>VZQC01000197.1:1348415-1666475 GCA_009823505.1 Rhizomys pruinosus | reverse complement strand
ACCCCGTAGACGGGTTCACAGTGAGACCCTCTCCCAGCTGCCCCCCGCCAGACCCCGCCTAGAGCTGTAGAGCTGTGTTCCTGCTGGCCTGGCGCGTTATGGCGTCTCCCCTGCGACCCCGGTTCCCGCCCACAAGTCCAGCCGGGACCAGAGCAGAGGGAAACGTGACCCTGCTCACCCGAGCGCGGTCCCTCTGGGCCGGGGACCACGTAGACACTACAATTTTATTTTTAAACACCCCCCCCCCATTCCTTTTGTGTAGGAAGCTTTCTTTTTATGCCGAACAGGGACCATGCGGCTCTACTAAGGGGGATGGGGACACAGCGCCTGCTTTGTGGACACTGTGGGGAGTTGACCCCTTGGTGCAGAGGCCAGCTGGCTACTTCCCGTAGCCCAGCCTAGATGACACTTTCAACCCAGGCCCTTAGCCTGGACCCAGGAGACACGTGTTCCACTCTTGGTCATGGCTTCTCACCTGCCCAGAACCTGGACAGGAATTTCAGGCTGATGGCTGATTGCCTCCCTTCAGCCAGTTTCCACGCACAACAACAGCTACCCAGATTGGTGATCCACAAAGGAATCTCTTTCCAACCCACTGGCCACCTGAACAAAATGCAGGCCTACTTGAGCCTGTATGTGTTCAATAATTAATGAAAAATAACGGCCAGGAATTCCGTGATGTTATTATGAAATTCAAATTTATTCCTTGCTACAGCCTGCTTTTATAAACTAAATGACGTCAGTTCCCAGTACCAATCATAAGTCCCCCAATTCCACGCCACTGCACACCTTGCCCCACCCAGCATCATGCACCTAGGCCATGCTGCTTGCTCCTCCTTGGGGCGGGGCTAGACCCTCAGACACGTGGTGCCCTGAGGCATGCTAGTTGAAAGGTAGCCAGCAATTCAAGCTGGATTTCCCTACACTTTTGAGACAGCACTTCCATGGTCCTACTGTGATCAGTCATTTTTTAATTCATTCATTTTTTTTAATTCATAAAGCAAATACAAATCTAAACCTATAGCTTAAAGAACCTGGTTTAATATTAATTTAGTCAAGAAGAGTGTAGCCTCTTACTGCTGTGAAGAGGGAGTCTCCTTGAATACATGCGCTCCTTGGGGAGCACTCTGCTCACCATCCATTCATCAGGCCAAGCGGATTCTCTGAAAAGTTGCTCCTGGCTCCAGTTGCAGAGTGCTCACCTTTCCTCCGTGTTTTCTCAGTTTAGGCTCAGATGCAATTATAGCCATCGCCAGTGTATTATGAATTTTCTGTTTTCATGTAAACTGGCCCTACTCCCTGCAATGGTTTCCCAAGGTACTGAGTATAAAATAGACTTTCTTAACAGTGTGGTGCAAGCCCTTCTGCTGTTGCTCTTTGATCTCCTAGCCAACATAACGTAGTGTCACTGGCTTCCTCACAACACTCTTATTGGCCTCTTATTCCTCATAGGGTGTCTGTTCAGTTCAGGAAAAGGGCGAGATCATGAGAGACCACTCTGAGGCAAAAAAGAGAAGTTTATTGGAGGAGCTGCTGGGATGCTGGGAAAGAGATCATAAGCTTCTGGCTGAAGCTGGTTGGGTTTTTATAGGATTCTTGTAGATGGGAGAAGGTTAGGGTTAGGGTTAGGGCTGGGGGCAGGGGGCATTTTTAGCTAGATGTCTTTCTGGTTTTTGGTTAGGTATTATCAGGAAGATGATTGTGGTCAGGGTATACTTCAGGGTATATTGTTAAACAAGAAGTCAAGTGTTTCTGAGAAAGCAGGGAGATTTGGTTTCTATTTCCCAGAAGGCTGCCTGCCAGGTTGTGGTCACTATGTTGTTTTAACCGGAGTGATAACATTTTGTGACCCAGTCCAACCCGACATTCCAGACTTTTGTTAGGAATAAGGGGTGATGTTTGCTTCTATAGCTGCTTCTTGCTGTATGGGGGCACCAATAAGTTTCTCAAGGGATGCTGGATTCATCAAGGGATGCTAGATTCATCAAGGGATGCTGGATTCATCAAGGGATGCTGGATTCAGTAACTGACTGGCTCTCTTAGAGTCCATGGAGAGTTAACTCTGAGGTGGCTGGAGACTGGTAGGGAATAGAAGTTAGACACTAAGAGAAGTTGATTAAAGGTTTGGTGAGTTGGTTGGTTTACTTGGGTTTGTATGCATTTTAGGAGACAAGGGACTAAAAGGAGAACAAAAATTCCTGGTAGGGGGCCCAATAGGGATAAGAGCCAGGGTCAAAGTCTCCCAAAGACAGTCCAGGAGTTAGACAAGGAGGAGGTGCCTGTCCTGAGTTGATCAGCCAGGTTTTGCAAGTTTATTGCTAGTTCTACTTGGCCTGACTGATTTACATAGTAACAGAACTCTTCATGCAAGTACAGACAGGTCCCTCCTTTTTCAGCCCCTTTCCAGGGATGGTTGGTTTTGAAGAGGACAGATGCCAGGGATGTGAGCTGATGTTTGAGTAGACAGAGTGCTCTAGCAGATCCTGAGACTGCCTCGTGTAGTTCTACAGAATGCTGATGATGAGAGGTAAGACTGTCCCAGTCTTCCTGGGGCTAATCCTGCAGCCTCTATAGAGGCAACAATGTTCACTCCCATGATGACCAGTAGAAGGACAGCCCTTTTATGTAGGTGGTGTTGGGGAAGCACAAAGTATGCTACTTCTCCTTTTGTATAAAGGGAAATGTTAGGGACTGGAGTAACCTGGGCACAAGGACTGGTGTGTCAGCTAAGTGTATAGAGTAGCATCATACCAGAAATATATTCCTGCCAGAAGGGTGTGGTTTTTTGAGACTGTTGAGTTTTTATGTTTCCTAGCCAGCACCAGAAGCTGTTTCTGTGACAGTGGTCAGTGTGTTCTGACGGGGAAAAGGAGACCGACACAGAGGATAAGGGACCCCCAGAACAAGGAGGACTTGAAGTAGAGATGACATTAGACAGAGGAAGGGCAGTCATCAAAGGCAGCGATCACAGGTTTCTGGAGAGAAGTGCAGTATTGTTTGCTATATTGAACCTGTTAAGCAGGGAGAGTGAGGACTTGGAGATGGATACCCATGGTGTTCTGTTGAGAGGTTGCGTAGGTTTTGTTGGAGGCTCTCATGGGCCCATTCTATATCTTTGATTGTTTTAATGAGGGTATTTAACCTGGGTGAAGGATGCTGAGACACTATGTCCCTTAGAACCAAGAAAGCTAAGCCGTGAGTTTGTGTGTATTTTCGATAGGGTGAGATAACAGCAAAGTAGGGAGGTCATCCATATACTTTAACAGTGGACTAGGTGAGAGACCCAGAGAGTGGAGATTAGTAGCCAAAGCTTGACCAAAGAGGCTATCGCTAAAACTTAGGGGGAGAAGAGTCCACATGAGCTGGGAGGCTGTGTGTCTGGATCCTCTCAGGTGAAAGCAAAAAGGTTGTAGGAATGTGGGTGTAGAGGCATAGAGAAGAAAGCCTCCTTGAGGTCCAGGAGAGTGAAATTACTAGTGGAGGAGGGGATGGGTGACAGAGAAGTCCAAGGATTAGGGAGGATGGGGTGGATGGGAAGAACAGAAGCAGTTAAGGGGGAGGTTCTTCACAAGATGATATGTACTGTGTCAGGGTTGATGACAGAGAGAATGGGGGTATTAGAGTAAGAGTATGTGTGAAAGAGAAGGCCTGCCTTAAGGAGGCAAGTAATAATAGGTTTAAGCCCAAGGTGGAGTTTGAGTGAAATAGGATACTGGATTCAATAAGGGAAGGCCAGCGTGTATATAAAATTTTTTATCCCCTCTGACCATACTTATGTCACAGCTTGATTGATAAAGTAGACAAAGAACGAGGTTAGCAGTAATAATAGGTTCATTAACTATTTTGCAGTAAATGGTTATGTGAATATGGTCTCTCTCACAGTATCTTATTGTGCTATATGCACCCTTTTCATCCTGTCCTGATGGAAGGGGACACCTAAATAGAAGAAACCCCTGGAACTTTCTCTTGGGCATGTCTGAGGTGCTCGCTTCACTACTCTTGGAGCCATTGTTAAGTAAAATAAAGGTTAATTAGACACAAGTACTGTGATGCCAGAACAGTACATTTGGAAGGTAAGATGGCTAATAAGTGCCTAATGAGTAAGAAATGTATACAACAGACATGTGCCGAGAAAATGGATGGTTCTCATCATCCTGCATTGCAGAAATGGCATCCATTTCTCTTGGGGGAAGGCTTTTGGAGACAGGGTCTTCCTGTGTTCCCAGGTGGCCTGGAACTTGCCATATAGAATGGGCTCACCTTAATGTCAGAGAGATCTGCCTACCTCTGCCTCTTGAATGCTGGGACTAAAGGCATGTGCCACCATACCCATCTATACACTTCTTGAATTTTTTTTTTTTGCACATTTTCAGACGACAGTAAACTGAGAGTAACTAAAACCTCAGAAAATGAAAATGTGTGTGTGTGAAGACTGCTCTGCTCTGAATCAAATTGGGATTCCTGCATTTTCTGTGTTAAGTGCTAAACCCCACTGTCTCAGAATGTGGACATTTTTTTTCCCCAAACACCAAAAACATTCTGTTTATTCTAGTAGATAGATTAGCAATCTGATATTAATGACACTCATCATTTAGATTTAACAGTACCAAATTATATGATTTTTTTCTTAGTTTTTTATTGAAATTTGCTCATTTTGTATATTTCTGAGTCAGATTTAGACCCTTTCCCCTTCCATGCCCACCTTGCCAGAGCTCCTGCATTCTTCTATACATGTCTAACATATTTTTCTTAGTCTTTAAAAAATATATTTTTATTGTTTTGGGCAGAAGTTTACAGTTTCAGTCAGTTCTTTGACCCAGTCTTTTTTGTTGTTGTTGTTCCTTCCAATGTGTATCACTTCAAAATGTGCATAAATACATGCCCGACATATACCAAAATTATGACGTCTGAAAATAAGCTGTAGGTTAATTCCAAAACATGTTTAGGGATTCACCTTTCAATAGTAGAGTTGTATGCAGGTAAAAAGAAATACTACTTTACATTCCCAAATTACATAGCAAGTTGATGAATATTTTAATGTACATTTTATAGTAGCATTAAGTATTATATTTACTAACAAAGAAAAAAAATAAGGATTTGGTGCTAGGATCCACAAATGAGGGACTGCATATGTTGTTTGTCTTTCTGGTACTGTGTTATTTCACTTAGCATAATGGCTTATATTTCCATCCATTGACCTGCAAATTTCATGATATCTTCTTTCCTTACTGCCACATAAAACTCCATTGTGTAGATGTACCACATTTTCTTTATCCACTCATCAGTTGAGGGATACTTCAGTTGCTTTCAGCTCTTCCCTATTGTGAAGAAAACTACAATAAACTTTGGTGTGCACGTATCTCAACAACAGGATGAGTCTTGTGGACATGTACTCAATAGTGGTATGACTGGATCAGGTGGTAAGTTCATTTTGATTCTTTTAAGTGTTCTCCACACTGCTTTCCATAGGGGTTGCACCAGTTTGCATTCCCACTAGCAGTGAACGAGTGTTCCCCTTTCTCCACAACCTCTCCAGCATTTAGTATCTTTTGTTTTCTCATTTATAGCCAGTCTTACCAGGCTAAGATAAAATCTTCAAGTGGTTTTAATTTGAATTTCCTTAAATTAGCAATGTTGAACACTTTTAACATGTTCCTTGACCATCTTTACTTCTACATTTGTGAAGTTTCTGTTCAGCTCTTTCCTCCATCTTTTGATTGGGTCATTTGTTTTCTTGGTCCCTTTTGTTTGAGCAGTTTCTATAATCTGGATGTTAGTCCTCTGTCAGATGTGTCACTGGCAAAGGTTTCCTCCTGTTCTGTGGGTTTTCTCTTTTGATTGTTTCTTTTGCTGTTACCAAACCCACAGCCAACATCATTCTAAATGGGGGGAAATTATAAGCATTCCCCTTAAAGTCAGGAACCCGGCAAAGCTGCCCCTTATCTCCACTCCTTTTCAATACAGTGCTTGAAAAATTCACTAGAGCAATAAGACAAGGAAAAGAAATTAAAGGAGTACTAACTGGAAAAGAGGAGGTCAAACTATCTGTTTTTGCAGATGACATGATAGTTTACCTAAGGAACTCTAAAAACTCCTCCAGAGAACTCCTAAAAATGATTAATAGTTTCAGTAAAGTGGTGGGATACAAAATTGATCTAGAAAAAATCAGTAGCATCCTTTCCTTATACCAACAACAAGCAAATAGACAATGAATACAAGGAGAACTTCCTGTTCACAATAGCCTCAAAAAAAAAATCTGGGAACAAACCTGGCTAAATAAACTACATATCTCTACAATGAAAATTTTAAACCCTTGAAGGAGATTGAAGGAGACACCAGAAGATGGGTTGGATTGGAAGAATTAAAATAGGAAAAATTACCACCCTACCCAAAGTAATATACAGATTCAATGCAATACCAATTAAAATTCCCATGACTATTTTCACAGATTTAAAAATAAACATCCTGAAATTCCTATGGAAAAACAAGAGACCCCAGATAGCCAAAACAACCCTGCAGAAAAAGAACAATGCAGGGGTGATTACTATACCAGACTTCAAACTATATTACAGGGCTATAGCCTTAAATCATCCTTGTAATGGCACAAAAACAGACCTGTAGATTAATGGAAAAAAAAATTCAAGATTCAACTTGAGCACATGCAATTTTAGCCGCCTCATATTTGACAAAGGGGCCAAGAAGACTGAACGGAGGAAAGACACCATATTCATCAAATGGTGCTGGCAAAATTGGATCACTATTTGTAGAAGAATAAAACTAGACTCCTACCTTTCACCTTGTACAAGAATCAACCCCAAATGGGTCAAAGACCTCAGTGTGAAACCTCTAAATCTGAAAAGGATAGAAGAAAATGTTGGCAGTAACCTATGAGATATTGATGTAGGAAAACAATTTCTAAATCAGATAGCAGCTTTGCAGAAAATAAGGTCAACAATCAACTAGTGGGACCTCATTAAACTCAGAATGTGGACATTTTAAGAAGCTGAGGGACTGGAGAGATGGCTCAGTGGTGGTTAAGAGCACCGATTGCTCTTGCAGAGGATCTAGGTTCGATTCCCAACACCCACATGGCAGCTAAGAACTGTCTTTAATTCTAGTTCTAGGGGAATCCAACACCCTCTTCTGACCTCCATGTCATTGCACGACATGGGTGCACCAACCTACATGCAGACAGTACATTCATATACATAAGAAAATAATAAATAAAAAGGAAGTTGAATCATTGTAGATGTAATCAAGTTAGATAATTGATTTCTTGATATGCTATAATAGATAACTATATACAGAGAAATTTAATTTTTTATTTATTTTTAAGGGATTCTACAATATAATGACACAGTTGTTTGCAGATAACATTGATGTTACTCAGTTTGTCATACAATTAGGTAATTGGTGCATTTTGCAAGTATCTATGTCCAAATTTTGAACAACCCAAGGTTCCCATAGTCCAGCTGGAGAAGCTTGTATGCACAGGCATGTTGATCAATTAGGAGTCCAGACTATATTCCTGTAGTCTCATGTTTCACCCCTATCTCTCCGCAGCCCTTACATTCTACCATGCCTCCTCTTCCGCAGTTTGTTCCCTGGGCTTTGGGAAAGGGGCACAAGTGGGTGAGAAGAAAACAGTCTAATTTCTTTGGAGTAGTCATTTTGGACTCTAGTCTGTTCAGGTTGTTTCCCTTCATGGGTTGACAGCTTTTCCAGTGATACCCTTTTTAGTCATACTAACAAAGCACAAGCTATTGGATGTACAGGCATTTAAGCAGTACCAATTATTATGTCAAGCTAAGCTGTGAGCATAGACACAGATGCTTGGATGGTATGCTAATCCGCAAACTGTGGTTTCTCTATAAAGGGTGACAAGTTCTTATTGTGGCTTATAACATCTCCTAACCACTAGAGGATATAAGCTTGTGGCATCCACTGTGAGTTATTCCTCCAAGGAGAGAGCTAATAGCCAATTAGATTTGGGATATATATAGACACTTGGCTGCCACTGTTGCACAGTATCTCCAGGCTGCTGAGGTGTAGCTGATATTGATGGTGGAGTCTTGCTTGTCTCAGGGAGACCAATATTTTGCCGTATTGCTTAGTGGCCTTTGGTAACGCTCTCTGGCATTTCAGAGGCCAGTTGTATGCTAGCAAGTGATGTCTCATAACATTTTTCCATGCTCACACCAGGTCTTCGACAACAGGGACTTATTGCCTTTCTCCTTGCATATATCCCACTTATAGGCAAAAGGCCTTTATAATTTGGGGAGCAGGTTTGAATCCCCTAGCCAACATCTCCTAGGCAGAATAATATAAAAAATAATATTGAGACATTTTCACTCACATAAACTATGAATTCCTCATGAAAATGAGGACAGATAATTGAAGCATTGAGTCATCTCAGAGTTAAAGTGCTCGAAATTTGGCTAGCCACCACATGTTATAGGAGGGAGCCAGGGCAGAGTTGCTTCCTTGTAGTCCTTCAAAGAAGGAACTAATAGTATTAACACTTTAATCTCTGGACTTCAAAATCAAGAGGCAGTGTGCTGTGTTTTGCAACAAGTCCGTGGTATCCCTACAAAAGTCATATAACTTACCAGAACAGAAGGTTTAGAGATAATAATTGGCTTGCTTTGAACTGGCATATTAGTTAAAGAACATTCACTGTGTAACTGCACTCTCATCTGTGGAGTTGGGATAACAATAGTAACTAGCTAATGAAAGCTTGGTCTCTGTACTGTTCTCAGATCTCATAATATTTCAACTTGTGCTGCATTACAGTTTCTGATTTGTTCTCTTCATATATTGTTTACTCTCCAGGAAGTAGGTGCTAACAGCATTCTCCATTTATGTTTGCAAAGCCTGGGAGTAGAAGTGTACTTCAAATCTGTTAGTGTGGACTAAGAGACCACTCCTGCAACCTGTTCTCTCCTCAGCTTCTCCAGTGCCCATCTTATGGAAGTACATAGAAGATGAAGCCAGGTGATGCCTATGAGGCCCACATCACAATGCTTGGAGGAGAGAACAAATATTAGCTTTCTTATATAAATGATGGTGACAGTGGTTGTGGGTGCCAGAACAGCCTTCTTACCTATAGGATAATGGGAACACTGAACACTTGCTGGTGTTCAGTGTCTACTTGAGAACAGTTTGCAAAACTTCTCTTTGGTAGTGCTTGTATCTCAGAAAGGAGTTTGTTCTTTTTTGGGGGTGATGGTGTGTGACAGCAATTTCCTTCTTTTCCTTCTGGATATTACACTGAGACTAAAAGATAAATGTGAAAAAATCTGATAACATTTTTTTTCCCAGGGAAAGTGGATGACAGATATACTGTGCTGAATCAAAGTGCTTCCAGGCCTCCAGAAGTGCCGAGAGCACCACAGAGGCCATATGGGGCGAAGCAAGACTCTCGGTTTGTTAAGAGATAGAGAGGGGAGACTGTGGAGAAGAAAAAGCAAAATAGAGCATAACAAAAGAAAGCATACGCTGGGAGCTGCAGCCTGGGTCAAAGCCATGCTTAGGACAGCTGATGAATATGACTGCAACCGTTGTGATTTAAAATATTTGACAAAGTGGAATTGGATAAATATATTTTAAACATTATAAGATTACATTATCTATAGTTGACAGCCTTTAACATTATTATTGTTTAACACTGGACAAAAGAATGGTAGTGTTTTTCGTGATAAAAGGAAGGTTTCATGGTGAATTTTATAAGATGTAAACTATTTTAAAATTAGGCTATTATAAAGAGAAAAATATTGGGGTGTAGACCAGTACAGTTGTAGTGCACTTTCCTAGTATCCGTGAAGCCCTAGGTTCTGACCCCCAGCACTGGCTTCCTACATGAATATATATGAAGTAAAACATTAGCACTTTATAGTTGATTCAGGTTATATGATCACATACCTTAAGAACCACAAGACATGGGGCTGGAGCGATGGCCTAGTGGTTAAGAGCGCCGACCGCTCTTGCAGAGGACCCGGGTTCGATCCCCAGCACCCACATGGCGGCCGGGAGCCGTCTGAAACTCCAATTCCAGGAGAACTCCAGTTCCAGGGGATTCCGATGCCCTCTTCTGACCTCCGCGGCATTGCACGTCACGCGTGACTAGCCTTGCATTGCAGGACAGACAGCATCAATATGGGAATGTAAATTAAAAAGAAAAAGAAAAAAAAAAAAAAGAACCACAGACAAACTAAAATGTTACCAAGCCTTCAGTTAGGAGCTAGACTGCAATTAATTTGCAGTTTTCAGCAGCTTTCTTATATGCAGACAGCAAGGAAAGGAGGAACTTCATAGTAGGAAAGTAAGAGGGCACAGATGGGCTGTGAAATACAGCTGGTAACTGCAGCACCCTCCTCTGGCCTCTGCCTGTGTGCACCCTCCCAACGTGGCACAACACAACATGTACAGGGCGCCAAAGGCTATTGTCTGTCAAACACAAACTTTTGAGATTTGTAGCAGTTGTTAAAATCCACAAACTCTGCTTTCCTGTCCTTTACATTCTTGTTAGGTTGCAAATATGCCTCCTTATGTCGGAAGACCTCTGAAAATTAATTTTTAAAAGTGAGCCCAGCTCATAAATAAAATGAGGGATAAAAGATATGAATACATAGTTCACAGGAAAGAAAATACAAATGGCTTCTAATCAGTAAAAGTAAACTCCATTCACAATGAAAAATAATTATTACAAATTCTACTCTTGTACTTTTTATTGTTCTATTTAGTTTATCTATCATTGGGTTTTTATTTTTTTTTTTTTTTGGTCTTTTCGAGACAGGGTCGCCCTTTAGCCCTAGCTGTCCTGGAACTCGCTCTGTAGAACAGACTGGCCTTGAACTCACAAAGATCCGCCTGCCTCTGCCTCCCAAGTGCTAGGATTAAAGGTGTGCGCCACCACGCCCGACTATTTTTTTACCTTTAGGTGAACAAATTCTATAAGCTTAATAGAATCTTCTGGCAAAGTCATGGAGAACAAGCACCTTCCCATTCTCTCTGGGAGTTTAAACTGATACAACTTCAATTTCATGGCAATTTGGAATAACTATTAAAAATATAAAAACATGGGCTGGAGAGATGGCCTAGTGATTAAGAGCACCGACTGCTCTTGCAGAGGACCGGGGTTTGATCCCCAGCACCCACATGGTGGCTAAGAACCATCTTTAACTCCAGTTCCAGGGGAATCTGACACCCTCTTCTGACCTCTGTGGCACTGCACAACATGGGTGTACAAACCTGCATGCAGACAGTACATTCATATACATAGGAAAATAAATTAAAAAAAAATTA
Source organism: Rhizomys pruinosus (assembly GCA_009823505.1). Taxonomy (NCBI): domain Eukaryota; kingdom Metazoa; phylum Chordata; class Mammalia; order Rodentia; family Spalacidae; genus Rhizomys; species Rhizomys pruinosus. The sequence continues at coordinate 1,655,171 of VZQC01000197.1, read as the reverse complement.
AAAAAATATAAAAACAAAACCCCTTTGAGCCAAGAATTCCCTTTGAGGAATTTAGACTCTGATATTTTTACAGGTGATAAATGTCATCGGCACAGTACTATCTGCTGGAGTGATCTTGTTTGTAATAGCAAAGGTTAGTATCAACTCAAGTATCCCTCAATGGGGAATTAGTAAACTATGGTTCACCTGTGTCAAGACTTGATGCACCTCGGTCCCTAGGCCACACTCAGCCCAGCACCTGTTTGAATTGCCTGACAGCTAAAAATGTCTTTTAAATTTTAGATGATTTTGTTGGTTTTATGAGACAGTGGCTTTCTGTGTAGCCCTGGCTAGCTTTTAAATTGTAATTTTTCAGCTTCCTGTGGTTTTATTACATTTCTTGCATGTAAGGGGTGAGTGGGCTTGTGGGGGCATGTGGGCTTGCATGCCAAGGCACTCATTTAGAGGAAGATAAGAGGACAACTTATGGTAGCTGGTTCTCTCTTCCCACCATATGGGGTCTGGGTATCAAACTCAGGACATCAGGCTTGGTGACAAGCATTTTTATTTGCAGAGACATCTTGCTAGTCCTAAAATTTTACTTTAGTGTCAATAGAGTTCTTCTAGAACACGAGCATCCTTGTTTGTTTATGAATCCCTTGTAGCTGCTGGCCTCATTAAAAATCTCAAGGAACTCAACAGTGTTTTAAGTGCCATCTAGTTAATGTGCAGAATTTCATGATTCAAGTACAACAATCAATCTTTAGATCTGCATATATGGAAGCTGATTTATGATTGGACGTCACATTGGCATATCTGGGACCAAAGACTTAGAAGAAAATAAAGGAACATTCTACACATATATAAGAAGAATAATGACAGAAATAACACTTTAATATCATTTGATCACTTTCTAGAGTAACGGAAATTCAGATTAAGTATTTTGTTACCAAAGTTCGGATTTTTCTGGCTATCATTTCAGAATTACTAACTCACTTACTGGAGAAGTAGGAATTTGAGCTTTTGCATTGAATTAAGATTTCTGGATTAATTAATTAATTGACAGTGTCTTCCTAGTCCCAGCATTCCTGGAAGTCACTATGTGAGCCAGGCTGGCCATCTCACAAAAATCTGCCTGCTTCTGCCTCCTGAGGGCTAGGATTAAAGGCTCAAGCCAACAAGCCCAGAATTTGATTTCTGGAGATTTAATAGTGAATACACACTCTAATTCATGTGATTCATGGCCTTAGATATTTTTCATGCATGCTTTTATATCTGCTGAAAACCATTTTTTTCCCCAATTTGTGGCAAAATACAAATACACCACAGTCCTTTCGACCGTAGCCTGTTTATTGCACTTTCTGGATTCCGTTCCACTTGCTGTTTAATTTTCACTCACAGGTTTTCATGGAAAACACTCCTAGTCCTTCCTGAGTGGTGCAAGGTCTGCCTTTCGGGTGTAAGTCAATTAGAATCCTGCTAATTTACCAGCAGATCAGGTAATTATTAAATTATTTCGATCCAAAACTCCCCCCCCCCAGGTAAGCACTACATCCAGGACTCTTTATTGGTGTCTATATGTTAGTGCCACTTAGATGAGGGAGAATTAATACATACATAGGGAGACTAGAAATTCAAACAGATTTTTTTTTGGTCTTTTTGAGACAGAGTCTTCCTGTAGCCCCAGTTGGACTGGAACTCCCTCTGTAGACCAGGTTGGCCTTGAACTCACAGAGATACACCTGCCTCTGCCTCCAGAGTGCTGGGATTAAAGGTATGTGCCACCGAGCCTGGCTAGAACAGGTTTTTTAAATGAATCAAATAGCCTCAGGTTGAATAATTAGATAGTCCCAGTTAATTACCAGAAAGGAAAATAATGAAATTACAGCTTGGTTTGAATATGGATGGCTAGAGTGGATATTAATATGGATCCTTTCAATCATTTTTCCATTAAAAAGCAGAGACATGAAGAGATAAAATTTTATTTTAGAAAGATACTTTTCTAAATTTTATTGTTTAAATTTTATTTTATACCCAAGTTGCTTATATCAACAATTCTGCATATTGTTAATTGGCTATTGGGACAAAAATTCAGCTTATCTGTGTACCAAAGAACATTGGGAATTCTTTTTTTTTTAATTTTTATTTATTTTCGTATGTGCATGAATGTACTGTCTGCATGTAGGTCTGTGCACCCATGTCATGCAATGCTACGGAGGTCAGAAGAGGGTGTCGAATTCCCCTGGGACTGGAGTTAAAGACGGTTCTTAGCCACCATTTGGGCGCTCTGGATCAACCTGGGTCCTCTGCAAGAACGGTCGGTTGGCGCTCCCAACCACTAAGCCATCTGTCCAGCCCCAGAACATTGGGAATTCTTAAGTGAACAAGTTAACATTTATAGACATTTCCATTTTCTGGGTTATTAATACAGTTGAGAACTCTTTATAAGTTAATGGAATTTGGTCATTCTATAGAGAACTTTAAGAAGTTATCTGCCCTGTAGCTATAGATTCTTAAAATCTAGATATCAGGTAAGCCACCCATATCCATCCATTATCTTTAATCTTGTTTTAGATATATTTTATAACAAAGGATTAAAGAGAAATGTAGATAGTCATAAATGGTTCCTGCTGGCATGGAAAGAGTTGTAAGGGGAGAAATTCTCAGAACTGTAGACCGGGGCCTGTCACAGACCTGAACTGCAGAAGTTTGTATTTTGAGTGATGAGACATGGCGATCCATGACAGCCGTCCCCAGTCAAGCATCAGGAACTCTTTTAGTAAGCATGCTTACTATCTGCTGCCCTTTTAAAGTACTAAGCCTGCTAGAAGAGAGATTGCTTTACTGCTCTTGTGAGTGTGGCTGAATCATCCCATCACAGAGATGAAGGGAAAGCGAGGAGAGGAAAACAGGAGTACAGGACGCCGGGGAAAAGAAACTCGCTGAAAAACTTAAAAAATGTTTTTTTTAAAATTTCTTAATTAAACACAGAAATTATACATACTAATTGTGTGCCATATGGTGTTTTTATATGCATGTATATTGTGTGCTATTTTTTAAAAAGGTAGTTATACTGATCTCCTGTTCTAATTTGCTTTCAATTGCTGTGCCAAGACACTCTGACCAACACCAACTTGGGGAGGAAAGGGTTTATTTGTCTTACATCTCCCAGGTCACAGTTCCTCACTGAGAGAGCCCAAGGTAGGACATTAGGGCAGGAACCTGGAGGCAGGAGCTGAAGCACAGGCCAAGGATAAATGCTGCTTACTGGCTTGCTCCACTAACCAGTGTTCAACCTGGTTTCTTAAACAATCCAGGATCACTTTCCACGGGTGGTACTGCCCACACAGTGTGCTGAGCCTTCCCACATCACTCAGTAATCCAGAAAATTCTCCACAGACACGGCCACAGGCTAGTCCAATGGAGGAAATTCCCCAATTGAGGCTCCTTCGAACCAGGTGTGCCAAGTTGACAACTAAAGCTATCCACACATCCCCTCAAATGTTTAACATTTCTTTGTGATGAGAACATTCTCAACTCTTCCTTCACAGAGTAAGAGAAGTAGGTCAGAGGAGGCGTTGAGCCAGGCTGGTCAATGCATAAGGAGTTATATATAGTTGCATAGGAGAAATAGATCCCGGTGTTCTACTTCCAAGCAGGGTGACTAAAGATAACAATGGTTTATTAATTTACATTGATTGTCGTAGTTTGATAGCATTAACATTCAACTCCGTCGTTAGTTTTCATTAAAGTTAACAACTAAGTCAGCCATGTTTATGGGATAATGTGTGCTATTTCCTAATGGAGTAGTCTTCAAATTTAAGTATGCATAAGAATTCATAGGAGAGATGCTTATGTCCAAAGACCCCCTTCAGAGCTTCTGATGCAACAGGTCAGGGGAGGTGTGTCACGCACACAAAAAAAATCTCCATTTCTGTGAAGATCCCAGGTAAAGCTGAAGCTGCTTGCTCGTGGGAAGGCACTGGTTTTCCCTTCTGTTCTCAGCAAATCACAAAGATAAAGTTACAGCTTGGCCGTGTTTTGAGCACCATTTTTCTAATAACGTAGAATTTCATGTCTTTAATGTAATGATGAAATTATATCTATATCTATATCTATATCTATCTCCCATTGTTTTGGTGGTAATGCATATTCAAGAACACAAGCAGGTTCTGCATTTCTGCAGCTGCCACCTTGTGTTGAGTGGAGGTTGGCCCAAGCCTACAGTGGCTGTGCAGCTGGGGAGAAAAAGTGGGGAAACTCATCAAAATACTATAATATAGAATTCCGGGAACCACACGGTTATTTACGGGATCACAGCAGCTTCCATATTTCTTGGTTGTAGAGGTTATGCGACTATATCCAGGTTTCAAAATGCATTGGAGTGCATGTTGTTACCACTGAATTATACTTAAATAGAGCTATTAAAAATGTAAGAGTGAAATCAATAAAATCTACTGAAACATAAGCAATGAGGAATACATTGAATGAATGCAGTTACAAAGTGATGCAGAAATTGAACAGCTTTCTGGGAGACACAAATTGATTGTTGATGTATTTATTTACCTGATTGAAAGCAAGCTGAAATGTCACCCTAAGATGTCCCTTGATGTACCTGACATCCTCATTTCCACAGTTTGTGTAGCTGTATGCTAAAATTCTTGCAAAATGGTTTGGGTTGTGATGAAGGCTAATGTAATAATTGGCTTAGTTTTCAGATTTGTGTAGAAGTGATGAATGTAGGCATATAAAATATCCATAATTCATTTTTAATTTTAACAAAATTAGTAATAAAAGACTGAATATTTTCTATTCAACTGACACAAAATTATATTATCAAAATTTTATAAGTGTGCCTAAGTGCTTACTCTCAATTTCTATCTCCCTGAGCATCAATTATTTACTTATGTTTCAGAGATATGCCTGGTTCTATTGATTGTATATGAATAATTCTGTACTGAAGGACTGTGATGGACCAGTTGCCCCAGATACAGTCACCACAGGTGTAGTAATAGCAGCTATCCTGACATTGTAAACAATCTGATATTCATCCTGCATCCATATTGCTGTTATAAAGCCAAGATGGTGATTATTTGTATACTATTAGTTATTTGAATATACATTTTCTTTATTACTCCTCTATATGTTGCTTGAAACAGGTCCATACCCTGCTCAATTCTCTCTCTGGAAGAACTGAGAAGCATGATCATTCAATATAACATTTGATAGTTTAATGTTTATAAAAATACCAGCTGTGCTTTATTTCTTTATATTGTCATGAATTAAACTGAATACTACAATCAAAGCAAATTAATACTCTTAACATGATTGACAATTTTGATACAGACAAACCAAGACATAGTTTTGACATTATGGTCACAAATCCATAGCAGGCAAACTAAGCCTTAGGAGATGTTGCCATTTAACTTTTTTAATGTTATGAAATAATTAAAGTTGAAAACTGTGAGCAATTGATAGGATCAAATATCACAAGTATAAAACCAAAACTGTGTCTAGTAATAACCTAAAAAGGACAGTTTTGTAAGTCTTTGAAAGAGAAGTTAATTCCTGCCAATACAGCAGAGATTATTATGCTCCTTGGAACATGGCTGTACCTCAGCTTGTTCTTTTATTCAGAAGCTATACTTCAGTTACATCAAAAACACCAATGTGGAATATAATTCAGATGGAGCCAAATCAAATGTAGAAGTTGAAAGACTGCTTGAGGCAAGCCAAAATTCACAGCTCACAGCCAGGTATACTTTCAGCCATATGTTACAGTGACATGGACTGTTGCTTATATTGAATTATTTAAAGCCAGATTAATCATATCAAACACAGTAATAGTGTATTGCATTACAATCAGAGAACAATTGTGATAAAGGCTATGGCACAATGATTGGTTATTGGGGAGGGACCATAAAAGGAAGAAAGAATTGATTCCTGAGAATGGGGAATTAGGGAATAGAAGAGAGATGCTGTCTCTAGGGAATTATTGGCAGGCCACAGAAATGAAAAGCCAGCATAGGGAAGTGAAAAGCTAATATAGGAAAGTGGATGTTTAGATAGTAGAGGATTTCTGTGTGAGGGGAGAGGCCTGGTTCATCATAGGCATAGCATGAGAAAAGGGTGCGCTGCCTAGTAAGGAACTGCCGTTTAAAAACAGTTCAGTCTCAGTGCTAAATGAGCAGTCTAAGCTTTTACATGTTGGATTCTGACACTGTGTGTTGTCATCTGCTATGTTTGACACATTAGACTGTGCTCCCTTGTGTTTCACTTACATCTTGGCTTTTTCATTATACCTCTTTGTATTTTTTTTCAATGAATTATACACATTCTTTTTTTAGGTCTTTTTTTTTTGGGGGGGGCAGGGTCTCCCTTTAGTCCCAGCTGGCCTGGAACTCACTATGTAGACCAGGCTGGCTTGAACTCACAGAGATCTGCCTGCTTCTGCCTCCTGAGTGCTGGGATTAAAGCTATGTGCCACCTTTAAGTATACAAATTCTTAACTTGTCATGATCAACTCATATTTAAATTTTCAAAATAAATTGGAAGGATTTTACTACTACCTATTCCCCCTTCTTTTCTCCAGCCATTATATTTGTTTAATTTAAACACATTTTAAGTCTCAGACTACAATTTCAAAGAAATTAGAAGGAAAATCATCATATTTTCCTTCCATACATATCCTTAACCTCCCAGTACTCTGTTCCTTTCTAAAGATTCAATGAACATTGGAGCTGGAGAGATGGCTCAGCAGTCAAGAGCACCAATTACGCTAGCAGAGAACCTGGGTTTGATTCTCAGCACCCACATGGTGACTAAGAACTGTTTTAAGCCAGGCTTGGTGGTGCACACCTTTAATCCTAGCATTCAGGAGGCAAAGGCAGCATGATCTCTGTGAATTGAAGGCCAGCCTGGTCTACACAGTGAGTTCCAGAACATCTAGGGCTATAGGAGACCCTGTCTCAAAATAAAATAAAAAATAAAATAAAATATTTAAAAAATTTAAAAAAAAAGATTCAATGAACATTTACTATCAGTCTGAAAATATTCCTTTAACTTTTTAATATACATTTTTTTTTTGTCCTTTTGAGACAAGGTCTCCCTGAAGCCTCAGGCTGTCCTGGAACTCACTTTGTAGACCAGGGTGGCCTTGAACTCACAGAGATCCGCCTGCCTCTGCCTCCCGAGTGCTAGGATTAAAGGCGCGCGCCACTACGCCCGGCAATATACATTTTGACAGGGACCAATTCTTAATTTTTATCTAAAACTCTATTTTACATTTATTCTTTTATTAAAGTTTATTTTTAATTTTTATTAATGTGTATGTATGTGTATAAGTTTTTGCTACATGTGTGCAGGTGCCTGTAGAGACTGGAGAAAGCATCAGATCTCCTAGAGCTGGAGGTACAGGAAATTGTAAGCCACCAGATGTGGGTTCGGGGAATGGAACTCAGGTCCTTTGCAAGAGCATTATGCGCTCTCAACGGGTGAGCCATCTCCACAGCCCTTTTACCTTTTTGCTTGAAGAAATCCTTTGGGCACATAGAGAATGCTCAAGTGACATTTCCCAATCCTTCCAGCAGTCTAAAGATGACATTCTGCTATCTTCTGTATTTCATTATTCTGATGAGTCAATTGTCAATGTATTGTTCCTTTGTATAAGATGTGTTGTTTTATTGAGCTCATTTGATGTTTATCTTTCCTCCTCCTCATTCTCCTGTTTATCCTCCTCTTTTAAAATTTTTATTGATTTGAGAATTTCATACAGTGGATTTGGATCATATTCACAGCCCCCCTCCCTGTCCACCCTCACTTTACTCTTCCCCCACACCCAACTTTTTGTCTTCTATTATTATTTGTCTTTTTCTGAAAAAGGCCTTTTGTTTCTAATCTGTATTTCTCAAGGGCTCTTAGATGTGGTTCTATCCTTTGGAATCTAGCCTTCCTGCCAGATATCACACCGGTAAGGAAACCTGACTCTCCTTCTAGCATTCATCAAGTGGGAATAGCCCCTCATCTAGAGCTGAGGGTTCCTGCTGACCTATCTCCCATGAGGGCCTGGGTTTGCACAGGTCTTGTGCATGCTGTCATAAGCACTGTGGGTCTACATATACCCTTACCCCATAGTGTCTAGATGACAGTTTAGTGTCTAGATCACAATGATCCCTGTGCCTTGGGAGGAGAGGGTGCAATATAGGTGTCCCATAGTTGAGCACCCCACAGTCCCTTATTCCTTGCCTGTTGACCGTTTGTGATTCTGTGTGTTAATCACCAGCTGCTGCAAGAAGCTACTCTGGTGAGAGCTGAGAGATCTGCTAATCTATAGGTACAACAACAAGTCATTATGAGTTAGTTTAATATTACATCTATTTAGAAGATTGATAGTAGTAGATTTTCCTCTATGGTTTGTGGCCTTCCTAGACACAGGTCCTTGGCCTGGTAATGGTGGCAGGTATGGACTCTCTCTTGTAAACCAGGCCTTAAATCCAATAAGAAGGTTGTTGGTTACTCCCATAATATTTGTGTCCCTATTACAGGAGTGGAAATATTTTGCCACACTAGTTTATTATAGCTCACAGGGTTCACTGCTGAGCTAGTTGATGATTTCCTTTCTCTGTCAGTAGCATGCATATCACATTCTAGTACTATCTCTAGCTAGCAGAGATGCAGCTTCAAGGTCAATGCCAGACTGTTTTCTTCTTGTTTGTTCTGCAATTCAGGTATGCACTGTCTTCAGCAATAAGGCCTTAACAACATATGCTTTTGATTTGAAACTCCGGATGGGTGTATTACGGTTGGAAACCCCGCAGGTATCAGGAAATTAATAGCAGATCATGGAGGTGGTTTATGTGATAAGATGCAGTGATATAAATAAGAAAGAAGAATGAAATACAGGGTGGGCTTAATAAGACTGGGAATGGAAGGGGTAGCGTAGAAAAGTGAACAAGAGAAGAGATACCTAGTACTAAAGGCCTTTGAAAGAGTCATATGGAAATCTGCCATAAAAGCTCCTTTAAATATATACAAATACAATATAAAAAGAGTATAAATGGAGTTATAAAAGGGATTTGAAGGCCCCAATGAACACCACAGGCTAGCAAATGAAATGCCCAATGCTAGGAATATACTCTCTCTTTTGTTGTTTCTTCTTAATATTTGTTTTTTAGAAATTTGATTATGATATGACTATGTGATTTTCTTTCTGTTTATCTGTCTTAGTTTCCATTTTGCTTCTTGAATCTGTGAATTTATGTCTTGCATCAAATTTTAGACTTTTTCTAAGGTTTTTCTTATAGCACATCCTCTCCCTCTTCTCTTCAGAAATCTAATTACTTTTATGTTACAACAGTTAATATTGATCTCTGAGCTTGGAAATGTTTTTCTCTAGCTATCTTTCCACACTGTTCCTGAGATTAAATACTTCTCTTGATTTGTTTGCAAAGTTACTGGCTTTTGTTTATCTATACATTTGTCCCCTTCAATATTTTCATATAGTGTATATTTAGTTTTCAAATTTCCCTCGGGTCCATTTGAATACTTTCTGTTTCTCTAGTGGACTATCCTATTTGTTTATTTATTAAATTTATATTTTCAGTGATGTGCTGCAATTGACTTTGCATCAATTATATTGTGACAGATACTGGGTGAAAACCTAGCAATCAATTAGCTTAGCTAAACTCAAATTCTAAACTCTATCTCTTTTGTGAAGGGTAGGATAGAGGCTAAGATCTCTGTGTATTTCTTTTACTTATCTGGACTGCCTGCAGTCTGCTCCATAAAAAACTCAAATGGATTGGATGAGATTCTCATGAGTTACCACTCTGAGATGAGGAGCTATAGGCATTTGATGACTGCTTTGGGAGGGAGAGTTAGTTTTCCTCGGGAATGTGGCCACTGGTAGTTCAACCATGTTCTCGTGGATAGTCCTACATCCATGCTTAATAAAAGGACATGGAATTTGGAGTTAGATGGGAGAGGTCTCTGGGAGCAGTTGGCAGATGAGGGGCAGATCTGATCAAAATAAACTGTTTGCATGCATAAACTCAAAAAATGAATAAAAGATATATTTAAAAATGGATCAGCAAGGTTTGGGGCAGAGGTTATACCCAGAATATCGAGTTTCTCCTCTGCATTTTTTTTCCCAAGGATCTCTCAGCAACCTAGCTGGTTCTATCCTCTGGTTCCTGAAAGCACTCATAACTGCAGGTTTATATTTAACTGTGCTACCTCAGCATCTAGCTGGTGTCTGGCTTCTGATATAAAAGATGTGAGAACAGGATTCCTGTGAGAAATCTTTTACCGTACTAAAAGTATGTGATTCACCCATTTCTCTGTCCGCTTGGCTTTCGTCCTCCTCATCTCTCCTCCTTCTACTCCTCCTCCGGTGTTTTACCGTTATTTTGTTATAAGCTTTCATTTTTCTTGGTGGCTGGATATAAATGACATCATTGTAAGTAGAAGGCAAATTTTGGTTATGTATTTAGAAGACTGAGACCACGTTTCTTTGTAGTATTCATTGTAATTAATCCACAAAGCTGTTGTGTTGAAACAAGTTTGCCTTGTTATTACTGAAGTTATCTGGGATGGAGGACATACTTGATGTATCCTTGAATCCAATCCCATCGAGAACAAACAGGAGAAGTACACTGTAGAAATAATTCCTTTGACATTAGTTCTACTCTCCATTTTTGTGACTTAACTTTCATGTTGACAATATTTTTTATAAAACAGTTACAGCCAAATCTAACATTATAATCAAATGGCCATGTAATGTGGCAGTGATACAGGTTTCAGCAGTGAAGACAATTTGGAAATGTTTAGCATCAGTATTCTGTTTTTATTTTTTTAAAAATACATCTTTTAGGATTTTTTGAGCTTAAAATGCCATCTTAAGGAAATAAACCATTCTTTAACATATTCATAGTTTAATACATGAAAGAATAAAGAAATTTATTTATGTAAGTGAAGGTAGTAACAACTTAATTTCTATAGCCTTCTGATTAATTCAGTAATCCTGTATAATTAGGATATCCCGGGTCAGCTCCCAAGCTGTAATTAATGCAGAAGTTGCTGTTTTCTGGAAAATCCAATAAGTATTCTGCTTAATACTACTCACCATGATGGCTTCCACCATGATGGCTTCTGAGATCTGAAAGTGGTAGAAATCAGAAGCCATACATTCCAGATTTAACATTCCCCTCTGAACTATCCAAAATTCTCATTGTGTAGTTTGGGAAATAAATAGTTAGCTTGGAGGACATCATACCCCAATGGTTGATCTTCATTGTCAATGCCATTTTGGATTTAGAATCACCATAGAAATATACCCTTGTTTATGTATATGAGTTGATTCAAGAAATTTAAACTTGGGCTGAAGAAATGGTTCAGTAGTTAAAGAAACTAACCTTATCCTCTCTATAGAAATGTTAAAGTCTTCATAGCTGGGGGACTAGAATTCAGTCCATGGAAAAATCAGTTCACAGAGAAGCCAGTCCATGGAGAATCCAGTCCATGGAAAATTCAGGCCTTGGAGAACTCAGGCCATGGGAACTTCAGTCCATGCAAAGCTCAGTTCATGGAGTACTTAGTCCATGGGGAAATCAGGCATGGAGTATTTGGGTCCATGCAAACATCAGGCCAAGGTGAACTCAGCCCATAGAGAAATCAGTCCAAGGAGAATTCGAGTCCTACAGTACTTCTTTCATAAATTAGGTATCACACATTGTGATCTTACTGAGACCTCCCCACATATTTCACAGAATTTTAACAATGTGTGCTCAAGGAGCTGGAGAGAGGGCTCAGTGGTTAAGAACACAGGCTGCTCTTGCAGAGGAACTGGGTTTGGTTCCTAGCACCCAAATGGCAGCTAGCAAGCATCAGTAACTTCAGTTTGGGGGAATCCAATATCCTCTTCTGGCCTCTGCCAGCATTCCATGACATAGATGTACTTAAATACCTGCACACAAAACATATTAACATAATAAATAAATAAATAAGTAAATAAATAAATACAAATAAAAAAAAAAAGAAAAGTTAAGTTGAGAAAGGTTGATAATTCTCTGTGGGGTGGAGCCCTCGACTGAATGCAACTGAATATAAACAAGGAACCAAACTAAATAGCATGTTTGTCTCTGCTTCCTGATTCTTAACACAGTGTGACAGCTTCCTCATATTCCTGCAGCCATGTTTTCCCAACATGATGGGCCGTGCCTTCAAACTGTGACCCCAAATAAGTCCTTCCTTTCTTCCTTCCTTAAGTTACTTTTGCCAGGTATTTGATCAGAGAAATGAAGAAAGAAATTAATATAATACATTTCCTGGTTTTTAAAAGTAACTTAAGCTTAGGAAAAGGCTAAAATAAGTGCTTTTTCCTTGAAGTATAATAGATTTAATAAATCTATTATATAGCAAAGTAGAATAGAAAGTATTAAAAAACAAGTATTTCTCATATAAAGCAAATTATGTTATTTGGTCTCACTGTACTAGAAAAATAAATGAGACTATGAAAATTGGGAAATTGGAACTATTCTTTATATTTTTGCCAAATGCCTTTTGAGACTGAAGCTTTTTGGTTGGTTTTTTATCTTCTTAGTATAATTTCATACATTCTTGGGACTTATTTTTAGAGGATACAAATAGATTTGTAATAAGAATGCAATTACAAAAACTCATTGCTATCTTGATCATTTTAGTCTCTTAGTCTCAATTCTGACCAGATTAATGACTCCATATTGATTTTTTGCTGTGTGTTGCTCTAGTTAAAACATAATAATCTGATGTTGTATTGATCATCTTTCTTATTTAAGCATGGCAAATTACCTTCCAGAGACGTTATAGGCATAGAAAAATGTTTTCAGAGTCATCATGTAAATGCTCAAATTTTGAGACTCTGCTAAATAAGATTTGAAATTTCTAACAAGGACATTTCTGCTGACGTTTTTCTTATTTATTCACAGAGCTGCCAAGTGAAATGCTTGTATCAACAGTCTCTAGAGTAATCCACTTCATGACAGCTGCCATTTTAAAAAATAATTCCAGAAGCCAAAATATATAGGCGTTTATTGACAATGTGTCCCTTAATTACATAATGCAAATATTTGATTTTTAATATAAATAACTTTTTTGTTATTAAACTTATTCTATAGGTCATACATCATTTCTCAATCAAATCTAAAATCACTTCCCTTTCCATGCCCCCCACCCCATCTGAGTCCCTGCACTCTACCATACATGTCCTGTATCTTTTATCTTTTTCTGAGTCTTTCCAGAGATTTTTTTTCAGTTCTTTGTTGTTGTTCTCTCCAACTTATATTGCTACAGTATATATATATATATGTATATATATATATGTACACACACACATATATATATATATGTGTGTGTGTGTGTGTGTGTGTGTGTGTGTGTGTACATACATACATGTATACACATATCACTTGAATTGGAGGATTTTTTTTCCTAAAAGATGTCATGTTTTCCTTAAGGAAGTGCTCAAAAGTTCCTCCTTGGCAATCCCAAACAACTATAAATCCTGCACTTTTGATCCACATGGAGTCTTTCCCTCCCATGGTCCCCCAAATGAAGTCTAGTAAACACATGTCCTGTCTCGATCCCCCTGCACTGGCCTCCATGGTGCAGCTGTCATGAAGTGGATTACTCTAGAGACTGTTGATACAAGCATTGTCTGGTACTGTCATAAAAATAGACCTGTAGACCAATGGAACAAAATTGAAGATCCAAACTTGGGCACATACAATTATAGCCACCTCATATTTGACAAGGGAGCAAAAAAGACTCATGGAAGAATGACAGCATCTTCAGCAAATGGTGTTGGCAAAACTTGATCACCACTTGTAGAAGAATAAAATTAAACCCCTACCTCTCACCCTGTAGAAAAATCAACTCCAAATGGATCAAAGACCTTAATGTGAAACCGAAGACTCTGAAGGTTATAGAAGAAAAAGTTGGCAGCAACTTACAAGACATAGGTGGAGGAAAAGACTTTCTTTTTAAAATTTATTTATATATTTTTTTATCAAATCTAGACCCGTGTCCCCCCCATCCCCCCACCCCACCAGAGCTCATGCATTCTGCCAAACATGCTTTTCATCTCTTTCTCAGTCTTTCTCAATATTCTCCATGTGGAAGTTGACTGTTTTGAGCAGAAGGTCACTGTTTCAGTCAGTTCTTTGATGCAGTCCAGGAAAAGACTTTCTTAATCAGACAGCAGCTGCACAGGAAATAAGGTCGACAATTGACAAGTGGGACCTTATTAAACTCAAAAGTTTCTGTACAGCAAAAGAAACAATGAGGGAAGTGAAGAGAAAACCCATGGAGTGGGAGGAAACCTTCACTGCTGATACATCTGACAGAGCATTAACTTCCAGAATATATAAACTACTCAAAAAACAAAGAAGAAAACAAATGACTCGCTCAAAAGATGGAGTAAAGAGCTGAACAGAGACTTCACAAGTGAGGAAATAGAGATGGCTGAAAAACATCTTAAAATATTTGATTAAAATGTATGTTTAGACCCAGCCACACTAAGCCAGCCAGCGAGGAGCCGAGCATGCTTTAGGGACCAGGCGGGATGCCATGTCCTGCATCCCTCATGAATTGGGTAGGTGGTGTCACCCAGCCATGCTAAGCCAGCAGCCAGGAGCCCAGCACACACTTAGGGAGCCAGTGTGGAGCACCCCCCCCCCACCACCACACACACATGCAGCAGATGATCCAGTAAGCTGGTAGAGTTATGGTTCAGGCTATCCAGTGGGTGCAGTGTTAGTGATTCTAGGTTGCACAGCCAATGTAGAGGAACTGAATGGCAGGAAGTACAGTGAGTGACCAACCAATCCTCCATAACAACATTTGAGACTAGCACCAGAATCCAAACAAAAAAAAATAAACCCACATGCTCCACGATGAAAAAACAACATGGAAAAGCTCATAATAAACCCACACCAAACTTGACCTGTCCTATAGAAGAGCCGTACAAGGTGATCACCATGGAAGGAAACCAAGACATGAACCTTAGAAGAACAATCATAGACATATTCAAAGAAATCAAAGAATAAAAAGAACAAATCAGAGAAGTAAGGGGAGAAAATGAAAAACTCAGGAAGGATCTAGAAGGGAAGAATAATAAACCCTGGAAAGATCTAGAGGGAGAGAATGACAATCTCCAAAAAGAATTAGAGGAAGAGAAAAACAAACTCCGAAAAGAACTAGAGGTAGAGAAACACAGTCTCCAAAAAGAACTAGAGGAAGAGAAACACAAACTCCAAAAAGAACTAGAAGAAGAGAAACACAAACTCTGAAAATAACTAGAGGGAAAGAATGACAAACTCTGGAAGTAGGTGGAAATGATGAAAAGATCGCAGGCTGGAATGAAAAAAAGAAACGGACCAGAAAAGCAAGGAGCTACAAGTAGAGAATGACAAGCTCCAAAAGGAAGTGGAAATACTAAAGAAATCACAAGAAGAAATTAAAAAGTAAATGGGACATTCATTCTTCCAATCAACAGGAAAGGCTGGAAGAAAGCCTCAGAAGGAGAATGGATGAAGGAGAAAATAGAATTATCAGACCTGCAGGATAACACAGAACATAGAAAATGCTCAAGTGAAGATCATGAAAAAATTTAAAAAACACAAGAGTGGGGGCTGGAGAGATGGCCTAGCGGTTAAGAGCGCCGACCGCTCTTGCAGAGGACCTGGGTTCGATCCCCAGCACCCACATGGCGGCTGAGAACCATCTGTAACTCCAATTCCAGGAGAACTCCAGTTCCAGGGGAATCCAACACCCTCTTCTGACCTCCGCGGCATTGCACGACACGGGTGCACAGACCTACACGCAAACAGTACATTCATACACATAAATAAATAAAATAAAATTAAAATTAAAAAAAAAATTAAAAAAAAAAAAAGCAAAGAGTTAGCTATGGGGCTGGAGAGATGGCCTAGCGGTTAAGAGCGCCGACCGCTCTTGCAGAGGACCTGGGTTCGATCCCCAGCACCCACATGGCGGCTGAGAACCATCTGTAACTCCAATTCCAGGAGAACTCCAGTTCCAGGGGAATCCGACACCCTCTTCTGACCTCCGCGGCATTGCACGACACGGGTGCACAGACCTACATGCAGACAGTACATTCATACACATAAATAAATAAAATAAAATTAAAATTAAAAAAAAAATTAAAAAAAAAAAACACAAGAGTGGAATAACCAAGAAATGTGGGATAGTTTGAAAAGACCAAATCGCCACATCATCAGGATAAAAGAAGGAGAAGAATATAAAGAGAACAGAATTGATCAGATCTTCAACAGAATAATATAAGAAAATTTTCCCAAACTTGAAAAAGACAAATCTATACAAATACAAGAAGAACATAGAACACCAAATAGACAAGATCAGAAAACAAATTCCCCATGCCATATCATAGTTAAAACCCTTGATTCTCAAAGCAAAGCCACAAGAGAAAAACAACAAATTATATATAAGGGGAAATCCATCAGAATCACAGTCTAGTTCTCAGTGCAAACTATGAAAGCCAGAAGAATGTGGACCAAAGTATTCTCAGTGCTAAATGACTTTAGATGCCAATCCAGACTATTATATCCAGCAAGAATGTTAGTTATAGTTGAAGGAAAAAGAGAAATCTTTCATGAAATGAACAAGATGAAAGCATACATGTCTAAGAAACCAACACTTCAAAAAACCCTTGAAGCAACCAAACAATAGAGGAAAGGAGCAACTATCCCCAAGCAACTAAAGAGAGAAACTAATGAAAGCATAACAGCCTAAATGGAAACCTAGACCAAGAGTGCAAAGAATAAGTCGAAAGGAAGCAACACACATCTCTCAATAATAACCTTAAATATTAATGGTCTATACTCCCGAATCAAAAGACATAGACTGGGAGAATGGATTAGAAATCAGACTCCATCTATATGTTGTCTACAAGAAACCCATCTCACCCTCAAGGACAGATACCAACTCAAAGTGAAAGGATGGAAAAAATATTCCAAGCAAATGGTACCAAAAAGCAAGCAGGATTTGCTATTCTAATATCAGACAAAAGAGACTTCAAAGTAAAACTAAACAGAAGAGAAAAAGAGAAGCACCACATCCTTATCAAAGGAACAATTAACCACGAAGATTTCACAATCATGAATATATATGCACCAAACTCCAGTGCACCGAACTTTATAAACACAATTGTACAGGACCTCAAGGCACCGATTGATCCCAGCACACTAATAGTGGGGGACTTCAATACCCCACTGACCCCCTTGGATAGATCAACCGGACAAAAAATAAACAGAGAGACATTGGAACTCAACAACACAATACAACAAATGGACCTCACAGACATCTACAGAATATTCCACCCAAATACCAGAGAATATACTTTCTACTCAGGACCCCTTTGAACATTCTCCAAAATTGACCACATACTGGGACACAAAACAAACCTCAACAAATATAAAAACATTGAAATAATTTCATGCATTCTATCAGACCACAGTACAATAAAGCTCAATATGAGCAACAGAATAATCCCTACTAGCTACAGGAACACATGGAGACTAAACAACACAATCCTGAATAATGAATGGGTCAGGGAAGAAATAAAGAATGTAATAAAAATATTCATGGAACTGAACGAAAAAGACAATACAACACAACAAAATCTGTGGGATACTTTAAAAGCAGTCCTAAGTGGGAAATTTATAGCCCTAAGTGCCCACATTAAAAAAAACAGAAATGGAAAAAAATAAATGATCTAACACTACAGCTAAAAACACTTAAGAGATGACAACAAATTGGCCATAAACTCAAGAGACAGGAAGAAATAACAAAAATCAGAGCAGAAATCAATGAAATAGAAACAAAGAAAACATTTTTAAAAAATTAATGCATCCAAAAGATGGCTCTTTGAAAAGATAAATAAGGTAGACAGATCTCTAGCCCAGTTAACCAAAAGAAAGAAAGAAAGAGCGACTCCAAATTAATAGTATTTGTGATAAAAAGAGAAACATCACAACAGATAAAGAAAAGATCCAGATAATCATAGTATGTACTTCAAAAACCTATAATAAGTTTGAAAACTCAAGAGAAGTGGATGAATATCTGAAATGGTGGGAACCAACAAAGCTTAACCAAGAAGAGATTGATAGTTTAAACAGTCCTATAACCTTTGAGTAAATTTAAGATGTAATAATAAACCTCCCAACTGAAAAAAAGCCCAGGTCCAGGTGGTTTCACAGCAGGAGTCTATAAAGCATTTAAAGAGGTCTTACAGCCATTACTACTCAAACTATTCAGAAGGATACAAACAGAGGGAAATCTCCCAAGCTCCTTCTATGAAGCAAGTATCACTCTTATTATCAAAACAAGGCAAAGACACAACCAAAAAAGAAAACTATAGACCCATCTCATTAATGAACATAGATGCAAAAATTCTCAACAAAATATTTGCAAATCGCATATAGACCCATATTAAAAAAGATCATCCACAGGGTGTGGTGGCACACGCCTTTAATCCTAGAACTTGGGAGGCAGAGGCAGGCGGATCTTTGTGAGTTCAAGGCCAGCCTGGTCTACAGAGTAAGTTCCAGGACAGCTGGGGCTACAGAGAGACCCTGTCTCGAAAAGACCAAAAAAAAAAAAAAAAAAAAAAAAAAAAAAAAAAAAAAGATCATCCATCATGATCAACTTGGATTCATACCAGAGATGCAGGGATGGATCAACATATGTAAACCAATAAATATCATAAAACATAAATGGAAAGACAAAAAAAATCACACAATCATCTCAATTAATGCAGAGAAAGCTTTTGACAAGATCCAAAATCCCTTCATATTTAAAGTTCTAGAGGGAATTGGATTGAAGGGAACATTCTTAAATATAATCAAAGCCATATACAAAAAACCCACAGCCAACATCATCCTAAATGGAGAAAAACTAGAAATATTCCCCCTAAAGGCAGGAACCCAGCCAGGCTACCCCCATCACCACTCCTCTTCAATATAGTGCTTGAAATGCTTGTTAGGGCAATAAGGGAAGAAAAGGAAATTAAAGGAGTACTAATTGTAAAAGAGGAAGTCAAACTATCCCTGTTTGCAGATGATATGATACTTTACTTGAGGGATGCTAAAAAGTCCATGAGAAAACCCCTAGAAACAACTAAGAGTTTCAGTAAAGTGGTAGGATATAAAATTAACCTCTAAAAAGCAGTAGCCTTTCTTTACACCAACAACAAGCACCAGGAAAAGGAATAAAATTAGACCTTCCCACTCAGAAAAAAATACCTTGGGACAAACCTAACCAAAGACACCAAAGATCTCTACAACAAAAATTTTAAACCCCTGAGGAAGGATATTGAAGAAAACATCAAAGGATGGAAAAACCTCCCACACTCATGGATTGCAAAAATTAATATAGTAAAAATGTCCATTGTATCCAAATTAATATACAGATTCAATACAATCCCAATTAAAATCCCCATGAGTTTCTTCACAGACTTGGAAAAAAATCCTTAAATTCATGTGGAAAACCAAAAGATCTCAGATAGCCAAAGTAACCCTGAGTGAAAAATGCAATACAGGAGGAATCACCTTACCGGACTTTAAGCTATATTACAGGGCCCATAGTCATGAAGACAGTCTGATACTGGCACAAAAAACAGACCCATTGACAATGGAACAAAATTGAAGATCCCAACTTGAGCTCATACAATTTCAGCCACCCACCTCATAGTCCATAAAGGGGCAAAAAAAGCTCATTGGAGGAAAGATAGCATCTTCTGCAAATGGCGCTAGCAAAATTGGATCACCATATGTAGAAGAACAAAATTAAACCCCTACCTCTCACCATGTACAAAAATCAACTCCAAGTGGATCAAAGACTTCAACATGAAACATGAAACTCTGAGGGTGAAAGAAGAAAAAATTGGCAGTAACCTACAAGACATAGGTGTAGGAAAAGACTTTTTAGTTTTTTAATTTTTTTAAGTTAATCTTTTTAAATTTTTATTTATTTATTTATTTATTTATTTATTTATTTATTTATTTATTTGTGTATGAACGTACTGCCTGCATGCAGGTTTGTGCACCCATGTCGTGCAATGCCGAGGAGGTCAGAAGAGGGCGCCAGAGTCCCCTGGAACTGGAGTTAAAGATGGTTCTCGGCTGCCATGTGGGTGCTGGGGATCAAACCTAGGTCCTCTGCAAGAGCAGTTGGCACTCTTAACAGCTAGGCCATTTGTCCAGCCCCAGGAAAAGACTTTTTAAATCAGACAGCAGATGCACAGGAAATAAGGTTGACAATTGACAAGTGGGACCTCATTAAACTCAAAATTTTCTGTACAGTGAAAGAAACAATCAGGGAAGTGAAGAGAAAACCCACGGAGTAGGAGGAAACCTTCACAGCTGATACACTGACATAGCATTAACATCCAGAATATACAGACTACTCAAAAGAAAAAAAAAAAAAAGAAGAAAACAAATGACCTACTCAAAAGATGGAGTAAAGAGCTGCACAGAGACCTCAACAGTGAGGAAGTAAAGATGTTTGAGAAACATTTTAAAAAGTGCTCAACATCTTTAATAATTAAGGAAATGCAAATTAAAACCACTCCATCTCACTCCAATAAGACTGGCTAAGATTAAGAAAACAAAAGACACCAAATGCTGGAGAGGTTGTGGGGAAAGGAGAACACTCATCCACTGCTGATGGGAATTTAAACTTGTACAACCACTGCGGAAAGTAGTGTGGAGAACCCTTAAAAGACTCAAAATGAGCCTACCACTTGACCTAGCCATACCACTCCTGGGTATATACCCACAAGACTCATCCTACTGCAAAGATACATGCACATCTGTGTTTATTGCAGCTCTTTTTCCAATAGTGAAGCATTGGAACCAAACCAAATGCCTCTCAACTGATGAGTGGATTAAAAAAATGTGGTACATCTACACAATGGAGTTCTATGCAGTAGTTAAGAAAGATGACATCATGAACTTTGCAGGTAAATGGATGGAACTCGAAGCCATTATGCTAAGAGAAGTAACACAGCCCCCCCCCAAAAAAAAACAAAAAACAAATGGGGAATGGTTTCCCTTATTTGTGGATGCTAGTACCAAATCCCCCAATTGAAAGGCAAGGTGAGCAATGTTATTGTTATATTTCTTCCTATCTGAAAGAAACTGTGATTTTATAATGTGAATCCCTTAATGAGTCCTAGAATTAACTTAACCACTTACTTTCAAACATGGTAATTAATGTATATGGGTGGAAGGTATATATTCATATTTTGGAGTAATATAAAATTAAAAGGAAAAACGTGAACTCCTAAATATGTACTGGAGTTAACATACACTTTATTCCTGGAGGACATAATTCTTGTACATATATGGCATTTATATAGGCATATTTTGGAGCAATTCAATAGGGAAGAAACTACAACAACATGAGGACTGGGTCAAAGAACAAACATATAGTTAAATTCTGGTCCAAACAATAAACCTTTGCAGAGAAAATCTTTAAAAAGACTGAGAGAAAGATGCAGGATATGTATGGCAGAATGCATGATCTGGGGTGGGGTAGGGGGAAGAAAAGGGGGAGTATGTCTAAATTGAACTGAAAAATGATGTCTGAAATACAGAAAATATCAATAAAAGTATTATTAAAAATAAAATGTAAATGTACTTCAGTAAAAAAATAAAATAAAATAAAATAAAATGTATGTTTACAATTAACTGGCTGAGGGGCTTTAGGGATGGCCTAGCGGTTAAGAGCGCTGACTGCTCTTGCAGAGGACCCAGGATTGATCCCCAGCACCAACATGGTGGCTGAGAACGATCTTTAACTCCAGTTCCAGGGGAATCCAACGCCCTCTTCTGACCTCCACGGCATTGCACAACATGGGTGCACCAACCTGCATGCAGACAGTACATTCATACACATAAAAAATAAAATCAAAGGGCTTGGGCGCCGGGTAGTAGCAGCTGCCCCTATGTTACTGTGTGGCTCCCGGCACCTTGCGAGGAGACTTGGATGCCTACACCGCATTCTTCTGTCCTCGACTCAGACCTGCCACTGGAGTGTGACCTGCATCGATCCTTCCTTGGGACTAAATGAACAGAAAGGGTTTCAAAAAGTGGCCTTTGACTTCGCTGCGAGGGAAATGGCTCCAAATATGGCAGATTGGGACCAGAAGGAGCTGTTCCCTGTGGAAGTGATGTGGAAGGCAGCACAGCTGGGCTTTGGGGGTGTCTATGTCCAAACAGATGTTGGTGGGTCTGGACTGTCTCGACTTGATACCTCTGTCATCTTTGAAGCCTTGGCTACAGGCTGCACCAGCACCACTGCCTACATAAGCATTCACAAAATGTGTGCCTGGATGATTGATAGCTTTGGAAACGAGGAACAGAGGCACAAATTTTGTCCTTCATTCTGTACCATGGGGAAGTTTGCCTCCTACTGCCTCACTGAACCAGGAAGTGGGAGTGATGCGGCATCTCTTTTGACTTCAGCTAAACGACAAGGAGATCAGTGTATCCTCAATGGCTCCAAGGCCTTTCAGTGGAGGCGGTGAGTCAGACATCTATGTTGTCATGTGCCGAACAGGAGGATCAGGACCCAAAGGCATCTCGTGCATAGTTTTTGAAAAGGGAACCCCTGGCCTCAGCTTTGGCAAGAAGGAGAAGAAGGTGGGGTGGAACTCCCAGCCAACTCGGGCTGTGATCTTCGAAGACTGTGCTGTCCCCGTGGCCAACAGGATTGGTAGTGAGGGCCAGGGCTTTCTCATAGCCATGAAAGGACTGAACGGCGGGACGATCAACGTTGCATCCTGCTCTCTGGGGGCTGCTCATGCTTCGATTGTCCTGGCTCGAGATCACCTCGAGGTCCGGGAGCAGTTTGGAACACCTCTAGCCAGTAAACAGTACCTGCAGTTCAAGTTGGCAGATATGGCCACAAGGCTGGTTGCTGCGAGGCTGATGATCCATACTGCAGCAGTGGAGTTACAGGACGAACGGAAAGATGCAGTAGCCCTGTGCTCCATGGCCAAGCTCTTTGCTACAGAGGAATGCTTTGCTATCTGTAATGAGGCTCTGCAGATGCATGGGGGCTGTGGCTACCTGAAGGATTATGCTGTTCAGCAGTATATGCGGGACTCCAGGGTCCATCAAATCCTAGAAGGTAGCAATGAAGTCATGAGAATGCTCATCTCATGGAGCCTGCTACAGGACTAGCACCCACACTGGCCTGTTCGGTTACAAATGGATCATGAAATAAATTGAAGGACTGAGCTCTTCCAATATGCGTCTTGAACTGTCTGTTGACAACAGTGTTGTTTCTAAGATAGGAACAGGGTTCTCACTAGAACTGGAATTGCTGCTCTGATGAGCCATGTCACAAAAAGCCCTACCACCTTGTTTTTAATTCTAGAAAGATGAGCAGTGAATATTTAATACTGAAGTCTTAGCTTGGCTCCAATTCTCTGCATTCTTTTGATCCTGGGGGTTTGGTTATTTCAATGAAGCTTTTCCTGATTATTGATGCAGAGTATTGAGGTGAGGGCAGGTCTGTTTCTGTTCTGCAGTGGCAGTGTCTCAGGACAGCTCTCCTTTGAAATCATGATGAAATGAATATTGTGGAAACTTCTACTTTATGCTTTAGGGTTCACCTTCACTTCTGAACCATCTAAATAAAAATCAAGGGCTAAGATTATTTGAAACTTTGAGTATGTGGTAGTGGATTTTTATATGGATTTGGGTTTCCTTTAGAGTTGCTTCTCAATTTTTAAGTACTTTTAATCATTGGTAAGAAAAAGTCTACCCCTTTCTATCTACTTTAGCTAAAGTTGGTTTTTATCTTTTTTTTTTAATTAATTTTATTTATTTCTGTATGTGTATGAATGTACTGTCTGCGTGCAAGTTTGTGCACCCGTGTCGTGCAACGCTGCGGAGGTCAGAAGAGGGTGTCGGATGCCCCTGGAACTGGAGTTCTCCTGGAATTGGAGTTTCAGACGGCTCTCGGCCGCCATGTGGGTGATGGGGATCGAACCCGGGTCCTCTGCGAGAGCGTCGGCACTCCTAACCGCTAGGCCATCTCTCCAGCCCGGTTTTTATCTTTTAAGAAAGCCTTACAACTTAAAGATTTTTTTTCTCCAACTTTTTATTTATTTTTTTTTTTTTTACAATAAGTAATAAGTTATGAGTACAAGCATCCTTCATGTAAAAAAAAAAAAAATTGCAGGCAGTTGTGCCCAAACCCACACAGCCTAAGTCTCCCACTATCCAGCTGATAGGCTTATATGTACAATCATGTTGATCAGATGAGTGTCTGGACTATGTTGCTGTAGTTTCACCATTCACCCCGGTCCCACCCCTTGCATTCTACCATGCCCCCTCTTCCGCAGATTGTTCCCTAGGCTTGGAAAAGGGGCATGGGTGGACGAGAGGCAAAACAGTCTACTTTCTCTGGAGATGTCGTTTTGGACTCTGATCAGTTCTGGCTGTTTCCTTTCATGGGTTGACAGTTTGTTCAGGAGTAACCTTTCAATCCTACTAATGAAGCACAAGCAGTTAGATATATAGGTTTTTAAACAGTACTAATTATTATGGTAGGTTGCTTTGGTATAGACACAGATGTTTGGATGGTATGCTAATCCATGAATTATATTTTTTCTATAAAAGATGACAGGGTCTTACTGGGGCTTATAACTTCTCCTAACCACTAGAGGATGTATGCTTGTGGTATCAGCCGTAGGTTATTCCTCCAGGGAGAGAGCCAATGGCCAATTAGATTTGGGATGTACAGACATGTGGCTGCCACTGCTGCACAGTATTTCCAGGCAGGTGAAGTGTAGCGGATGCTGGCGGAGGAGTCTTGCTTGACTCAAGGAGACCAGTGTTTGCTTTGTTGGTTTAGTGGCATTTAGTAACACTCTCTGGTGTTCCAGAGACCAACTGTGCACTTGCAAGTATGGTCTCAATACATCTTTCCCACGCTTGTATCATGTCTTCGACACCAGGCCTTGCCGCCTCTCTTCTTGCAGGTATCCCAGTTTACAGTCAAGAAGCCTTTACCTTTTGAGGGAGCTTGGATCCCCTGGCCAACATCTCCTTGGCAGAATGGCCCATTGCTGATATCAGAGCTCTCTTGTATTAATGTATTTTGCTTAAATGCACACCTTGAAAAGACTTTAATATTATATTTGGCTCTGAATAGAGAATAATCCTTTTCACATTTCCTATGTCTATTAGTCAATTAAAGAAAGCAGTTATATAAAAAAAAAAAAAAACAGGCGTGGTGGTGCATGCCTTTAATTATAGCACTCAGGAGGCAGAGGCAGGCAGATCTTTGTGAGTTCAAGGCCAGCCTGGTCTACAGAGTGAGTTCCAGAACAGCTGGGGATACAGGGAGACCCTGTCTCAAAAAAGCCAAAAAAAAAAAAAAAAAGTGGATAGAGAAAATGTGGTACATGTACACAATGGAGTTCTATGCAGCAGTAAAGAAAGACATCAGGCTGGAGAGATAGCCTAGTGGTTAAGAGCACCGACTGCTCTTGGAGAGGACCTGGGTTCAATCCCCAGCACCCACATGGCAGCTAAGAACCATCTGTAACTCAAATTCCAGGAGAACTCCAGTTCCAGGGGAATCCGACACCCTCTTCTGACCTCCGAGGCATTGCACGACATGGGTGCACAGACCCACATGCAGACAGTACATTCATACACATACAAAAATAAATAAAATTAAATAAAAAAGAAAGACAACATCATGAACTTTGCAGGTAAATGGATGGAGCTAGAAGATATATTAAGTGAAGTAACACAGTCCCACAAAAACAAACAACAAATGGTATCCCTCATCTGTGGATGCTAGCACCAATAACCCAGTTATAAATATTTCTTGTGGAGAGGGATGCATATTATAAGAACAACAACAGAAAGACTGCATTAGAAAACTGACTGAAATGGTGAATCAGGAGGGGTGGGAGGGGCGGGAGAGGGACACAGGTGTATATTCGATTAATGTATATTTAATTGATGTGAGTTCAACAAGTATCCAATTTTGCCCAGACTCTGTCTACAGGTTACGTGGTGTTTTAGGACTTAGTAAAAGTAAATATGTGTATATTAAACAACATTGGTTTAAAGGTTCTGATAAAAATGTTAATTTTTTAATGATAAATAATAAATAAAAAATAAATAAAAAATAAATAAAATAAATAAATAATAAATAAATAATAAAACTGAGTCAATTGGAAATATAAAAAAAATAAATAAAATAAAAAAAAAACAATTAACTGGTTGAATAAATAGCCATCAAGTATCAGGAGAAAGGCCAGGAAACTAAGTTTTCTGGTACTGTTAACTAAATAAATAGTAATGGCCAAGTCCCCCACCATTTATGCACTTTGGTTTGTTAATTTATGAAACCAGAATAATGTTAATGTTACCCACATCTCATGGCAATCTTGAGGATTAATCAAGTTAATATATTCAGAGTATAAAATATTATAATGGTCGAGAAATCTTGGCTTTTATTATTACAATATTGTGGCTAGATTTATTTGGTTTATTTTTATCATCCCTATAGACTCTTTTAAGTTTTGACCATGAAAATCCAGACTAGAGATTCTTATAGAGAAAACTCTACTTCTTTATCTCCTTCTCTTTGACCCATTTTACATCTCTAGGAAAATAAAAGCTATAATCCTGGGGTTCTCTGATTGTGGTTTGATGCACTGATTTCAAAATTGTCATAGGGGATTCCAGGAACAACATTGTACTTAAAAATTCCATTCTTTTAAAGAGTGATTTGATCAATGGATAAAAGATGAATGCGATAAAAAGCAATTCTGAGCTTCTACCTGGAAGGTTTTCCAATTGTTTAATGTTTCTTGAAAGAGTTACATTGGGAAACGAGAGAGACTAAGATGCTATACTGATGGAGTTAGTTCATCATAGATAAGCTAACTGTTTCTCTAGGGCCACTTCACTACTTGACATCCTGTATCACTTATATATGCTGTGGGTACTGTGTGATTTTTATACTCAATAATGGATTAATTTGTTCTCAAGTATACAGAGAAATTTCTGAGAATAGGAGAAAAACTATGAGTAAACTGAAGAGTCCAAAATTTTTTATTTCTGCTTCAGTCTCTGAGAGAGTCCATTTGAAGAAAGTAATGCCTCCCCTAGTTGGAAAATCTAACTAAAATAAGGAATGGATACTGCATATGTCTCATGTCAGGTTCATACCCAATAATTTGGTATTATTATTTTATTGCATAATAGCAAAGATTGGAAAACTCTTCTTGTGAAGTTCTAGAGTGATAGTATATACTTTCTAGGTCACATGGTCTCTGTTGTAACTACCCCCCCACCCCCCGCCATTGCCAGGTAGTGACAACAGCCATAGATAGTATATGGACTAATTAGCTAGGTTACAATGAAACTCTTATAGACTTCAGTTTTTAAGCTTCATTTTGTTTATGAATGTCATTCGTTTTGGTTTTTAAAACCTATTTAAAATTTCAAATCCTTCTGTGTTTGCAGGCATTATAGATACAACAGGGAAGCTGATGTTTCCCAGGTCTACAGTATGCTGCTAAGCATGGGGGGTGCTGAATGAAGTGCAGAGAGGTTATTATCAGTATGACATATATTTTGTAATGTGAGGAAATAATTAAAAAGATGCATATTGAGGATAATGAGAAGTAAGACTATATTAGGAATCCATGGAGTGAGACAGATGCATTTTTGATTAGATATGAAGGAATTAAGAAGTTGTTGGAAGATCTGAGTGAGTGTCTTTGGTGTATTACTTCGTAGAGATGAGTCTGCAGTTGGCAAGAGAAGAAACTGCAAAGCAAACTAGTCGGGCAGGATGTTCTGGGGAATGAGGTGGTAAACAATGTGGAGAGAGTCCCAGAGAGAAACTGGAAGAGCATTTGCAGGATAAGGTGTGGTTCTTAAGGTTCAAGATAATCCCCTTGCTTTTGTGTCCCTTCAGAAGCTGGTGCAGGGCAAGAACTCAAGCATGACTGCCTTTTTCATGGTCACATATGCATGAACTATGGCGTGGACTCAAGATGAAGCATCTTTTCTAATGAGAAGATCTTCCATTCCTTTACTGAGGGAATATTCAATATCTCTAGTTCATGTGGCATTTGTCGTATCTCTGAGGTTGCAAAGATAGACTGTTTGCCCTGTAAGGGTCTCACACTTCATGGTTAGAATAAAAGGTCTTGAATCTAACCAAGCTAGATTAGCTCACTCATATCAACCCCAAGCCATGCAAACAAACACAAGTAAACCTCTTTTCTAGACTCAACTCTATAATAAAGCTAATAGGCAGGAGTTGTAATAATCACATCTTGAGCATGACATTAGACAGGAGTCTGGTCAAGGGGACAAGAGAACCTATCTATAAGTTCTTCCTAAAGGACACCTAGATCCCTTCCAAGGAAAACAAGTGGGCAGTAACCAGAATGACAGGGCAATAGGTAAGTGTATGGTGCTCTGTATGAAAGGAGAGAACAGGGCTGGAGAGATGGCCTAGTGGTTAAGAGAGCTGACTGCTCTTGCAGAGGACCCAGGTTCAATCCCCAGCACCCACATGGTGGCTGAGAACTGTCTTTAACTCCAGTTCCAGGGGAATCTGATGCCCTCTTCTGACCTCCATGGCACTGCACGACATGGGTGCACAGACCTACATGCAGACAGTACATTCATACACATAAAAAATAAAATTTAAAAAAAAAAGGAGAGAACTCCACTGCTTGATTTATTATCTAAATGATTAAAGAATCTATACATTTATATATAGTATGAATAAAATATAAAGTTCTATATTTTATTGAATAAATTTTGCAGAACTGGTCTCTTAAAAAGTTCACAAAGTCTGCATTACTTTAGCTTGAAAGATAAGGTAGTGCCTCATAAATTTTTATTTTCACTTTTTACTAAGGCTTCATAAAGTCTATTTTAATAAGTCTACAGGTAATAGGCTGTTTGCAAGAGAAATATTATATGAGAACATGATATCTTTAAAGTAGCATCCAGATCTGAGATCTATCAAGCCCAGCTGAAGTGCAGGAAGGTAGGTAGGAGCTGGGTGCTTCAGCAAGGCTGATTGTTGATTAACTTAATATAGTTAATCCAGTTGTCTTTGGATTAATTGGCTTTTGTGGCTGTGGGGGCAGAGTTATCCTCCCAGCTGGTATAAAAGGTAGGGTTGTGTGAGTCTTGAGATCTGAGATCTCCTGAGACAAGCTGAAGCGCAGGTACCCCCGCCACCCCTCCCCCAGCAACTGGGATTACTAAGGCATCTGAAGGAGGCAAGCAAAGCAAGCCTTCAACACAGTGAAGAGGCATTTAGGACTCACATTGGAATACAGGCAAGGAGAAACACATATGCCAGGAACACAAAGAAGAGACAACACGGGAAAGGGGCAGGATAATCCTGCACCAGACTCTACCAACCCTATGGAATATTCCTACACTGGGATCCCCCTGGGAATGGCCCAGGACACAGATATCAGAAACACAATTGGGAACATACTTGAAGAACTACAAGATTATAAAGAGCAAATCAAAGAACTAAGAAAAGACAATGAAGAGCTCAAGAAGGACCTAGAGAGAGAGAGAATGACACACTCCGGAAGGAAGTAGAAACACTGAAAAGACCCCATGCTGAAAAAGATAAAGAAACCAACCAGGGAAGCAAAGAGCTACAGGAAGAGATTGAGAAGCTCCAAAAGGAAGTAGAAATACTAAAGAAATCAGAAGAGGAAATGAAAAAGGAAATCAAACACTCATCCAATCAAGAGGAAAGGAATGGAAAAAGCCTCGGAAGCAGAATGTAGGAAGCAGAACAAAGAATATTAGACCTGGAAGAGAACACAGAACAACTGAAAACCTCAAGGAACGATTATGAAAATTTTAAAAATACACAAAAGTGGAACAACCAGGAACTGTGGGACACTATGAAAAGATCAAACCTCTGCATCATAGGAATAGAGGAAGGAGAAGAATCCCAAGAGAATGGTATTGATCAGATCTTCAACAGAATAATAGATGAAAACTTCCCCAAACTAAAAAAGGACAAACCAATACCAATACAAGAAGCACATAGAACTCCAAACAGACAAGATCAGAAAAGAAATTCTCCACGCCACATCATAGTTAAAATGCTGGACACCCAAAACAAAGACAAAATCCTTAAAGCCACAAGAGAAAAACAACAAGTGACCTATAAGGGGAAACCTATCAGAATAACAACGGACTTCTCAACGCAAACGATGAAGGCAAGAAGAACCTGGAGCAAAGCATTCCCAGTGTTGAGGGACAATGGATGCCAGCCCAGGTTACTATACCCAGCAAAAATGTCAATCATAGTGGAAGGAGAGAGGAAAATCTTCCATGACATAAACAACTTGAAAGAATACATGTCCGGAAAACCAACCCTTCAGAGAATACTTGAAGCAATCCAAAGAACAGAAGAAAGGAGCAACCAACCCCAGGCAACTAGAAGGAGAAATCAATAAAAGCATAACTGCAGAAGTAGAAACCTAAATCAAAACCGCAGATGGATAATAAGGCAAAAGGAAGCAACACAAACCTATCAGTCATAACCTTAAATATTAATGGACTAAATTCCCCAATCAAAAGACATAGACTGGGAGACTGGATTAGGAAACAGAATCCATCGATATGCTGTCTGCAAGAAACACATCTTACCTTCAAGGACAGGCACCACCTTAAAGTGAAGGGATGGAAAAAAATATTCCAAGCAAATGGTACCAAAAAGAAAGCAGGTGTTGCTATTTTAATATCGGATAAAATAGACTTCAAAGTAAAAGAAATCAGAAGAGACAAAGAAGGCCATTACATTTTCATCAAAGGAACAATCCACCAAGAAGATTTCACAATTATGAATATATATGCCCCAAATTCTGGTGCACCAAACTTTATAAAGACAATTCTCCAGGACCACAAGTCACAGACTAACCCCAGCACACTCATAGTGGGAGATTTCAATACCCCACTGAGTCCTTTGGATAGGTCAACAGGACAAAAAATAAACAGAGAGACATCTGAACTGAACGATATGATACACCAAATGGACCTCATAGACCTCTACCGAACATTCCATCCTAATACCAGAGAATACACTTTCTACTCAGCACCCCACGGAACATTCTCCAAAATCGACCACATCCTGGGACACAGAAGAAACCTCTACAAATACAAAAAGATTGAAATAATTTCATGCATCCTGTCAGACCACAGTGCAATGAAGCTCAACATCAACACCAGGACAAGCCCTCCTGCCTACAAGAACACATGGAGACTAAACAACACACTCTTGAATAATGAATGGGTCAAGGAAGAGATAAAGAAAGAAATAAAAACATTCCTGGAACTGAATGACAATGACAATACAACACAACAAAACTTATGGGATACCTTAAAAGCAGTCCTAAGAGGGAAATTTATAGCCCTGGGTGCCTACATTAGAAAAACAGAAAGAGCACAAGTGAATGATCTAACACTACAGCTAAAAGCACTTGAGAGGCAACAACAGATGAACCCTAAACGCAACAGACAGGAAGAAATAACAAAAATCAGAGCAGAAATCAATGAAATAGAAACAAAGAAAACAATACAAAAAATCAATGAAGCCAAAAGTTGGTTCTTTGAAAGAATAAACAAGATAGACAGACCTCTAGCCCAGTTAACAAAAAGAAAGAAGGAACAACTCCAAATCAATACAATCTGTGATGAAAAGGGAAATATCACAACGGACAAGGAAAAGATCAAGAAAATTATATGGGAATATTACAAGAACCTATATTCTACCAAGTTTGAAAATCTAGAAGAAATGGATGAATATCTGAAATCTTGGGAATCACCAAAGCTTGGCCAAGAGGAGACCAGCAGCTTAAACAGACCCATAACATATGAAGAAATAGAGGATGTAGTAAGAAGCCTCCCAACTAAAAAAAGCCCAGGCCCAGACGGTTTCACAGCAGAATTCTATAAAACATTTCAAAAAGACCTACAACCATTATTTCTGAAACTGTTTAGAAGTATACAATCAGAGGGAACTCTCCCAAATACCTTCTATGAAGCCAGCATCACTCTATTACCAAAACCAGGCAAAGATACAACTAAAAAGGAGAATTATAGACCCATCTCCCTCATGAACACAGATGCCAAAATTCTAAACAGAATACTGGCAAATCGCATACAGACCCACATCAAGAAGATCATCCATCATGACCAAGTTGGATTCATACCAGAGATGCAGGGATGGTTCAACATACGAAAATCAATAAACATCATCAAACACATAAATGGAATGAAAGAAAAAAACACACCATCACCTCAATTGATGCCGAAAAAGCTTTTGACGAAATCCAGCATCCCTTCATGCTTAAAGTCCTAGAAGGAATTGGATTAGAGGGATCATTCGTCAATGTAATCAAAGCCGTATACAGGAAACCCACATCCAATATCATCCTAAATGGGGAAATGACAGAAATATTCCCTTTAAAAGTAGGAACTCAGCAAGGTTGCCCCCTGTCACCACTCCTCTTCAATGTAGTGCTTGAAATACTTGCTAGAGCAATAAGGCAAGAAAAGGAAATTAAAGGAGTACTAATTGGAAAAGAGGAAGTCAAGATATCCCTATTTGCTGATGATATGATTGTTTACTTAAGGGATGCTAAAAACTCCACCAGAAAACTCCTAGAAATGATTAACAGCTCCAGCAAAGCGGCAGGATACAAAATTAACCTAAAAATCAATGGCCTTTCTTTACACCAAGAACAAGCAAATGAAGAAGGAATATAAGGAGACCTTCCCACTCACAATAGCCTTAAAAACAATAAAGTACCTAGGAACAAATCTAATCAAAGACACCAAAGATCTCTACAACAAAAAATTTAAACCTTTAAAGAAAGAAATTGAAGAAGATAGCAGAAGATGGAAAAACCTCCCATATAAATGGATTGGGAAAATTAACGTTGTAAAAATGTCCATTCTATCGAAACTCTTGTACAGATTTAATGCAATCCTAATCAAAATCCCCAAGAGTTTCTTCGCAGGATTGGAAAAAAAAATCCTTAAATTCATTTGGAAAAACAAAAGACCCAGAATAGCCAAAACAAACCTGAGGGAAAAGAGCTACACGGGTGGGGCAGGGGGCTCTCTATACCATACTTCAAATTATACTACAGGGTATAGTCATAAAAAACTGGCACAAAAACAGACTTGTTGACCAATGGAACAAAACCAAAGATCCAAACCTGAGCATATACAATTTCAGCCATCTCATATTTGACAAGGGAGCCAAGAAGACACAATGGAGAAAAGACAGCATCTTCAGCAAGTGGTGTTGGCAAAACTGGATCATCACTTATAGAAGAATGAAATTAAACCCCTACCTCTCGCCCTGTACAAAAGTCAACTCCAGATGGATCAAAGACCTCAATGTGAAACCCCAAACTCTGAAGGCAATAGAAGAAAAAGTTGGCAGCAGACTACAGGACATAGGCATAAGAAAAGACTTCCTAAATCAGACAGCAGCTGTGCAAGAATTACGGTCGACAATTGACAAATGAGACTTCATTAAACTCAAAAGCTTCTGTACATCAAAAAAAAAACACAACAACTAGGAAGTGAAGAGAAATCCTATAGAGTGGGAGGAAACCTTCACCACAGAAACATCTGACAAAGCATTGATTTCCAGAATATATAATTTACTCAGAAAACAAGAAGAAAACAAATGACCCACTCAATAGATGGAACAAAGAGCTGAACAGAGACTTCACAGTGAGGAATTAGAGTTGGCTGAGAAACACCTTAAGAAGTGCTCAGCATCACTAGTCATTAAGGAAATGCAAATCAAAACCACTTTAAGATATCATCTTACTCCAATAAGACTGGCTAGGATCAAGAAAACAAATGACACCAAATGCTGGAGATGTTGTGGGGAAAGGGGAACACTCATCCACTGCTGGTGGGAATGTAAACTCGTACAGCCAACTGTGGAAAGCAGTGTGGAGAACCCTTAAAAAACTCAAAATGAGCCTACCACCCGACCCATACCACTCCTGGGTATATACCCAGAAGACACATCTACCACAAAGATACATACACAGCTATATTTATTGCAGCTCTCTTCACAAGAGCAAAGAGCTGGAACCAACCCAAATGCCCCTCAACAGATGACTGGATAACAAAAATGTGGCACATCTACACAATGGAGTTCTATGCAGCAGTAAAGAAAGATGACATCATGAGCTTTGCTGGTAAATGGATGGAACTTGAAGCAATTATACTAAGTGAAGTAACACAGTCCCAGAAAAACAAATGACGGGGAATGGTATCCCTCATCTGTGGATGCTAGTGCCAATTATCTAGTTGTAAGTATTTCTTGTGCATGGCCCCTTGAGCTTTTGTCCAAAGCAGTTGGGACTGATGCATATTGGAAACAACAACAACAACAACAACAAAACAACAGCAACAGAAAGGACTGCATCAAAGAACTGACTGAAACAGTGAACTGCTAGAAACAGTCAACTTCTACATGGAGAATATTGAGAAAGTTTGAGAAAGAGATGAAAAGCATGTTTGGCAGAATGCATGAGCTCTGGTGGGTTTGGGAGATGGGGGGGCATGGGTCTACATTTGATAAAGAATACATAAATATATTAAAAAAATAATAAAATAGCATCCAACTTACCTTGATGTTTCTCCAATGATATTGGTGACATATCAATAAGATAGATTTCAGCTCAGTTTTACATTCAAATCCACTAAATTTTGACATTTGTATTTCAATAGTTCTATGACAATCTCACCATCAATGGAAGATCTAAAATAACAATTTTACACTGGAACACTAAAATCTTATGGAAAGCTCTAATTTTGAAGTTTCTAAAACATTGTCCTTTTGGTATCACTCTCCAAATTAATAGCACAAAGGAGATAATTCTTATGATTTCCAGCTAATGTTCAGTCTAGAAATGAACATTAGCCATAATGAACATGTGAGCCATAGCAATTTGAAGTCCCCTAAAGTGGTAGTTCGAATGAGAAATACCCTCCATATTTGGAACTTTGATCTCCAGTTGAATGCACTGTTTGGGGAAGTTCTAGTACCTTTAGGGCGTGGAACTTGCTGGATGAAGTAAAGCAGGACGGGGTGGGTTTTGAGGCTGCCTCCCTCACCGTTATAGACTCTCCTTCTGGAAGCAGAAGATAAAATAAAATCTTAAGTCCCATTTGGTTGCGGGACTTTTATCACAGAATCAAAAACACACCTACACTTGGATTTTTCTTACACATACTTTCAACAGAATTATGGGGTTTAACTTCAGGGCAATTGTAATGGCTAAAGACATTGACTGTGAGATGCAGACAGCATATAATTTGTAGCAGATTGTGTACTCTTTCTAAATGGCAAACATCATTATTGTTATCGTTTGGTATGTTGAAGAGTTATCTCATTTCTCTGCCATGTCTTAGCTAGCTTTCACACACAGATTGAAGCTCACCTCGGCTCCTAGGGACCTTGTTAAGAGAATTATAATTTACAGAATCCTCAACAGACATATTTCTGTTCTATGTTTTTCTCAATCTCTAATCATCTTGTCTGATACTAAATGGGAGAGAAAGGGGCTGGCAGAATGAGCAAAGTCTTGTTTCTTCTTTCAAGCTGCCAGATATAACCTTTCTATAAAAACATTAAGGCTATACCTAGTTTCCTATACATAAGACCCTGTTATTAGATGCAGCGTTTTAAGGGATAGATGAGAATTGGCATAATTATTTAACCTTCTAACTCAGAATCTTCCTATTCTAGAATTTTTGTGATTTGAAAATAAAGACTACTGCCCTAGACAGAAACCTTGCATCAGTTCCTGAAATAGCTTTCCAGTGTGGCACTATCAATTCCTCCATCTCATAGAGTAACTTCATCACCCCTCACACAGAGCAACTTCTATAAATGCTCTTCTCTTTTTATCTCATCTCTCTTCTAGAATCCTCAGCGCCTCCCCATCATTATCCTGTAACTTAATGTTCAGTGTCACCATTTCCTACTTTACATAGAATTATTCCTTCATAGAAACCAAACCAGTTTTAGAAAATCCAATCCATTTGCCATGATGTCTTTGGCTCACTCTGCCTGGTGCCTTTTCATGGTGTCACTTTCCCATACCCTGTTTCCAATTCAAACTATTTTTATTATCTTCTACAAAATATGAGTCAGAACTGATGCCCAAGAAGCCAAATATTTAGTGTTGTCTCTTTCATTTTCTTAGTTTCCATCAGATCTGAATTAGAGGGCCTTCATTAGAATTTATATTTCTATTTTTCTGGAGGATTGATATGGAACTTTTGAGCTGAATGATCTTTGTGTCTTCACCAATTTCTACTTCAGATACTTCATATCTAATATCTCTCACCTCTAGAGGACAGACTCCAGTGAATCTTTATTGGATGAGCACTGAGGGGCACCCTGGTGAAATTAACTGATTACTTGTTGCCAAGACTTTGGTAGACTAAAGGCCAGTGGTCCAGTTACAAATGCTGGCATTCTAAGTTAATGTGTAAGATGGCAGACTATTACAGTGCAGGAAGCCATCACAAGCTGTATTATCTCATAATCTGTGCCATGTTGGTTCTGATGACAAACCCCAATCCTGCTCAGTACACAATCCTCAAGAATGGAGTCTGCCATGAACTCTAGTGGCTGCCAGGGATTCCATAATACTCACCTGCTTATCCCCCAGTTACTTCCCTACAGCTTGATCCTGTCCTGGGGCCCCAGATAACTGTCTGTAGAAACACATGAATTCTCCATGATCTTGTCTTGTATTTGTGGGGAGAAAAGAACATGTGACACTGTAATTAGTACTTTCTTCCCAAGGTAATTAATTTTCCAGGAGTCAAAGACAAAATGGTTCAGGATGACATGGTTGAAAGAAGGCAACTTTATTAGCCCATTGGTTTATTTTTAGGAGTGTATTCTAAGCTTTCTTGTTTCTAATAATGATTTGCTAACTGTTCAGCTTTGTTTAAAATGTGTACCCCTTCAGCAAGATGTCTAGGTGACAAAGAACCTGATTGCTGTTTCATTAATAGTGATCTTTTACTTTATGAGACTTTGAGAGCATTTGTGGCTCTTCCTCTTTGATTTGCTAAATCCCTACAAGATGTTCACACGTTTCCTCACATAAAATAAATGGGGAAGCATTTCTCTTATTCATTTAATAAGCACTGAACATTTCTACTGTGTGTAGAGCTATATTGGACCTACTATAGTCTAATTTGGAAGACTGGCAGCTTTTAAACACTTTTATATGATTGACTCCTGTATTAGTCACTTTTCTGTTGCTGTAATAAAGCACCATGACCAAGGAACTTATAAAAGGAAGAGTTTATTTGAGCTTACGATTGACGGTTCCAGGGAATTAGAGTCCATTGTGGTGGGAGGCATGGCGGCTGGAGACTGGAGCAGCAAACCGAGGGTCACATCTTGCAATGAACACAGGAAGCAGAGAGAACAACTGTAGACCACGAAGCTTGTTAAAACTCACTAAGCCTGCCCCCAACAATGCACTTCCTCCAGCACGGCCACACCCTCCAAGACCTCCAAAAACAGCGCCACCAACTGGAGACAAATGCCGGAATACTTACAGCCTATGGGGGACACTCATCCAAACCACCACAACTCCAAATAATGAGTTAAATAACCATGTTTTGAACTCTCATCTTCCTTTCAAACAGGTAAATTAGTTGTCTTAACCATTGTCATTCTTCCCTGAGTGAGTCTCTAGGAAACTTTAGTGCCCTATTTTCCTCTTTCGTTCCATATTGCACCAAGCCTAAGATCCAATAAAGACTTTGTCATCAACTTACTGATGTCAAATGATTTTGTGTTCCCAAATCATAGAACCATAGAATTTTCTCCCTGCAAGTTAGGCCTTGTTAGTCCCAGAAATTAATATCTAATGAAGATTTGGGCCAAGGTTAAGAAGTTTCCTAAACTCCCATGTGCCACAAGTTATTTGTTAAATATCAGTAATCCTTTTCTGAATATAACTGAGCTTTAAAATACTTATTTTTAGAAGACATGATAAAATTAGTAATGTGTTTCAAGTATAATTTTTAAAATTCTGTGTTCTTAATGTATAGTATCTTACATCACAGATATTTGGGGAGGTTTGAGAAAGACCCTGCTGAATATTAATCAGCAACTATCTAGAGTAACATTAATATATCAGATATTTCGGGTGTTTTGTGTCAAGAATATTTGGACTGCCGAACCATGTGGCATGGTAGCAAGTACTCTTACTTCAGAGTTAAAGCACTGGGTGAGGAGTCGAACTTGGGGAGATGTATTTTTGTTAGAAAATTGCTCAGCTTCTATAAAGTTCAAATTCCTCAACAATGAGTATAATAGTTATATTTGCTTCCTAGCTGTGGAGATTCATAGATGCTGTTTGCTTAGAACCATTCTTGGCACTTAATAAGACATTTCACTGGTAGCTTTAAAAACTATATTCCTGACAGTAAGTTTGAAAGCATTGATGGAAATCATTGTCAAAGTTCTTTGAGAAATCAGAATAGGCTCAATTTTGAGTCAGGTTAGACACATTCCATTTTACAGCACTGCTTGCAACTATTGGCAGTCAACAAATTATGATGTGTTCTTTTGAAAATATTTTCAGATCGGTCTGTGAGCAAATGTTTTGCCAGTACAGCAAGCCAGCCAATTTCCCAAGTGTGAATATTAGTCTCCTTAGAGTTTCCTTTTTTCTCTTTTTGCTTTATTTTTACAGTTGGCACTTAATAAATCTCCCTTTCTTTCTCAATAATTGATAGTTACATAGTTCTGTGAAAATTCCCTAATAATGACTAGCCTTTGCATAGAAAGTTAGACGAGCTTCAAATACATGCAAGAAGATTCAAACAAGCAATGTTAAGAGTCACCTGAATTATTTCTATACTTGGAAAAAAATACTTATGGAAAATCCATTAAAAGTTACATGTTTAATCTCAAGCCAGTCAATTTAAGTTCCCTCCAAGCCAAGTGTCTCCATGTGCTGCCCACTTTCCATGAGGGAATTCAATGTGCAGTCAGACAGCAAACAGTATGTCAACTCCTTACAGTGCTTTGGCATTATGAATGCCAAATATTTGCAGTGGAAAAAAATTAGTAAACTGTGAAATTAGAATTTAATTGTGATAAGATAGTCTCTCAAAAAAATCACTTCACAGTGGAGGGTGTACAGGAAGGGTCCTTCCTATGCTTGGCTCTACTTTAATTAATCGCAGTGACAAATTCTGAGTAGATGCCTGTTTGATAACCCACTTAATATATGTGCTTATCCTGGTAGCTACACATAGGTGACATTATTTGGGGATTTAGGACAAAAAGGCAAAGGGTCAGGCTTTTTTATGTCCTATAAGTCACCTAGATAGGAGATGAAATATTCCTGGATGAATTTGTGCCTGAAGTATGCCATTATCTGAATGAAAATTGAAACAGCCCTGAGGTTTTAGGGGAAAATTAACCATGAATTCTAACAAAGTTGTTTTGATATGGTCTTAGAGTAAAAGTTGAGGTCTGACATAGATATTTCATTTAAAATGTCCACCAGCATTGGACTTCCTAGTATTAATTTGTTGCTTCTTTCCTCCTAAAAAAAATCTGGGTTTTCAATTAATGTTTTGGAA
This sequence comes from Rhizomys pruinosus, assembly GCA_009823505.1. NCBI lineage: Eukaryota > Metazoa > Chordata > Mammalia > Rodentia > Spalacidae > Rhizomys > Rhizomys pruinosus. The sequence goes on along the minus strand of VZQC01000197.1, from coordinate 1,615,413 downwards.
AATGAAGAACACACAGTATGGGACCTGAATTTTTCTATGGTATCAAGTGCCAGGAGGTAAGTGGTCCCTGCTCCCCTTAGAGGGAATGCCTGCATGAGATTACATACCCAGCTTGCATCTGTCACTCACTGAGTACTATATAACTGCACTGATCATAATAAATTATTCAATCAATTATTAGTCAATCAACTAACAGAGCACATAGTATGTAAAATCAGTCTTCACTATTTAACCATTCAAATAGTTATTGAAATTTTCCAATAATTAAAAAATCTTACATCTCATCTATATCAGCATTTGTCATGTTTTTACTGAATAGTCCTTTAAAGAATTTGCATATTTGAGGGCTGGAGAGACAGTTCAAGAGTTAGGAGCACTAGCTGTTCTTGCAGAAGACCTGGGTTAGAATCCCAGCACCCACATGGCATGGCAGCTAACAACAGTCCACAAGTCAAGTTCCAGGGGGTCCAACACTTTCTTCTGTCCTCCCCAGGCACTGCATGACACAGGTGCACTGACACCCATGCAGGCATAACACTCATACACAGAAAATAAAAATCAATCAAAAATTTAAAGAATTTGGATATTCCATTAAGAGTTGGAAGGTTGAAGTCCATACCACAGAAAGAACCAAGAACATATCCTTAACATTCATAATAAAAAGCCAGTGCTTCTCCATTATATTCCAGACCTCCTCCTTGAGAAAATGGGAACATAGGGAAGTGGAGACTAGGAAAATCAAGAGGGCAACACAGAAGAGGACAGTCAGTCTGTGATAAGATACATAGACTTCCAACTGGGGTATCTCTAACACCAACTACAGAATGCAGGGGAAGGAGAGACCGAGCATCAAACAAAAACAAAGAAATTTCATGGTCTTCACTCGACGGTGACCTCAAAAGTTGTCATCTGAGTGGTTATTCAAAATGGCAGGTATTCTTGGGCTGCTTGGACATAATCTGGTTTCTATTAGGAGGAAAGGAAAACATTCTTTACTGTTATAGAGAGGGAAAGGGTGGTTACTCTTAGGCCACAGTTGGGGTTCTGAAGTAGACTGGGTAAGTGAAAATGTAAAAATGAATTACAGACCAACCAGGTACTTCAGAGAAGTGGTTCAGTGTGGCATGTTAAACTTATCTTAGGTGGAATGGCTGAAGAGAAGAAAGATACTTGAATTTCAGAATGGGAATATTCAGGGGTAAATGAAAAAAAAATTAAGACTATGTGGAAGTTAGAGAGGGACAGTCCTTCTTAGAGCAATTTCCAAAATAGTGTATGAGTGTATGTGTCGGGGGAAGGGTGAAATGAAAGCTTTTGGGTCTAATCACTTTTGCCAATTTTAAGTCACATAATGCTGGATATTTTCTTCTGAAACATTAGCATATTATGTATCACTGACCAATGTAGTGTAAATTACACTGTAAGTGAAGGATCTGCTTATATGATTTAAGACAACTCTTTTTATTAAGACAACTCTTATATAGATTCACTTTCATTCACATCACTGAGGGAAAACAGTTGCGGAAAACCATCCTTTTAAAAACATTGGTATACTTAAGGTGGTAAGAAGTTGTTATAAATGAATATGGCTATATTTAACACTTAAGGTGGTAAGAAGTTGTTATAAAATCACCCTACTTTCCCCAACTGCTTCAAAAAATAAAAGTGGTGTTTCTCTCCATTTTGTGTCTTCTTGAGGGGTCTAGCACCCAAAGCCTCCAGTTTCCTTTGTCAGGAGTGTGCTTTATGCTGTGTGTGTACCTGGTGATGCTCAGGGCCAGCCCAGCAGCCCCCCCCCCCCATTAGAAGGCTCTTGGCTGTGGCTGTTTAGGTTGCAGGTGGCAGAGCAAAAAAAAAAATAAAAACATTGGTACATCTAAGGTGATTTTTGCATGCCATATAGGCAGGGAAATTAAGGGACATTTTTATACTTTCTGATAGTCCATTATCCTAACACGACTCAAAGATAGATACACTGCCTTGGAAGGTAGTATGTCTCCACATGAGGAATCCTGGAAAATGTTAGGTTGGAATACCTTATCAGTAGTTCAAGCATTAGCATTCAGCTAGACCTAGATTGCTCAAACTCTATTTAACAGCAGAGGTGGGCTGACACAACTGTGAAGTTCTACAGTTCGGCAGCTGTACAGGAAGTCAAACAAGGCTGGGGTTGAATTCTGCCTCCAATATTACACATAGTTATTCTTTTAATAAGATGAAACCTTAGATTACTTATCAGACCAGGCAATGGCCAGTACATGGGGCTGTTGAGAGGCCTAAGTGAAATAATGCGTAGAGCACACTTAGTAATATACCCGTGAGATCCACTCCATAAGTAAGAGCTGCCATGGTGTAAGAGCTATCAGAATGCCATTTGGGGGATGGGGAGATGACTCAGTGGATAAAGCAAGTGTGAGGGCTTGAGTTGGATTACCAGTGCCCTACGATGAGATGGGAGACTGAGACAGGGGAAGCCTTGGACACTAACTAATATTTAGAGTTAGTTCTGACATTGACTCAGCTGTTTTTCATTTACTCTGTTTCTCTGTGGTCTCCATCATGCTAGTTACTTTACTTGATGCAGAGACTGCTCTTACCTTGGATTTTCTGAAAGACCATAGCATGTAGAAGAGCTACTCAATAGTTCTCACGAGTGAACAAGAAGCCACACTTGCTTGTATCATTTTTGAAATTAAAAATCATATTTTTGTGTCCCCTACTAGGAAAATGTCCCAGCTCCTCTAATGTGAAGGAGGATTAAAAAAAATACCAAACAAACTAGATGCTGGTAGAGGTAAGGGGAGAAGGGAACAGGGAGTTTTACTTTATTTACTTTATATTTTAAATACAGTTAGACATTAAACATAGCCTTGCTGAGGGAAAGAAGGATAAAAGAACAAATCTCAGCCTTTCTTAGTGGATTTCTATGACAATGTGTTAATAGCAGCTTCTGTCAACAGATCCTAGGCCACAAGAGGCAGAACTCCCAGCTATCAATAAAAATCCAAGCAAATTGGAGCAGAGTGCAGGAGGGCCAGATAGTAGCCTAATTTATGTGCTTTGGGGAAGCTAATCTGAGAACAAGGGATAGGGTCTATCTATTTGAAGTTTGTATTCCATTTGAGTACTAAGCATGGTGATATGCTATCTTCAAGAATCAGCTAATTACCGCTTTCAGACAGAAGCTTCTCGTCATCTGATTAGCAAGCCCAACCATTTTCTTGATCACAAGTAACAGTGTTCATGTATTTTTCAAAAGTACAAGCTTAGAAGTCTTCAATTTAATATGTCAAGTTCTTATTTTATTTTTTTTACCATACTTGATAACCCAGATACATCTGTCTTATTCCTTGTCTTACTCATTTTCATAACTTCCTGCTTCCCTCCCCACCTTCAGACTGCCTCAAAAAGGGTATGGCATTGCTTCCCAAGAGCTTGTCAGAGGGAATGGCTTTGTCATTTAAAGAATGCACTCGCGATGCCGTGACAGATTTGCAGCCATCCTTCTGGTACAGTGAGTGCCTCAGATGTGATATATTCAGAACACCCTTCCTGTCTTGGGTTCCCATCTTCCTCATTCTAGAATTCTCATTTGCCTTGAGAGCTATATTGAATCTGAAAGCTTTGGTGTAGGAAGTGACCTTGAGTGAGCAGTGAATCCTTTAGTGCTCAACATATTTTTTTAATGGAAAGCTATATTTTCTGTGGAAGTTTCTCTGTAATCATTGTACTCATGGTGTTTAAGATATTTTAGGATTACTTTTGGGGAGCCATGCGATGGCTCAGTGGGTAAAGGCACTTGCTGCCAAGTTTGGCGACCTGAGTTTGTTTCCTGGGAGCCATATGGTGTAAGGACATAATAACTGCTACTACTCCCCCTCTGATGACACACAGGCCATAGGGTAGTGACCTCCTTCCTTCTTGCACACCCAAAATTGATAGATAAATAAATGATAGAATTCCTAAAAGTAGTCACACTTTCTAGGCAAGACTCCTGAGCTGTATCTTTCCCTAATAATTTATTATGCTTACAACCAGAAAACAATTGTTCTTTGAGGGATACATTATTGCATTGTCTGAAAAATATCTCCTCCAATAATGTTGGCAGTTCACAAATGTCAGTGCTTGTTTCCAAGTCTCAATATGAAATATCTGGTCCAGATAATCTGGTTCACCAGCAGGTCTGTCTGTGCTCTACTTCCTTGTCACCCTCTCACATGTGAGGTGATCACCTGTCAGGTATACACAGACCCAAGAGGGGCTGGAAGCTCACAGCCTTTTATCTTAATGTCTATGATGAAGAACCAGTTCTTCAGTTTCTGGATGACCATTTCTGGTTAAGAAAATATCTCAAAAAAAAAAAATCAACAATATTGAAGGTAGCTTTAAGTATGGGAATGACTGATACTAAATTATCATCTAGCTCCTCACTCCAGTAAGGATTTTACATAATACCTCAGATTTTTCCATGTTACCATCTTTTCCATTACAATCAGCATTGAGAAACCACTTTACTAAATGATTGTGGATCAACATTAAAAGTGGTGGTGCACGTCTTTAATCCTAGCACTCAGGAGGCAGAGGCAGGTGAATGTTTGTGAGTTCAAGGCCAGCCTGGTCTACAGAGTGAGTTTCAGGACAGCTGGGGCTACAGGGAAACCCTGTCTCGAAAATACCAAAAAAGAAAAAAAAAAAAAAGGTCTCATTCTAACCATATGCTACCCTGCAAAGTAGGCATTTTTATTCCTAAACTGAATGTGAAGATTCTAGAGGCAACAGTGTTAATATACCAAGTATCACTTCATGAGGAATTCCACAGGCAGGATCTGAGTCTGCACATGTATGAATTTTAAGATTGTTTAGCTAATGCAGAATGTTAGTCTGGGCTTTGTGGATAGTTTATGGATGTGTCCATGGTCTTCAGGGATCAATAAAGACTCTGAAATAGAATCGAAATATTGTTTGTTTGTACATTATGGTAGAAACAGTTAGAGAGAACCCTTACTGGATTTTCAGTGAAGTCTATGTAATCTCAAACAATACTAATACACATATTTTACATAAACCCTCTATATTCCCAGGTATACTATATGGAAACTCTATACTCACATATGTTAGTTACCCATCATTTATTCTTTATTTTTTTCTTGCCCCAATTTAAACTCTAGTATAAGATTTACAACTATTTTTCCTATATTTATAAATGAAAAAGGGGAGTGGAGGACAATTTTCAACAATTTCAGGATATAAGATATTTCTAATTTCCTTTTTTTTGGGGGGGTGGTATTTTTGCTGTTTATTTTTTATTATATTTTAAGAGATTCACAATATAAGAGCACAGTTGTTTTCAGATCACATTAACGTTGCTCAGTTTGCCATAAAATTAGGTAATTGGTGCTAGCATCCACCGATGAGGGATACCATTCATCGTTTATTTTTCTGGGACTGTTTTACTTCACTCAGCATGATATCTTCTAGCTCCAGCCATTTACCTGCAAAGCTCATGATGTCATCTTTCTTTACCTCTGCATAGAAATCCATTGTATAGATGTAACACATTTTCTCTATCCACTCATCAATTGGGGGGCACTTGGGTTGGTTCCAGCTCCTTGCTATTGTGAAGAGAGCTGCCATAAACATGGCTGCACATGTATCTCTGCAGTAAGATGAGTCTTGTGGGTACATGTCCAGGAGTGGTATGGCTGGGTCAGGTGGCAAGTTCATTCCAAGTCTTCCAAGGGTTCTCCACACTGCTTTCCATAGTGGCTGTATGAGTTTACATCCCCACCAGCAGTGGATGAGTGTTCCTCTTTCCCCACAACCTCTCCAGCACTTGGTATCATTTGTTTTCTTGATCCCAGTCAGTCTTATTGGAGTAAGGTGATATCTGATATCTTTTTTTTTTTTTTTGTCTTTTCGAGACAGGGTCTCCCTGTAGCCCCACCTGTCCTGGAACTCACTGCGTAGACCAGGCTGGCCTTGAACTCACAAAGATCTGCCTGCCTCTGCCTCCCAAGTGCTAGGATCAAAGGCATGCGCCACCATGCCCGGCATGATACATGATATCTGATATCTTAAAGTGGTTTTGATTTGCATTTCCTTAATGATTAATGATGTTGAACACTTCTTAAGATGTTTCTCAGCCATCTCTAATTCCTCACTTGTGAAGTCTCTGTGGAGCTCTTTGCTCCATTTATTAAGTGGGTCATTTGTTTTCATTCTTCTTTGTTTTTTGAGTGGTTTATATGTTCTGGAAATCAATGCTTTATCAGATGTTTCTGTGGTGAAGGTTTCCTCCCATTCTGTGTGATTTCTCTTCACTTCCTTGATTGTTTCTTTTGATGTACAGAAGCTTTTGAGTTTAATGAGGTCCCATTTGTCAATTGTCAACCTTAATTCTTGCACAGCTGCTGTCTGATTTAGGAAGTCTTTTCCTACGCCTATTTCTTGTAGTCTGCTGCCAACTTTTTCTTCTATCACCTTCAGAGTTTGGGGTTTCATGTTGAGGTCTTTAATCCATTTGGAGTTGACTTTTGTACAGGGTGAGAAGTAGGTGTTTAATTTCATTCTTCTACAAGTGGTGATCCAGTTTTGTCATCACCACTTGCTGAAGATGCTGTCTTTTCTCCATTGTGTCTTCTTGGCCCCCTTGTCAAATATGAGATGGCTGAAATTGTATGTGCTCAAGTTTGGATCTTGAGTTTTCAAGAATACAGGATAAAAAAGATTAGTTTTTTCAGGATTCTGCAAAAATTATTCTTTGAAATTAGTTTCAAGGATTTTTCAAGAAGATTTTAGCTTCCCGAATTATGTTGTGTAAAGGATGACATGGAGGAGACATTGCCTCCATTAGTAAGAGCAGTGCAGACATGAGGAGGGTAACCATGCCACCCTGACAATAGGAGGTCACCCTTCAATTTGATATTCTTCAAAATCATGGGATATAGAGGTGGCTCAGTGGCAAGAACACTGGTTGTTCTTGCAGAAGACCTGGGTGCATCCCACTGCCCACATGGTGGCTAACAACCTTCCAAAGATCTGCAATTGATCTTAGCCAAAAAGTCCAAGACATGATCCGGGGATCTTCCTCTTTTGTCCTCCGCTGAATGACCTGGGTGCACTTGCACATATGTAGTTATAACACTCATACTTATAAAATAAAATTAATAAATTAAAAATATTTATTCACCAAGTAACTGAAATGGGTCCATTTTCCATTGATAATATTTTTTTTTGCAGAGAATTAACTCAAAGATGCTTCCTCCTACAAAAGATGAAGACTATTAAAAAGATTCCACAACTGGCCAAGCAAAGAGAATAAGCAACTGTGAAGTGCCCAGCCCTGAGTGACACTTCCACAGTGCACCCTCCACACCAAGTGACACATCCACAGTGCACCCTCCACACCCAAATGACATGTCCACAGTGCACCCTCCACACCCAAGTGGCATGTCTACATTGCACCCTCCACACCCAAGTGACACGTCCACAGTGCACCCTCCACACCAGTGACACATCCACAGTGTAGTGACATGTCCAAAGTGCACCCTCCACACCCAAGTGACACATCCACAGTACTCCCTCCACACCCAAGTGACATGTCCACAGTGCACCTTCCACACCAAGTGACACATCCACAGTGCAGTGACATGTCCACAGTGCACCCTCCACACCCAAGTGACACATCCACAGTGCTCCCTCCACACCCAAGTGACATGTCCACAGTGCACCTTCCACACCAAGTGACACATCCAGAGTGCACCCTGCACAACCAAGTGATGTGTCCACAGTGCACCCTCCACACCCAAGTGACACGTCCACAGTGCACCCTCCACAGTGCACCCTCCACACACAAGTGACATGTCCACAGTGCACTTTCTACACTTAAGGCTCAGGGAACATCAGGGAAGAAGGGGCAGAAATATTCTAAGGGCCAGAGGGACAAGACACCTGCTTCAAGTTAATGGATTCTAAACATGACAAGGAAGTTGCCTTAATGAAATCTCCAGTGTGGTTGTCTAAACAGATCTGCATAATGCAGTACCAACTGGCATGCCATGGTAGATAAGGACATTCCATTGGGTCTCACCTCAAGAAGAAGAGCTGTAGCTCATCAGTGGGTGCTGAGGGAGAGTCACTTTTTTCCAGGGGTATCAGGCCAAAGTGGGCAGTTCTAGGCACAAGAACACATGAACGCCACTAAATGGACTCAGTGCATTATAGTTACATACATTTGTAAGTGTATGCAATAATAAAGAAGAACATAAGAAATTATGAGAGACAAGGGCATCATGGGAGGAATTCGAGTGGTACTGGGAGGGGTAGAAATAACGCAAATGCAAAACTCAGGTATGGAATGCTCAAAAAATCACACACACACACACACACACACACACACACAAACAATAAAAAACAAAATTTAACTCCTAACTCAAATTTTCTGGCTTTCAGGTTGATAAATCCCTTTTTATCCCTTTCAATCCTTGTTCTCTTTTGCATGTTATTTTTAAGTATAAGTGTCACATATGTTGAAGTTACATTCCAAGGGTAGAGAGTCAGATGATCAACTAAGTCACTCATTTTCTAATGAGAAAACAACAGAGTGCTCGGCCATGCTGCAGTATCAGCTTGTCACCCGAGTGTCAGCTCGCTTGTCTTTAGGCTACTGGAGGAGTCTGTAACTGTAGCATGCAATTTGCAATTATTCTTTGCAGAATAACTCAGCTGAGAAGTTCGGCACCAGGAAAAACGTCTTCCCAATTTCCACTTGAGCATGTTGCTTACCTCTCCCAATTATGTTAGAGGTCTCCAGTGAAATGCTGAGCTAACTAGCAGTGTATTTCTACTTTATTCCAAGGATGTTGCGATATGCCTTATGAACTGATGTCCCAGGCAGCTGTCCAACTAACTCCCTCTTAATTTGACTCTACAGAAAAAAATGGTGCTGTAAAGATTAAAGAAATATAGCTGTCAGATACTCCAGGAAATCAATAAATGCAGATGATAACCAGATAAGAGAAGTCATTTTAGACCAATTTTACTAAATTCTTACATCGTTTACCAGGAAAAATATGTTGTGATTCCTCAGATCCCAACTTGGGAAACTTTTTCCAACTTAATAATGTTCACATAGGAAATGAATATGGAAGACAGAACCTTAAGAGTTTGGGTGTATATTTTGAGCCAAATTTTTGGCCCTTTTTGATGGCTGATGGGCACCCGTAGCTTTCTTTCTTCTATAACTTTCTCTTTCTTGACATAGAAGTGCCAGTTATGAAATACATCCTCCACCACACTTAGGAATTTAAGCATAAAATACGTTCAGTAGAGATGTGATATAACTAGGAAAATGAAGGGTATGGTCAGTTAGAGGAAGGTTCCTAGGGCCAGGAGACCAGCTTCTAGCTTGCTAACCATTAAATGGTAAAAGATGTTGACTGGAACCAAGGGAATGCTGACAGTGGATTAATCCATGAGGAAATAATTTATGATGTTTCCTAGCATATTAGGACACAGAGGGACAAGACAATGAGGGATTAAGGTCTGTTTCAATCTAAAAAAAAAAGACAACACTTCCCTAACCAGTGAATGAGGAATAAAAGCATATTGATCAGTAGTTTTCCACAGGGTGGTAGACTCAAAATAGCCACTTTTTAAAAGGGGAGCCAGAGTCATGAGGATGCATAAACTAGATTTCATTATTTTCCCTGTTTAATTCAGCCACCTTCTAAAAGGACAGGACTGCATTCCTATTTCTAGAGTATAAATATCAAACTCTGTTTAAGCCTCACGGCAAAAAATGGACTGGTTTGCTCTTTCTTATTAGGGCTAATCCAAATCTGTGCAAAAGATCTCAGTTTCTAGTTCAATGGTGCTTGCTTAGAGTAGGAAAGATAATTTGTTTACCAAATTTTGCTTTTATTATTAATATGGAACAGATTTCATGAAAATGATTTGAAAAATTGACTTTTCTACCATTATTTGTCATGGTCTGTCTTAAAACTCTGCTTCTGTGAAACATACATTCAGGGAGGTGTGGAGAGTTCTGTGAATTGTGGCCATGGAAGCTTGAAGGGTACATCTAATTTTATGCTGTTCAGTATATACTAGGGGAAATTGGTCAGCCCAGCAATCAAACGCCTCTTTCTACCAAAGTTCTAGAAGGTTCTTTCTCAAAGTTGCCAAAAACAGATTCATCCCTGCTGCCTGCTGTTCACCTCTCCATGTTTCTGGCAACTATATGTAGAAGGGGGCAGTAGGGATGGAAGGTAGAGGCCACAGTGTTATGAACTAATACTTCTGAAGAAGTAACATGAAACAGGCACATTCCCAAACATTTTACATGCATTAAATTATCAGATCACTCACTGTGGTTTGGCCCATTTATTTCCATAGTGGGTCAGGCCATGTAGGAGGCACGTGCGTGAGAAGCACAACATAGGGGCACATGGTAGGCTGTGACTCCAAATACAGAAAGAGGCTTTATTTAAACTGAAAAGATTTTATAGGCAATGTGACATCACCTCCCAGGGCCCAATCCCAAACCTCTAAGTCATCACATCCCAATCCGTGGGCAAAACCAGGGAGGTCCCATGACTCTCACTTGTGCCGCTGGAAGGCGCTGGCTGGAAACACTAGCCCATGCATACCTAAACTCAAACTGGATTCACCTACAGCTCACACAATATTGAGTTAGACCCCTTATTATCCTCATTTTTCAGATGAACATGATGGGGAGATTTGGTGGGAAAGACCCAGGAATCCTTTTTTATGCCGTGTCTCTGCATCCTTCATGTGGGACTATTATGGAAACTTTTTCTACCATGGAAGAAGTCATAGAAGTATGCAAGCTGGGTGTCCACCAGCCTTGGTGAAGATGAAGGTTCTTTCCCTCCTCGCCTGCCTCTTTCTAGAGAGACCTTTAAATTTTTATTTATTTATTTATTTATTTATTTATTTATTTATTTATTTATTTATTTTTGTATGTGTATGAATGTACTGTCTGCATGCAGGTCTGTGCACCCGTGTTGTGCAATGCCGCGGAGGTCAGAAGAGGGTCTCGGATTCCCCTGGAACTGGAGTTCTCCTGGAATTGGAGTTACAGACGGTTCTTAGCCGCCATGTGGGTGCTGGGGATCGAACCCGGGTCCTCTGCAAGAGCGTCGGTGCTCTTAACCGCTAGGCTATCTCTCCAGCCCTAGAGAGACCTTTAAAAGCTGTCCTGGGTACCTCTGTATTGCATGACAAAGGTAACATGTTTCTATTGATGTTAAGATTTGCATTCACTATGTTGAACTACTTACTTTTCTCTTTATCTCACAATTTATTTCAATTTATTTGTAACTTACTATAAACTTATATAAAAATATAAAAATTATTGTAATGACTATCTTTGGTGCTACAAAAAAGAATTTCTTTCCTTCTTTCTCTCTTTCTTTCAAATGCTGTTTATTAAGTGATATCTTTGTTCGACCATAAGTTTATCAGGTTCGAGAATTGAGACTAGCTGTCCTTAACTGTGTGGGCCTGGGGCATGCCCTGAATCTGTGTTATTGAACCAGTCAACACAAACAGTTGCTCAGCCTTTGCAGGATCTGGGTCTGTGTGGATTTACTCTCACATCATCAACTCTGGTAAAATGCTTGATGCATAGGACGTGCTTAATGAGAATCAGTTAAATAACAAATGAATGCTGGGGACAGTTCAAGAGCCCAAGGGCAGAAGGGCTTAAATCCAGCAGAAGGCTTTTCAGAGAGATGGAATTAGCGTTCCTGAAGTAGGAGACAGTATGGTTGCATACCATGTGGTAATACTATGCTCAGTAATGGACTGCTTATACTAACTACTGTGGTCCTATAACATCACAATGGAACTGAAAAAGTCCCACCACCTAATGAAGTCATAGTTGTCCTAGCACTGCACTGAAGTGTATTACTTGCATTTTTGTGATGATGTTGGTGAAAACTGATCTGTGCTGCCAATCAGATAAAAATAAACTTGTGAATTTATGTCTAATATACAATACACAATAATGATAGTAACTGGCTGTGGTGGTTTGAATGAGAGTGTCCCCCATAGGCTTCAAGTATTCAGAAAAGTATTTGTCCCCAGTTGGTGGCACTGTTCTGGGAGATCTTAGAAGTTGTGGCCATGCTGGAGGAAGTATGTCATTTGGGGGAGGGCTTAGTGAATTTAACAAGCCTTGGCAGTCTCCAGTCTCTCTCTCTCTTGACTCCCTGTGCTCATTTTGAGATGTGACCCTCGGCTTTCTGCTCCAACCCTGGCCACCATGCCTCCAGCAACAATGGACTTTAATTCCCTGGAACTGTCAATCATAAGCTCAAATAAACTCTTCCTTTTATAAGTTCCCTTGGTCATGGTGGTTTTATCACAGCAACAGAAAAGTGACTAATACACTGGATATGTGACTAGTTTTGTATTTTCAATAGTTACCATAATCACAAAATACATTTTTCTTCATATAAAAATGTTTATTATAATGCTGTCTGCTCTGTTATGCAGCAGAATACCAGGACACCCCATGTTTACTGAGTTTCTTTGATTGCCTGTTGATCATCTAGAGGTGGAACCTTGTAAAATTTCCACCATCCACATGGGCACATCAGCTAGTGTTGTCATTTGTAGGTCTGATTTAGTCAAGCATCTTGTTGAGATTTCATAGGCCAACTTCCCTGTCATGCCTAGAAGATACTGTCTAGCAGCAGGGTCCTGGTCTTCTGGATCTTATAACCTTTCCACTGCACTACAGATCTAAACAGAGAGTTCTTGAAAGAAAGAAAGAAAGAAAGAAAGGAAAGAAAGAAAGAAAGAAAGAAAGAAAGAAAGAAAGAAAGAAAGAAAGAAAGAAAGACCAGGTGTAGTGATGCGTGCCTCTGATCCCAGGACTTGGGAGGCAGAGGCAGGCGGATCTCTGTGAGTTCAAGGCCAGCCTGGTCTAGAAAGCAAGTTCCAGGCCAGCCAGGGCCACAGGAAGATCCTGTCTCAATAAGACCAAAAAAGAAAAATAAAATAACTAAGAAATATCTTCAAAACCATTCAGCCTCCTTAACGATTAGGAAAATGCAAATTGAAAGTACTTTAAGACATCTTACCCCAGACAGAGTAACTGAGATCAATAAAACACTGACAACAAATCTAGTAAGTATGTGGGGAAAGAGGACCCCTCATTCAATGTTGGTTGAGTTGCAAACTGATGCAGCCATTATGCATAGCAGTGTGGAGAATTCTCAAAAAATCTAAAAGTAAATGTACAGTAAGACCCTGTTGCATATATCCAAAGGACTATGTAACCTAATACAGAGATACTTGCTCAGCCATGTTTGTTGCTGCTTATTTCACAATAGCAAGGAAATGGAAACAACCTAAATGTCCTTCAGCTGATGAATGTGTAATGAAAATCTGACATTTATACAAAATGGAATTCTATTCATCTGTACAAAGAATGAAATCTCGAAATTTTCAGGTAAATGGATGGATCTAGAAAACATTATACTGAGTGAGTTAATCCAGACCAGAAAGCCATTGCAAGTGCTCCTTAGCTCTGAAGTGATCTGAGCTCTGAATCTTTAAATGTGGGTATCTAGCCTGAAGTAACTACAGAAGCCAAAAAAGTAGAAAGAGTCTCTGAGGGAAGGAGGAAGGAGCTCTCAAGAGAGGGGATAATAGGTCACAGATGCTATCAAGGAGGAAATGAGAAAAATGGGGAGGGAATTTAACTGGGAGGAAGGGTGAAAAACGAGGGAGGGATGAATAATATCAAGAACGTCTGAAAAGTCATAGAGAAAAATATTGTTTTATAAGTTTTGTGTGCACACATGTGCACACAAAAGGCTATTTAAACACCAAAGGCTATTTAACAAAAATCCGAGTGTCAGCCAAGAGAAACCTGCCTTCTCGTTGTTTGTTAGTCAAGGTAGTTCAATAAACTCCCAAAATGATATAGACTATTGGCATAGCCCTTGGTTGCCTCCCAGAACTTGAAGGTAAGGCCCTGTTTCTGAAGGCATCACACACTTCAGACACAGAACTTGGAGGATGGAGCTAATACTGGTCTGTAGGCCTCTTTCCTGAGAATTAACTCTTATTCTATCAGAATGTGCTATTCAAATTGCAAGGGAAAACAGTAATCAAAAATAAAAACTTAAAGCAGTAACATCATACAATCATATTCCTCAAAAGATAGCTCTGTAAGCAAGATGGAGAATAGAAAGAAAAAATTCATAGACTGAATTTGGAATACATCAGAAAATTGCAGTAATGCTTCAGGAGATTCTGAGTGTATTAATTAGATTGGTAAGGATTGTGGAGAAAGGGAAAGGAGAGGAAAGAGTGGTTGGAAAGCCAGGGGGGAAGCTAAATTAACCAACCCACTCCACCCACTGACCTGCTTGGAAAAGCAGGGTGAAGGGTAAGGGATGACTCCCGGATATGATATCGGGGGGGGGGGCAGACAGAGAAAGAGACTAAATATGATTAAAATGTATTGTATGAAATCCACAGAAATCCAATAAAATGTATTTTAAAAAACAGAAGTAAATATACAGATATATTTTTGGAAACTATTAACTGTATTTATGTTTTCTCTACTTGTCTTATTTCCTTCCTTATTCCTCTTCTTTGTGAATAGAGCACCACACATGCAATCATCAGAGAGAGAGAGAGAGAGAGAGAGAGAGAGAGAGAGAGAGAGAGAGAGAGAGAATAGTTGAAGGCTATGAGCAACAACAAAAATCCCCCACAGTACAAAGCAGGAGAAACGTCTCTTCAAATTGTTACTCAGGGAAATTCAAGAGACTCTCCAAATAACTCGGACTGTCGCCACAGCCCTTGATTATCACCAAGAACTAGAACTTGAAGATAAAACCCTATTGCTGAAGACTGGATACACTTTTTTTAAAAATTTTCGTAAGTGTATGAATGTACTCTCTGCATGTAGGTTTGTGCAGCCGTGTCATGCAATGCCTTGGAGGTCAGAAGAGGGTATCAGATTCCCCTGGAACTGGAGCTAAAGACGGTTTTCAGCCACCATGTGGGTGCTGGGTATCGAACCCGGGTCCTCTGCAAGAGCAGTCAGTGCTTTTAACCACTAGGCCACCTCTCCAGCCCCCTGGATACACTTTTGATTCAGGACATGGAACAATCAAACTGGAACTGTCCTGGAAGTCTCCTTCCTGAGAACTAGCCCTCGTAGTCTCAGAAGATGCCATGCAAGCTACCAAGGGAGAAAAACAATTAACGGTTTTGCCTAGCTGTAAGCCTAATAAACACAACAGTGATGACTGGCCAAGCATACTATCACTATTGGTAAAGTATTAGCACTTTTATTCATGGGGTAATCAACAGCTGTCTAATTAGAATTACACCCTGCTTAATGAGAAGGAAGTCATGTGTGGTACTGTAAACATAGCCAAATACATACATCTGGAGAGGTTATAGATCTGAGAGAAAAGCCTCAGTCTCTTACATCCCTAGACCAATATAATGTCTTATTGTACTCTATATTCCCTTATATTTACAGACAAGTCATCTCACCACTCAGCAAAGAAGCTTCTTTGTATAGCAGACAGAGACTATTACAACTAGTCAAACACACAGAAATAAACTGTGAGATACTTATCCCAAAGTGACACATATACAGTGCAATCTCTATACCTAAGAGTCAGGGAACATAGCAAAATAGAGGGAAGAAATAATGAGTGCATCTCTCAACTTTCATGGGTGAAGAATCCTCATGGAATAGAAGGTGATTAACACAGAAATTCACAACTGGTCAACGTGCAGATAATAAGGGACTGCAGTGAACTTGTCCCTAGCTAGGACACCTATATCAAACCTCTGCCACCCGAGGCTCAGGGACCATCGCAGAAAAGGAAGTGGGAAGATTGTAAGGGCAAAGCATGCTAGATTATCACAAGGAGACAGACTTTTCTGGGCTTCTGAGAACTTGCTCGTGTGAACTTACAGAAATGATGACAGTGTGCACAAGACCCATGCAAGCTCAAAGAATACACAAATTCAGCATAGAAGTGGAAAAATGGATAAGAAAACTCAGCCTTAGCTGATGAACTACTGATGATTACTGGGAGAGGGAGAGTTGAATTTTTTTTAGGCGAGTGACTCTAAATAGTTGAGTCGGCTTCAGTGGATGGACTCATACCAAGGGACATTTGAGGACACAAACATGGCTCAATAAGCCTTGACATAAATCACTTAATGCATGAAATCCTGGGGGGATTCTTTAGGAGGGCTTAGAAAAGGGGAGTCTAAAAATGATTAATATGTATTATATTAAATTATCAAAGTTCAATCAAAAATGGAATTGATGAGCCTTTAAAAATGAATTAAAGATGGCTGTGAAACATCTTAAAAAGTGTTCAACATCATTAATAATGAAGGAAATGCAAATTAAAATCAGTCTAAGATATCATCTTACTCTGACATGACTAGACTAGCTAAGATCAAGAAAACAAAAGACACCAAAT
Source organism: Rhizomys pruinosus (assembly GCA_009823505.1). Lineage (NCBI taxonomy): Eukaryota > Metazoa > Chordata > Mammalia > Rodentia > Spalacidae > Rhizomys > Rhizomys pruinosus. The sequence goes on along the minus strand of VZQC01000197.1, from coordinate 1,598,911 downwards.
GCTGGAGAGGTTGTGGGGAAAAGAGAACACTCATCCACTGCTTGTGGGAATGTAAACCACTATGGAAAGCAGTGTGGAGAACCCTTAAGATACTCCAAATAAGCCTACCACCTGACCCAATCATACCACTCCTGGATATGTACCCAAAAGACTCATCCTACCTCAAAGATACATGCACACCCATGTTTATTGCAGTTCTCTTCACTATAGTGAAGAGCTGGAACCAGCCCAAATGCTCCTCAACAGACAAGTGGATGACAAAAATGTGGTACATCTACACAATGGAGTACTATTCAGCACTAAAGAAAGATGGCATCATGAACTTTGCAGGTAAATGGATGGAGCTCAAAGCCATTATGCTAAGTGAAATAACACAGACCCAGAAAAACAAACAGCGAATGGTTTCCCTCATTTGTGGATGCTAACACCAAATCCCCAGATGAATGGTAAGCTGAACAACATTATTGTTATATTTCTGTTTATCTGAAAGCAACTATGTTGATATAATGTAAATCTTTCAACAGGCTCTAGAATCCACCCACCACTTATTTTCACACTCTGTAATTACTGTATATGGGTGGAGAGTATCTATCCATATTTTAGAGTAATATAAAATTAATGGAGGAAAATGTGAATTCCTAAACATAAAAAAAGACTGAGAGAAAGTTGCAGGACAGTTATGGCAGAGTGCATGATCTGGGATGGGGTGGGGAGAAGGGAATATGTCTAAACTGAACCAAAAAAATGATGTCTGAAATAGGCAAAACATCAATAAAAGCATAAAAAATGAAATATATGGCAGTCCTTGTGGTACACATCTTTAATCTTAGCACTTGGGAGGCAGAGGCAGGCAGATCTCTGTGAGATAAAGGCCAGTCTTGTCTATATAGTGAGTTCCAAGCTAGCTAGACTACAGGGAGACCCTATCTCAACAAAAACCCCCCAAAAATTTAAAAAACGAAATACCATAATATAGTCCATGAATTAGGGAGTTAATTAGGGTGGGATGGAGATGAGGGAAGGGGATCTTAATATTATTATAATATGTTATATAAAATTCTCAAAGAATCAATAAACTGTTAAAAAATAAGCATAGTATATGCATTAAACCACTGAGTTGTCATTCCAGCCCTAACATTTAAAAATTTTTATGTTATTTATTATTTTTATTTTTTCTGTATATGAATGTATTACTTGTATGTGTGTAACTACACTCATGTCATGTAATGCTCCAAAGGTCAGAAGACAGCATCAGATTCCCTGGAACTGGAGTTATGGACTGTCAGCTGGCATGTGGGTACTGGGAATTGAACCTAGGTCCTCTGCAAAGGCAGCCAGTGCTTTTAACCATTGAGCCGTCTCCAGCCCCACATTCTATATTTTTTAAAGTGAGTTATTCAAATATGTACTCAATGTGTCCTACCCCAAATATTCAGAGATAACTGCTGATAATTTTCTAGCAAACTCCATTACAGATTGATCCATCTCTTTAGGCATCCACTCCCATCTCCATAAAACCATGAGACATTTCCTGATCTCCCATCTGACTTCCTCATTTTTTGTATGGCAATTGGCATCCAACATGGAGTGAAGATCACATTACTTGACAAATCCAAAGTACTCAGAACAGTGGCCACCCTGTGGGAATCATAAATATCTGCTATTATGTCTTTTTATTATTACACATGTATGTATGTATGTATGTATGTATGTATGTATGTATGTATATGCATATATGTGTGGGTCCCCACAGAGACAGGAAGGGAAATTGGATCTCTTGGGGCTGGAGTTACAGGAGTTTTTGTGCCACCCAACTTGGGTTCTGGGATCCAAACTCAAGTTCTTAGGATATAGCACGTGATCTTACCTGCTGAGCTATCTCTACAGCCCCTATATTCATTTTTTAAATAAAAATTTTATCCTCCTTGCTAACCTCATGTCTTGTACCTTATCATTCTTTAATGATCACTCATTCTGTTAATGAAAATTATGATTCTGCCTCATTGTTTAAAAACTTTAGTCCAAGGTCTAGAGCGACGTCCCAGCAGTTAAGAACACTGGCTGCTTTGGGAGGGGACCTGGGTTCAGTTCTTAGCACCTACATGGTAGCTAACGACCACAGTTCCAGGGGATCTGACGCCCTCTTCTGACCTCTTCAGGAACTGCACTCAAATAGTACCCCTACATGGAGGCAAAAGATGCATACACATTAAATTAGATTAAACTAAAAGTTTTTTTTTTTTGGTCTTTTCGAGACAGGGTCTCCCTGTAGCCCCAGCTGCCCTGGAAGTCACTCTGTAGACCAGGCTGGCCTTGAACTCACAAAGATCCGCCTGCCTCTGCCTCCTGAGTGCTAGGATTAAAGTCGTGCGCCACCGCGCCCGGCCTAAACTAAAAGTTTTTAAAAAGTCCAAAATTAGGTTTAACCACTCAAAGTAAAAAATAATGGTGGAAATAAAAGTGGAAAGCCAGCCCCACAAACGAGGACTTGGGTTACTAATTGAAAACATCGACGTGCCCTTCAACCTGCACCTACAGCTGAAAGAGACAATTCATTTCATGTAGCCATTTCATGTTGAGATTTATGAAAGAAATCACCCAAAGAGTTCAGCTGTCCTGCCTTTTCCACTGTCCTTTGCTCTTCTTCTGTGGGCACATTAATAATTCTTCTAACCTTTACTGTTTTATCGATCAGCCGTCAGGCGAGGTTCCCGGACATCATCCTGTGAGAATCCGCACAAAGCTGGCTTTCCACTCATCTTTCCCTTGTGCTGTTAAGCTCTAGACTTTGTTTCTGTGACTAAATGTAGGGGAATTTATGCCTTTAACCCAAACCACTTTTCTTTATGTCTCAAGAATACAAAAGAAAAAAAAAAAAAAAACTAATGACTGTCATCCTTTATCAGAGGCACTTGAAAAATCAATTTCTCTCAGGTCTAAGAGTGAGGGCAAAGAATTTTCTCACTGTACTAGAATTCTAACAAACTCTGCTGTCACCCTCTAGAAATGGCTCTGTGGAAACGGGAAAAGGTTGTTATGATAACCTTTGGAGACTCAAGTGATTGAATTGCAGACATTCTGAGATAAAATATAACCCCTAAAATATAGGATGTGGGGAATGCAATTTTTAAACTTCACTATGGTGAAGCAGGAAAAGAAATTAGCATTTCTTTTACAGCAGTTGATGTATCTCTGCCAGCTGGCTGTTCCTTCTATAAACTGGGGAATACCTCTTTTGCACAATTTTTATTGATACTTTGCATTTATATAGCATGTTTTCTGCCCTAAGCATTTTAGCACCATTAAGTGTAAATAGCGGGCCTACAAGGCAGGTAACGGAATGTTTCGACAGCACAGATGGAGAGGCACAGTTACAGAGAACTATCACGACAGGAGTTTTAGTCACTGGGAAACTGAAATGAAAGTGGTGGGTGGTTTTCTATATTAAAACCAAGCCTTTTAGCCCTAAAGTTGAGATCGTTTCTGCTTCCTCAGCATTTGATCTTCTGGAAGCAGAAGCCTGGGGGTTGGGAGGTTTCCTAACACTTTGGGTCTTGCTGTGTGGGGTGAGATTAAAGTCCTGCTTCAAAGGGTGAGGATGTATGGCATAACTAGTGTGGCTAGTTGGCTTGGCCCATTTTCCTAAGAACTCTGGAATGATCAAATGAGGAATCCAAGAACAATTGTAGTTGTGGTTTGAATTCTTTAAGCTTCTAGGAGCAAGGAGATTCTTACGAAAATAAAATTCTAAACAAAGCCACCAGTCAAAAAATAAAAAGAAAAGAAAAGAGAAAAGAAAAAAAGGAACGAACAAAGGCAAGACCTGAGTCTGTTAACTCCTGGATCCAGCTGTGCCTGAAGACAGACAGAACTCTGGAATTTTTTCTTACATGAGTCACTTAGGTGAGATATTTGACTTAATCAAGGCAAGATTCTTACATTAGTGAAATGAAGATTCTTAGATAAGTTTATTAGAGTCAGTCTTTATACTTGATCTTTTTTTTTTAATTTTTATTTATTTCTGTATGTGTATGAATGTACTGTCTGCATGCAAGTGTGTGCACCCGTGTCGTGCAATGCCGCGGAGGTCAGAAGAGGGCGTCGGACTCCCCTGGAACTGGAGTTCTCCTGGAATTGGAGCTTCAGACGGCTCTCGGCCGCCATGTGGGTGCTGGGGATCGAACCCGGGACCTCTGCAAGAGCGGTTGGCGCTCCTAACCGCTGGGCCATCTCTCCAGCCCATACTTGATCTTTTTATATTAAAACATTGTGTAACTCTTAAAAATGTATGTGCATGTAATATCTGAATGTACTTTCTCTCTCTCTCTCTCTCTCTCTCTCTCTCTCTCTCTCTCTCTCTCTCTCTGGGGTTGGGAGCTTGCACATGCTACAACACTCAGGCAGAGGTCAAAGACAACCTTCAGGTATCACTGCCGCACACACAAGATTAGCGGGTCCAGAAACTTCCATGGATTCTCCTGTCTTGGCCTTCTGTGTCTTTGTGGGAGACACTGACATTGCAGATACTTGTGCTACTGTGTCGAGCTCTTGTGTGGATTCTAGGGACCTGAACTCAGATATTCAGGCTTGTGCTTTTTCCCCACTGAGCCATCTCTGCAGCCCCATAGCATAATTCTTAATGAAATTTTTTTGTACCCTGAGGAGCACTTAAAATATCAAGTTATTCAGAAGGAGAAATTAATTGAGGACAATGTTGCAACTAGTCAAGTAAAACATTTTTATTGATATTTGAAAGCTACACAGAAGTTTCAAGTGTATTTTTTTACCCAGTATATAGCTTTGTTAACATTTTCAGAATTTTTTCAGAATTCATTTTAAGGCTGTTGGTTGTAACCACTGTATTCCCAGTGATGGGAAGAATCAGTCACTTTGTGGTCAGAACTGGGGCATTGTGTGCCTTGTGTCTCTATTGTATCTTATCCTCCCCATGGAACTGAAGTACAGAGGGGCTGCTCTTTATGAAGTCATGAGGCAAGCTCGTTGCTATTTAACTGTGGATCAGCATTTGGCTGAAATGGTCTAAATGTTTATATGTTAAAGGTCAAAACTAGACAAGGATAAGGAATGAGTTCTTCTTGCTTGTATGAGATAGCTCGCCCCTAAATGGGAATGGTTTCTGGATTGTCCATGGGTGTCTCCTCCAGGAACAGGATGGAGAGTTGTATAAAATGCCCCCACACCCATCTCTCAGATCTCCATACTCTCTCAGTTCTGTGACCAACCTTCTCCTCAGAGCCAGGCAAAGGACTGTAGACAGGAAGTATTGGAGTGGCATGTGACCCTTCACAATGCCCATGTCAACATCTGACTTTCAAGTAAAGTTGAACAGTTGTGGAGAAAAAAGGCAGAGTAAGAAGGAAGACCCTGACAGTCATATCTTGAAGTGCAATGAAATGTGATTAGAAAACAGGTACTGCTAGGTGTGGTGAGGCTGAGGAGATGGTAGCATCACTGACAGAAGTGGATGGATGGCAGTAAATGGTCATAACTACCATGGGTTGGCTGTGGGTAGCACGCAGGGTAGAGACAAATTCAATATATTGTCTCATACCATTCTTTAGTCAAATCCACAAGCAACAAATTTGTAGTTCAAGTATTTCTGCAAAGGTTAGAACCCCTGAGGCTTGCCAATGTTTACTTTATTACTGGTAGTTAATAGCCATAGTTCCTGCCACTTTATATAAACCAAAATTTGCCATTTGAATGGTTTTAGAAGTTTTAGTGTAGCAAGAGCACAGGAGATCTATAACCTTAATTTTTCATTACTTTTATTTAATTTGCATGTGTGTGGATGTGGATACTGTGGTGTGCATGTGGAGATCAGTGGACAACTTGCAGGAGTAACTTCCCTCTTTCATCATATGGGTTCCAGGAATCCATCTCAGATCATCAGGCCTTGGTGGCAAGCTCCTCTATCCACTGGACCATCTCGCTGACCCTTTACTCTTAAATCTTTAAGGGCACACTAGATATTATTGACTGTAGACACAGAGTTGTAGAGGACATCTCCAGAACGTCTTGCTTACAGTCTCTTCAACACCCACTGTTTCCCAGCTCCCCTTTCTAGAGTCTCATGCCCCATGGCAATCCCAGCTCTACTCTTTAATTCTGTGAATGTGACAGTTTTAGGCACCTTGTATAAGTGGAATCATGCTGTAATTTTCTTTCTGTCTCTGGCTTACTTCACTTGGCATAATGACCTCAAGGTTTATCTGTATTCTGGCATATTGCAGAGGCTCCTTCCTTTCTAAGGCTGAATAAATTCCATTGTACCATATTTTACTTGTTCATTCACAGGTTGAAGGACATTTAATTTGGGGGCATACATTGACCACTGTGCATCATGTTTCAGTGAACACAAGAATGTTGGCACTCTTCAGAGCCTGTTTCATTTCCTTTGAGTGTATACCTCAAAGTAGGACTGATTCATAAGATCATAGCTGTAGTTTAGAAAGGAGCCATAGTCCCATTTTTCTGAACATTTAACACCATTTTACATTTCCATTAATAATGTATAAGAGCAGGAGACAATGTGAAAAATAATTGGAACCATCTGTCCCCTTGCTTAGCATGCAATTCAATGGCATTAACTACATTCATAGTATTGTTTAACCACCTTCACTATGTATAAATCTTTCCCTCCCTCCAAACAAACACTGATCCATTCGTCAGTTATTCCCCACGACTAAAAACCCAAACCTCATCAATCCTTCATTTTCCTAACTTTGAACTGTTAATTCATAATTTTATATGAATTGTATCCCATAATATTTGCAAGGCTCAGGTCCTACACTAGTTACCTTTCTTTTTATAATATTTTTAAATTTATTCTTTGAAGTTTTTATAGATTTCTATACTTTTATATATGTATTTATTTCTACTTTATGGGTATGAGTGTTGTCTACATGTACACCGCAAACACGCATAGTGTCTGTGGAGGTCAGAAGATGGCATCATATTTTCTGCAGTTAGAGTTACAGATGGTTGTGAGCCACTACATGGAGTCCTCTGCAAGAACAGCAAGTGCTCTTAACTATAACCACTGAGCAATCCTTGCAGCCATTATATATTGTATTTAAATTACATCCATCCACCATTCCCTCCCCCTACCCTGTCACCTTTCCAACTTCATGTCTTCCTTATTTTTGTCTTTAATAACTCCCCAAGTCCAGGTACTATTGCCAATATGTAGCATGGGTGTGTGGCCATCCCCTGGGGGCAAGGGGTACCTACCAGCTACCAGGTCCCCAAAGGAGAGCGACTCTCTCTCCTTCACCAACTATCAGTTGCTAATAGGATGGGGACCCTGCCCCATCCTTGCAGGGTTTTGACCTTGTGGAGGTCTTGTGCAGGTAAATGTAGCTGTTGTGAATTAATGTGTACAATAGCCATATCATGTGCGGAAGTCTGCATGTTTCTGTTCTCCTTATATTTCAGCTCTTAAAATCTCGCTGCCCACTCTTCCATATTAGGTACTTTCTAGTGCACGGATAGAATACCCTGACCAAAGCAACCTAAGAGAAAAAGGGGTTGTTTTTCCTTTCAGTTCCTGGGGGATACACAGTCTGGTTGGTGAGGAAGCATGGCAGCCGGAGCAGAAAGCTGGTGATCACTTTTCATCTGAACTCAGAAAACACGGAATGAACAGGAAGTGTGGCTGGGCTGGAAATCTTCAAGTCTTCCACCCAGTGAGCTGCTTCCTGCAGGAAGCTTCCACCTCCTAAATGTTCCATACCTTTCCCAAATAGTACCACCCAGGGCCACATGGGCACTCAAACTGTGGGGTACACTTTAGTTCCAAACCACAATAAATCTGTTTTTATACTGCATTCAAGGTCTATGCATATTGTAGCATGTAGCAGATATTTACTCCTTTTTAAGCTAAATAAAATTCAGCTGTGTGCTTGTCTTAAGTTTGGCTTCACCATTCAACTGTTGAACATTTTTTTCACCTTTCTGCTATTGTGAGTATAGTGCTGTGAACGTGTTTGTACATGTTTTTGAGTCCCTGTTATTATGTCTCTGAAGTGAAATGGGAAGGTTATATGATCTTTCTTTACTGAACTCTTCGAGGAGCAACTAAAGCGTTTTCCACAGAGGCTATACGACTTCCCCTTCGCTCCTGCCAGACTCCAAGTTTCTGCTCCCTCCACAGTCTCACAGGACCTGTTTCTAGTTTTAAATTTTTGGTACTGCAGCACATAAGATGTTGTCCCTCACTGGTTCCATTGGCCATTTGTGTCTCTACTTTGTCTCAATGTCCCTTCACATCCTCTGTCCATTTCTGGTTTGAGCTGTCTTTTTGTAACTGAGTAGTTTGAGTTCTTTACATATTCTGGACCTTAAGTGCACATCATATATATATATATATATATTATATATATATATATATATATTATGTTTTATATAACATGTACATATACATATGTGTATATATACAGATCTGACAAGAATTTCTCAGATATGTAGATGTTTTTCCCTTTCTTGATAATGACCTTCAATATACAGAAATCTTCATTTTGAAGAAATCTCATTTACATATTTTTTCCTTTCTCTTTAAGCCCTTGGACCACATTTCCAAGAATCCACTGATACCCCCATGATTATTCATATTTAATTCTGCACCCTTTCTAAGGATTTTAGCTCTGATATCTGTATTGATAGCACATTTTGGGTTTTGGTGTGGAATGGAGATTCACCATATTCTTTTCCATGTAGAAATATAAATTTGCCCTAGAACTACAGGTTGAAGAGGTTAGTCTTTGCTTGTTGATAGACTTGGCAGCTTTGTCGGAGGTATATCTGGGAACATACCTAGACTTTCAGTTTGATTTTTTCTGGTGTATATCTGTGTCCTTATGTTGTCCCTTTATATTACTACCCATTTTAATCCTAGTAAGGAGAATGTAGTCAACCTCCTACCCCGATTATATTTTTTTCCTCTATGTGTTTGAAAACACCAATCAAACTTTTTATAGCTAGATACTAGTGGTGTTGTGATACGACTATTAAGGAACAAATTGGCTTTATGATGCATGGCATGGATAGTGACTTCCTTATCTCTTGAAAAAGAACCTCTGATAATATAGCAGGTAAAATAAAGCTAGTCAAGTTCAAGGGCAAAAGAGTAGTTAGTGCTCCATGGACATAGATGTTCCTATGTCCCCAGATTCTGAAAATGGTTTGGATGGAGGTAACATCATTTGAAAATTCTTAGCCTTGACACTGTTTTAGTATCAGTTTCTAGAGTGTTCTTTGTAGTTGTCATTTTCTCAAATTCACCTTCCAGTTAAATTAAGCAGAATAGTAATTCTAAAAATTGTACATGAGAGTTGAAATTTTTCTTCACTAGTGTGAAAAGAAAAATATGTTTACAAATACATTTGTTATGCAGTTTCAATCTGTTGTTTGCATGCAGGGTGTGTTTTCCTTTTACTAAAATCTTTCACTTAAACATTTTAAGAGAGAAGACATTTCATATTTGGTTCGGCAACCCATCTCAATATGTAGATATTTTTGAGTGTGTGTTAAGTGAGAGGACCCTGCACCTCTCATGGCAACAGGACTGCTCAGTATTTAGCAAAAACCTCAATTCTCACAAAAATTCAAATGAAGTATATATACTCACTAATGGATGCCTTAGTACCATGGGATATGCAAAATGATAAATCCAACTAGTAGTTCCTATTATTGCACAACAAGGACCCAAAATTATGGTTGTTTCAAATAATGTTATAGTGCAGCCTATAAACTTGGTAAGATGACCTGGGAGCTTTGATTTGGATTTACTTTAGCCTCACTTATTGTCACTTAACTGAGTAAATGAGGGCTGATGACTCTTCAGACAGTGATGGCGAAGTACAGTTACGGCAAACACAGATGTCTCATTATGTTTGGTCAAGGTCTGTTTCCCTTCTACAGAGCTAAGTGGTGGAAAACATTGCTTTTCATTTATATATGAATATACACACAATTCTTCTGTTTATGTGAAGTTGATAGACAATTAGCTTTCAGTGAAGAACCTGCAGCAAGTTTAGAAAATGTAGAGAATACCTAAATTAAAAAATATCATAAACATTAAAATGTCACTTTTATCAGACTTTCATGATATTACTGCTAAACATACAAAGCAACTTAATAGGATTTTAAGGGACTCATGCACTGGATTAGATAAATTATTATGTCAATTAATATTGGTTAATTAAATATTGGAGAAGGTATTTAGATGTTTAGAGTATAAGAAGGCATGCATTAGTGAACATATACACTTCATTTGAATTTTTCTGAGAATTGTGGTTTTTCGCTAAATACAATTGAGAAATGAAGTGTCCACAAGTGAAATATGAGAGAACTTTCATTATTTGACTGGTATATTGAGTAGAGAATTGTACATATTTATGAAACCGTGTTTAATTTTATATGTAATATTTGGGTGTATCACTATGTTTCTTGGCTTCTCTCCCTCTCTCTTCCCTTTTAATTAATTATATATATATATATATATATATATATANAGAATTGTCATCTTTTAGCCTCTTTCTAAATAAAGTGGGTTCCAGAATCCAGATATATATATATATAGAGAGATATATATAGAGAGAGAGAGAGAGAGAGAGAGAGAGAGAGAAATAGCGATAGAGACATTCCTGAAGGAGTCCATGGAGCTAGCCATCTCTATAACAAGATTCATCTTCTCCTTATTTGAGTGCATGTATCAATAAACTTCCCAAGGTGTAATTCAGTCTGAATTGTCTTGTTATTACTTGTAGCCCAAGGAATCTCTGTACTGAGTTTTTCCTGAAGTCATTCTAATTTGGGGGGACAGATGTCACTGACTTTGTGTAGTGATTTGAATGATAAATATCCCTCATAAACTCATGTATTTGAATACTTGGTCCCCACTGCTGGGGTTGTTTGGGAAGATTATGGAACCTTTAGGAGGTCAAGCCTTCCTGGAGGATTCACAGCCTGGCCCTCCTTCCTATTCTCTCTCTGTTTCTTTTGTGTGGGTGAAATGTGATCTCTCTGCTTCCAGACTGCCAGGTAGAACCCAGACATGCCTTCCCAGACATGAGGGACTATGTCCCCCCTGGAACTGTAAGCTAAAATAACCCTTGCTCTCTTGTAAGTAGCTTTTGGTCATTATAGTTTGTCACAGCAGCAGAAAAGTAACTAATACACTTGGTTTCCAGTGCAAGCAGGAGCAGTTGTCCCTATGTCTCAGGTAAGGTGGACCTTGCATGTTTCAGCCAGAAGCCCAGCTTCATGGCCATGGGATGGACAAAAGGAAGTCTGTGGATGTGGAGAAGTGCCTTGACCAGCAGTGTCACAGCAGCTCACTTGTGCTTGGCAAATTGTGTCTCTCAGAGAATTGAGATAGCACCGTTTGCACAAATAAATAGTCCATGCCCAAAGGGTATTTCCTCTAACTATGGTCACTGGCATAATCATAAAATCTTGAATTTAGAATTGTGTTAAGACTACTTCCTCCTGTCACTTTATGAAAAGGCAGACCTTAAGGCTATCAGTTTTACACAATAGTGCCATAGCTATAAATTTTCTAAGAGAATAAAAGCTTGCTTGGGCTAGTGTTGTGAGACTTTTCATTTTCTTTTAAAAGGATTTCTTACCCTGGGGACAAGAGAGACAACAAAGACTTATAATCTATGTACAGGAAAAGCACTCATGAGCAATTCTGTCTTGTACTTCCTTCACTTCAACTGCCTGCAGTCTCTTTTGTACTTGAACTTTGAACTTTGGCCTCGAAGGACAACTGAAAGGATCAATAGTTGTCTTCATTTAATAACTCAACTGCTAATAATACCAACACAAAATTGAACGTTGCTTTACTAAGCCTAAATAATCTCTTCTGTTTCAACCAAGAAGCAGCCAAATTTTAACAAATATATTATGAGAACAGGATTAAATACAGTTCATCTATACACTTTACAACAATCCTACAAGGATACAATTATTACCTAAAGATTTGCAGACTTTTAGCCTGTGAGTATGAGGATCATAGTCATTTTGTCCAGAGTTCCTTTTTTATACATTTGTTTATTTTTATCTTACAGTATAAGAGCACAGTTGTTTTCAGATCACATTAACATTGCTCAGTTTGCCACACAACTAGGTAATTGGCACTAGCATCCACAGATGAGGGATACCATTCATTGTTTGTTTTTCAGGGACTGTGTTACTTCACTCAGCATGATGTCCTCTAGCTCTATCCATTTACCTGCAAAGCTGATGATGTCATCTTTCTTTACTGCTGCATAGAACTCCATTGTGTAGATGTACCACATTTCTCTATCCACTTGTCAGTTGAGGGGCACTTGGGTTGGTTCCAGCTCCTATTGTGAAGAGAGCTGCAATAAACATAGTTGTGCATGTATCTCTGCAGTAAGATGAGACTTGTGGTACATATCCAGAAGTGGTATGGCTGGGTCAGGTGGCAAGTTCATTCTGAGTCTTCCAAGGGTTCTCCATACTGCTTTCCATAGGGGCTATATGAGTTTACATACAGCCAGCAGTGGATGAGTGTTCCCCTTTCCCCACAACCTCCCCAGCACTTGGTATCATTTGTTTTCTTGAACCTAACCAGTCTTATTGGAGTGAGATGATATCTTAAAGTGGATTTAATTTGCATTTCCTTAATTATTAGTGATGTTGATCACTTTTTAAAATGTTTCTCAGCCATCTCTATTTCCTCACTTGTGAAGTCTCTGTTCAGCTCTATGTTCCATCTTTTGAGTGGGTCATTTGTTTTCTTTCTTCTTTGTTTTTTTGAGTAGTTTATATATTCTGGAAATCAATGCTTTGTCAGATGTATCTGTGGGGATGGTTTCCTCCCACTCTGTGGGTTTTCTCATCACTTCCTTGATTGTTTCTTTTGATGTACAGAAGCTTTTGAGTTTAATGAGGTCCCATTTGTCAATTGTCGACCTTAATTCTTGCTCAGATGCTGTCTGATTTAGGAAGTCTTTTCGTAAGCCTATGTCTTGTAGTCTGCTGCCAACTTTTTCTTCTATCACCTTCAGAGTTTGGGGTTTCATGTTGAGGTCTTTAATCCATCTGGAGTTGACTTTTGTATAGGGAGAGAGGTAGGGGTTTAATTTCATTCTTTTACAAGTGGTGATTCAGCTTTGACAACACCAGTTGCTGAAGATGCTGTCTTTCCTCCATTGTGTCTTCTTGGCCCCCTTGTCAAATATGAGGTGACTGAAATTGTACGTGCTCAAGTTTGGATCTTCACTTTTGTTCCATTGGTCAACAGGTCTGTTTTTATGCCAAGCTGTTTTTTTTTTTATCTTTATTTGTTTTAATTTTATTTATTTCTGTATGTGTATGAATGTACTGTCTGCATGGAGATCGGTGCACCTGTGTCGTGCAATGCCACGGAGGTCAGAAGAGGGTGTCGGATTCCCCTGGAACTGGAGTTCTCCTGGAATTGGAGTTTCAGACGGTTCTCAGCTGCCATGTGGGTGCTGGGGATCGAACTGGGGTCCTCTGCAAGAGTGGTCGGCGCTCTTAGCAGCTAGGCCATCTCTCCAGCCCCGCCATGCTGTTTTTATGACTATAGACCTGTAGTATAATTTGAAGTCTGGTATAGAGATCCCCCCTGTATTGCTCTTTTCACTCAGGGTTGCTTTGACTATTCGGGGTCTTTTGTTTTTCCAAATGAAATTAAGGATTTTTCCTAAGCCTGTGAAGAAACTCTTGGGGATTTTAATTAAGATTGCATTAAATCAGTACAAGAGATTGGGTAGAATGGACATTTTTACTATATTAATTTTCCCAATCCATGAGCATGGGAAGTTTTTCCATCTTCTGATGTTTTCCTCAATTTCCTTCTTCAGGGGCTTAAAAAAAATCTTTTACAGAGCTCTTCGGTGTTTTTGGTTATGTTTGTTCCTGGGTAGTTTATTGTTCTTGAGGCTATTGTGAGTGGGAAGGTCTCCTTATATTCCTTCTTCATTTGCTTGTTGTTGGTGTAAAGAAAGGCTACTGATTTTTCTAGGTTAATTTTGTATCCTACCACTTTACTGAAGCTCTTAATCATTTCTAGGAGTTTTCTGGTGGAGTTTTTAGCATCCCTTAAGTAAAAAGTCATATCATCAGCAAAAAGTGATAGCTTGACTTCCTCTTTTCCAATTAGTACTCCTTTCATTTCCTTTTCTTGCCTTACTGCCCTAGCAAGTGTTTCAAGCACTATATTGAAGAGGAGTGGTGTCAGGGGGCACCCTTGCTGCGTTCCTACATTTAAGGGGAATGCTTCTGTCATTTCACCATTTAGGATGATATTGGCTGTGGGTTTCCTATATATGGCTTTGATTACATTGAGGAATGATCCCTCCAATCCAATTCCCTCTAGGACTTTTAGCATGAAGGGATGTGGGATTTTGTCAAAGGGTTTTTCTGAATCAATTGAGATGATTATGTGGTTTTTGTCTTTCAGTCCATTTATATGTTTTATGATATTTATTGATTTTCATATGTTGAACCATCCCTGCATCTCTTGTATGAATCCAACTTGGTCATGATGGATGATCTTTTGAATGTGGGTCTGTATGCAGTTTGCAAGTATTTTGTTGAGGATTTTTATGTCTGTGTTCATTAATGAGATGGGTCTATAGTTCTTCTTTTTGGTTGTATCTTTGCCTGGTTTTGGTAGTAGAGTGATGCTGGCTTCATAGAAGGAATTTGGGAGAATTCCCTCTGTTTGTATCCTTCTGAACAATTTGAGTATTAATGGTTGTAAATATCTTTGAAATGTTTTATAGAAATATGCCATGAAACCATCTGGGCCTGGCCTTTTTTTATTTGGGAGGTTTCTTCTTACATCTTCAATTTCTTCATATATTATGTGTCTGTTTAAGCTGTCAATCTCTTCTTGGTTGAGCTTTGGTGATTCCCAGGATATCAGATATTCATCCATTTCTCCTAGGTTTTCAAACTTAGTAGAGTATAGGTTTTTGACGTATTCCCATGTGATCGTCTGGATCTTTTCACTGTCTGTTGTGATATTTCCCATTTTATCACGGATTCTATTGGAGCCGTTCCTTCTTTCTTTTGGTTAACTGGGCTAGAGGTCTGTCTATCTTGTTTATTCTCTCAAAAAAAAAAAACTTTTGGATTAGTTGATTTTTTGTATCATTTTCTTTGTTTCTATTTCATTGATTCTGCTCTGATTTCTGTTATTTCTTCCTGTCTGTTGCATTTAGGGTTCATCTCTTGTTGCCTCTCAAGTGATTTTAGCTGCAGTGTTAGATCATTCACTTGTGCTCTTTCTGTTTTTCTAATGTAGGCACCCAGGGCTATAAACTTCCCTCTTAGGACTGCTTTTAAAGTATCCCATAGGTTTTGTTGTGTTGTATTGTCATTGTCACTCAGTTCCAGGAATGCTTTTATTTCTTTCTTTATCTCTTCCTTGACCCATTCATTATTCAGGAGTGTGTTGTTTAGTCTCTATGTGTTCTTGTAGGCAGGAGGGCTTATCCTGGTGTTGATGTTGAGCTTTATTGCACTGTGGTCTGATAGAATGCATAAAATAATTTCAATCTTTTTGTATTTGTGGAGGCTTCTTCTGTGTCCCAATATGTGGTTGATTTTGGAGAATGTTCCGTGGGGTGCTGAGTAGAAAGTGTATTCTCTGGTATTAGGGTGGAATATTTGGTAGAGGTCTATGAGGTCCATTTGGTGTATCATATCGTTCAGTTCAGATGTCTCTCTGTTTATTCTTTGTCCTGTTGACCTATCCAAAGGACTCAGTGGAGTATTGAAATCCCCTGCTATGAGTGTACTGGAGTTAGTGTGTGACTTGTGGTCCTGGAGAATTTTCTTTATAAAGTTTGGTGCAACAGAGTTTGGGGCATATATATTCATAATTGTGAAATCTTCTTGGTGAATTGTTCCTTTGATAAAAATGTAATGGCCTTCTTTGTCTCTTCTGATTTCTTTTACTTTGAAGTCTATTTTGTCTGATATTAAAATAGCAACACCTGCTTTCTTTTTGGTACCATTTGCTTGGAATATTTTTTTCCATCCTTTCACTTTAAGGTGGTGTCTGTTCTTGAAGGTAAGATGTGTTTCTTGTAGACAGCATATTGATGGATTCTGTTTCCTAATCCAATCTCCCAGTCTATGTCTTTTGATTGGGGGATTTAGTCCATTAATATTTAAGGTTATGATTCAAAGGTTTGTGTTGCTTCCTTTTGCCTTATTATCCATTTGCAGTTTTTGTTTAGTTTTCTACTTCTGCAGTTATGCTTTTATTGATTTCTCTTTCTAGGTGCCTGGGGATGGTTGCTCCTTTCTTCTGTCCTTGGAATTGCTTCAAGTATTCTCTGAAGGGTTGGTTCTGGACATGTGTTCATTCAACTTGTTTATGTCATGGAAGGTTTTTCGCTCTTCTTCAAGTATAATTGTCATTTTTGCTGGTTATAGTAACCTGGGTTGGCATCTATTGTCCTTTAACACTGGGAATGCTTTGCTCCAGGTTCTTCTTGCTTTCATAGTTTGCATTGAGAAGTCAGTTGTAATTCTGATAGGTTTCCCCTTATAGGTCACTTGTTTTTCTCTTGTGGCTTTAAGGGTTTTGTCTTTGTTTTGGGTATCTAGCATTTTAACTATGATGAGGCGTGGAGAATTTCTTTTCTGATCTTGTCTGTTTGTAGTTCTATGTGCTTCTTGTATTTGTATTGGTTTGTCTTTTTTTTAGTTTGGGGAAGTTTTCATCTATTTTTCTGTAGAAGATCTGATCAATACCATTCTCTTGGGAATTTTCTTCCTCTATTCCTATGATGTGGAGGTTTGATCTTTTCATAGTGTCCCACAGTTCCTGGTTGTTCCAATTTTGTGTATTTTTAAATTTTTCATAATCTTTACTTGAGGTTTTTAGTTGTTCTGTGTTATCTTCAAGGTCTGATATTCTTTGTTCTGCTTCCTCCATTCTGGTTCTGAGGATTTTTCCATTCCTTTCCTCTTGATTGGATGAGTGTTTGATTTCCTTTTTCAATTCCTCTTCTGATTTTTTTAGTATTTATACTTCTTTTTGGAGCTTCTCAATCTCTTCCTGTAGCTCTTTGCTTTGCTGGCTGGTTTCCTTATCTTTTTCAGCATGGGATCTTTTCAGTATTTCTACTTCCTTCCAGAGTATGTCATTCTCTCTCTCTAAGTCCTTCTTGAGTTCTTCATTCTCTTTTCTTAGTTTTTTGATTTTCTCTTTGTAATCTTGTAGTTCTTTAAATATGTTCCCAATTGTGTTTCTGATATCTGTATCCTGGGCCATCCACAGAGGGATCCCACTGTAGGAATCTTCCATAGGGTTGGTAGAGCTTGGTGCGGGATTATCCTGACCCTTTCCGGTGTTGTCTCTTGTTCTTGTTCCTGGCATGTGGGCTTCTCCTTGCCTGTATTCCAATGTGAGTCCTAGATGTCTCTTCACTGTGTTGAAGGTTTGCTTTGCTTGCCTCCTTCAGATGCCTTCATAGTTGGCGGGGGAGGGGTGTGTGGGGATGTGCTCTTTAGCCTGCACCCCCAGTACCTGTGCTTCAGCTTGTCTTGGGAGATCTCAGATCTCAAGACTCATACAACCCTACCTTTTATACCAGCTGGAAGGATAACTCCGCCCCCCCAGCCACAAAAGCCAATTAAGCCAAAGACAACTGGATTAATGGATTAACTAGATTAAGTCAATCAACTATCAGCCTTGCTGAAGCACCCAGTTCCTACCTACCTTCCTGCCCTTCAGCTGGTCTCAGGAGATCTCAGATCTCAAGACTCAAACAACCCTACCTTTTATACCAGCTGGGAGGATAACTTCACCCCCACAGCCAGAAAAGCCAATTAAGCCAAAGACAACTGGATTCACGGATTAACTAGATTAAGTCAATCAACAATCAGCCTTGCTGAAGCACCCAGTTCCTACCTACCTTCCTGCCCTTCAGCTGGTCTCAGGAGATCTCAGATCTCAAGACTCACACAACCCTACCTTTTATACCAGCTGGGAGGATAACTCCACCCCCACAGCCAGAAAAGCCAATTAAGCCAAAGACAACTGGATTAACGGATTAACTAGATTAAGTCAATCAGCAATCAGCCTTGCTGAAGCACCCGGTTCCTACCTACCTTCCTGCCCTTCAGCTGGTCTCAGGAGATCTCAGCCTAAGTATCATTTCTTAACTGATTACACGAGATAACTAATTTTCCTCAAGGTTGAGGTGTAGCACAGTCTTTAAAGATATATTTCAGGACTGTTTAGAGGGCTGAGCAAGTAAAGGTGCTTGCCAAGAAGTATGATGATCTGAGTTTGTACTCTGAGACCCACCTAGTGTAAGGAAAGAACGGACTCAAACAAAGTTGTTCTCTGACATTTGTATGGTCTTTCTGGCACATGCACATCCCCTACATAAACCAATAAGTAAATGTAAACAAATTTAAAAGACACCTTCTGTATTCGAAACTGTTAATGCTAAGTTCAAAATCTTGATGCAAGAGATTTTCTTTGACTTCATCCAGCATCTCTCCTCTTTTGCTTTTCCTTCTTCCATCTTTAGGTATCATCTCTCTAAAATAAAGCTTTAAATGGTGAAGATCTTTCTCCCACCCTGTAGGCTTCTTCACTCCATTGGTTGTTTCTTTTACTCACGGAAGTTTTATTTTAATTGAATGAAGCCCCATGTGTAGGTTGCTGACCTTAGTTCCTGAGTGACTTATGTATGATTTATAAAGTCCCTTCCTGCACCTGTATCACTTAAGGTATTGCCTATATATTCTTGTAACAGTTTCAGTGTTTCAGCCTTCAGATTGAGGTCTTTGATCCATTTGTAATTAATTTTTGTGCAAGGTAATAAGTATGGGTCTAATTTCATTCTTCTACATGAGGAGATCCAGTTTTGCTGGCACAATTAGTTGAAGTTGCTATGTTCCTACAGTGAGTATTCTTGGTACCTTTGTCAAATATCAGGTTCTATAATTGCATGAACTCATGTTTAGGTCTTCTATTTTGTTTCATTGTTCTACAAGTCTGTTTTTGTTCCAATACATGCTGTTGTAGTGACTGTAGCTCTGTAAGTAGATTGAGGTCTGTTATGTTGATTCCCCAAGGCCTTGCTCCTTCTGCTCAGAATTGCTTTGGCTATCTAGGGTCTTTTCTGCTTCCTATGAATTTTAGAATGGGTTTCTGTGAATAATTTATAAGTATTTTATGGGCATTGCACCGAATCTGTTCATTGCTTCTGGTGGGACGATCATTTTTACTATGTTGAGTATGGGAGGTATTTCTATCTCCTTGTGTCTCCCTGAATCTCTTTCTTCAAAGATTTAAAGTTTACATTGAATAGATTGTTTGTTGCTGCTCTTTTCACAATAACTAAGAAAAAGCTTAAATGTGTCTCAAATGATGAATGAATAAGGAAAATTGTATATTTATACAATGTGATTCTACTCATAAGTATAAAGAATAAAATCATTTGCAGGTAAATAGATAGAACTAGAAACTGTTACACTAAATGAAGTAGCACAGACTCAGATAAACAAGTGAAATATAGTCACTCCTTTGTGGATCTTAGCTCCAGATTCCTAGATGAGGATATATTTGCTGATGTAACCACAGGAGCCAGGAAAATGGAAAAGAACCATGGAAGTAAAGGGAAAGAAGGAGCTCAAGAGAGGGGCTTAATAGGAGACAGATGTTATTATGGGGGAAATGGAGTACTTTAACTGAGGAGGTAATAGGGAGGGTTATACAGAGAGAATGGAGGAAATATACTGCTAAAACAGTATCAAAACCAGAGTGAAATATATTAGTCCAAAGTAATAGTAGAAAATAGAAAAAATATATGAGCACGTGTGTATAGCTAAAGGCTATATAATAAAAAAACACTGGGCCAAGCATAAGAAAGCTCCCTGTGAGTTGTTGGTCATGGTGTTCCAAGAGACTCCCAAAATAACACAGGCTATTACTATAGCCAATGCCACTATGATCTTGAAGTAAAGACCCTATTGCTGAAGACAAGTCATACTTAAGACACAAGACTTGGAGAAATGGAGTTGGAACCAAGCTGGAAGCTGAATCCCTGAAGATTAGCTCTCATATTATCGGAAAATACAATGCATGCTTCAAGGAAGGAAAACAATTAATGGCCCAACCAAATTATAATGTCTAATAAACAAAAATTACTGGCCCAGAAAACTATCACTACTTGTGCAGTAGTAGCACTTTTATCTTCAGAATAATCACCAGCTATCTAATTGGAATTAAGGCCTATTCAATGGGAGTGAGTGTACACGTGGTACTGTAAACATAGCCAAATACACATGGCTGGAGAGCTCATAGATGCTAGACAAAAATGTACTATTGCTACATCCCTAGTCCAGCATAATTTCTTATGATAGCATAAATATCCATCCTCATATCTATAGGCAAGTATAACTTACACCCTTTGTCAAAGAAGCTTCTTTTTGTAACAGAGAGACTATTACAGAATTCCACAGCTGGCCAAACACAGAGAATAAATGTCTCTGTGATGTTTAACACTAAAGGACACATCTTCAATGCAACCTCTACAATAGTATGAATACATCTCTTGTCTCTCACCAGAGAAGTTCCCTTGTGCAGCAGATGGTGATTAACACAGAAACCTACAACCAGCCAATGTGAAGAGAACAAAAGGTTGTCCAGTGTTTATCCCCGTATTGTACGCCTATTTCAAACCTCTACTTCCCAAGTCTCAGGGATCACTGCAGAAGTGGAGGTGGCAAGATTGTAAGGGCCAGAGGGCTGGAGGACCTCAAGGACACAGAGTCTTCCAGAGAGCTGATCATTTAACTCATAAAAACTCACAGCAATTGTGACAGCATGCAAGATCCCATGAAAGCTCAAATCAGGCAGAAGTCCCAGCATAGACATGGAAAAATGGATAAAAAATCCCAACCCAAGTAACTTTGGGAAATTTATAGTTTCTGGGAAATGAAAGGATCTTACAGGGTCAAGACTCTTGGTGGGCCCATTGGATAGATCCCCACTGAAGAACATTAGGGCACACAAATAAGATTCTATAAGCCATAGATATGTAGGTAGATAGATAGATTATAGATAGATAGATGATAGATATTCATTAAATTGGGTGGGAGTACTTGTAGGAGGTACTGAGAGGGGAGTGGATCTAAATGCTATGAAAGTATGTTGTATGAAAACCACAAAATACAATAAAAATAAATAAATAAATAAATAAATAAATAAATAAATAAAATGGAGAGAGATCAAGGAAAAATGCCCAACATTAATCTAGGGCCTCAACAAGAATGCTAACACACATGCATGAGTACACATGTATACACACATTAACAACTATAATCAACACAAACACAATGACTGAAAATGGTATAAGAGAGCTATCGGACTAGAAAGGAAATGAAGATGAACTAAAATTATAGAAATACAGAAAAAAAGTTAGTCTAGGTAAGAAATAGGTACTCAGAGATAAAATGGTATATATTAAGGACATTGTCCATGATATAACAATTTGATTTCATGTTCTACTTCTATTTGAAATTAAGCAATATTAGGTAAATTGTTTTGCTTGTCTATGAAGAATGGATTATCTCCTTACTACTGTTTAAGGGTTGTACATAAGGTACTTTATAGACATTCTGTCACAAAATAGAGACTCAGTAAACTTTGTGTCATGATAGTCCTGATGATGGTGGGGTACATGAATCTACATGTCACTGATAATTAATAGTGAAGAAACCACAACATTGCTGGGAAATGTATCACCTTTACATGAGTCCTTTATTCTAGGTTCTCTGCTCCTTAAATATCAGATGCACAGAACAGACCCTTGGAAACCCACCTGACACCATCCTTCCTAGCCTGAAATCCAAATAATTATTAGGTTTCTTGAAATACCCCTACTCTATTGATCCTGTTCATCTTGCTCCCTGAGAATGCTGTTTGTTCCCATTAAAATTATAATTATATCCATGAACATATGTTCTCAAGTACACATTAAGCATGACATTACCTTATTAAGTTCATTACCATAAAATATGGATGTTTAATAATCATTCTACCTAATATTTTATTATACAGAAGATATGAGTTTATTTAAACATTCTTAATATTTTGATTGTTAGTGAGATAAATCAAAATTATAAGTTCTAGATAGTTTGAGGGAAGTTGAAGGTAGAGTTCAAGTATTTAGGGCCAATTGAGCTTTAGCAACTTTCATCTCTAAATGTTCTGGGCAAACAGTTGAACTATTTATTAGAGCCTCCTTTCCAACTAATATAAATTCCGAGATGTCTTTGTATCTTTAGATGTGTCCAGCCAAGTAGCATGTGTAATTATAGATTAATTTGTTGGTGAAAATTTAGATAACCCCAATGAAAGACATGATCAAATCTGACTTTTAAAAAAAAATAGGCCAATTCTTCATTAGTAAGTAGTTTCCTGTTTAATGTAACCTACCATCTATGCATAACTAAAAGTTTAACTGCCTGGTTTAACTTGTTAAAAATCCATTTTGATCACTGTATGAAGTGAGTCAAGCTGTCTATAAAAAACGATGGATTCAAGCTGTAGGTTTTTGGTAATTTCAGCCCCTAGACTTCAGCACCATGGAGCGAGACTATTCATTCTTACATCACTTTTCCTGTGCCAGTTCTAAAAATGTGTTTCTCTACATGATCCTGGTATACACTGTGCATTTTGTAAGGTACTGGATTGTTATGTAAAGTGACCTATTTGTTCTAATTTTCTTCATTTGAAAACAGTTTCATATTTGTTCTTTGTACTTCCAAAGATCCTTTAGGAGCACAGTTAAATGCATCTGCCAAGACAAAGGGAGTTGAATGGGCTCTAAAAGTGATCCTTTTTTTTTCCAATTTTTTATTTTTATTTTTTTAACAATAAGTAATACGTTATGAGTACAAGCATCCTTCATGTAAAACTAGTTTGCAAGCAGCTATGCCCAAACCCACACAGCCCACGTCTCCCGCCAACAAGCTGGTGGGGCTTATATGTACAATCATGTTAATCAAATAAGTGTCCAGACTATGTTGCTGTAGTTTCACCATTCACCCCAATTGCAGCCCTTACATTCTACCACGGACCCTCTTCCGCAGATTGTTCCCTAGGCTTAGAAAAGAGGTACTGATAGATGAGAAGCAAAACATTCTACTTTCTCTGGAGATGTCGTTTTAGACTCTGATCAGTTCTGGCTGTTTCCTTTCATGGGTTGACAGTTTGTCCAGGAATAACCTTTCAATCTTACTAATGAAGCACAATCAATTAGATATATAGGTATTTAAACAGTACTAATTATTATGGTAGGTTGCTTTGGTATATACACAGATGTTTGGATGGTATGCTAATCCATGAATTACATTTTTTCTGTAAAAGATGACAAGGTCTTACTGTGGCTTATAACTTCTCCTAACCACGAGAAGATGTAAGCTTGTGGCATCAGCCATGAATTATTCCTCCAAGAAAAGAGATAATAGCCAATTAGATTTGGGATATACAGATATGTGGCTGCCACTGCTGCACAGTATTTCCAGGCAGGTGAGGTGTAGCTGATGCTGATGGAGAGTCTTGCTTGACTCAAGGAGACCAATTTTTGCTTTATTGGTTTAGTGGCCTTTGGTAACACTGTCTGGTATTCCAGAGACCAACTGTACACTTGCAAGTGCTGTCTCAATACATCTTTCCCATGCTTGCATCAGGTCTTCCATAGCAGGAACTTACCGCCTCTCTTCTTGCAGGTATCCCAGTTTACAGGCAAGAAGCCTTTACCTTTTGTGGGGGCTTGGATCCCCTGGCCAACATCTCCTTGGCAGAATAATCTATTGATGATATCAGAGCCCTACTGTATTATTATATTTTGCTTAAATGCACAGCTTGAAAAAACTTTAGTATTATATTTGGCTCTGAATAGAGAATAATCCTTTTCACAGTTCCTATGTCTATTACTCAATTAAAGAAAGCAGTTATACCAGTTTTGTAGGAGATTACCTCTATAACAGTTGACTCTAAGTTATGGTTAGAGAATGACTTCATGACCATCATGTATTTCTTTGTTCTATGAAAAAAGGTTCATTAGGACTCATTATAAACAGTTGTTACAAATAGGATCCACAGAGATGTTTGATGTCTGTAGCAGTCTGAGGCTTTTCTTCCTTTTAATGCTTAGATGGGCCAACTTCTCTGCTGGTATTTCTTGGTACATCCTGCACAATGCAAAGCTGTATCTTTTCTTTCTCAGCCATTAAGTTGGTGACGTTTTGACCTGTGGGAACATACAAATCTTTTCTCATAGTTAGCTTTAAGATTTAAATTGAAAATTTGACAAAAGGTTTAATATATAACTGTATCCCCCCTTTTTATATTTTAAGTTTTTAATTTTTGACCCATGAGTCTCAAAAAGGCAATTGTAGTACACATACCTATAGGCAGGAATCAAGGTGTAAATTTCATTAAATTTACCCAAGCTGTTTTGGGTGACTGTATGTTGTTAATTTGGGAAGCGAGCTTAATTCCTTCAGTTAAATTATCCTACAAGTAAAAGAGAATGTTACAAGATATACTGTATAACACAGAAATTATAGAGAATGTTTGTATATGTTAATCCCAAGGTTATTGTTATACAGATTTTAAGTAGAACAAATGTGGACAACAATTTACACCACTTAACTTAGATGTATTACCGTTTTTATTAAAACATTTAAACCAATGTTGTTTAATAAAGATATTTTTACTTTTACTAAGTCCTAAAATACCATGTAGTTTGTAGATAGAGTTTGGGCAAAATTGGATACTTGTTAAACTCACATCAATTAAATATATATTAATCGAATATAGACCTGTGTCCCTCTCCCACCCCTCCCACCCCTCCCACCCCTCCAGTTTCACCATTTCAGTCAGTTTTTGATACAGTCTTTCTGTTGTTGTTTTTTCCAATATGCATCCCTCCCCACAAGAAGTATTTACAACTTGGTTATTGACGCTAGCATCCACAGATGAGGGATACCATTCGTTGTTTCAACAGCTCCAGAGAGAGTGGACTGTTTTACCTCTCATCCACCTGTGCCCCTTTTCTAAGCCTAGGGAACAACCTGCGGAAGAGGGGGCGTGGTAGAATGTAAGGGCTGCGATTGGGGTGAATGGTGAAACTACAGCAATGTGGTCTGGACACTCATTTGATCAACTTGATTGAACAAACAACCTGTCACCCCCCACTGGATGGTGGGGCTGTAGGTGTTTGGGCACAACAGCCTGCAGATAGGTTTTGCATGAAGGATGCTTGTACTCATGGATTATCACTTATAGCTAAAAATGAAAAAAAAACTGAGAGAAAGATGCAGGACAGTTATGGCAGAATGCATGATCTGGGATGGGGTGGGGGTGGGGGGGGAGGGAAAGGGAAATAAGCTTGAACTGAATTGGAAAAAATGTATGAAATGCACAAAGCATCAATAAAAAACTAATTTAAAAAAAAGTCAATTCTAGATGGATCAAAGACATCAACGTGAAACCCAAAACTCTGGAGGCGATAGAAGAAAAACTTGGCAGCAGACTACAAGGCAGGCATAGGAAAAGACTTCCTAAATCAGAGAGCAGCTGCACAAGAAATAAGATCAACAACTGACAAATGGGACCTCATCAAACTCAAAAGCTTTTAAAAGAAACAATCAAGGAAGTGAAGAGAAAACCCACAGAGTGGGAGGAAACCTTCACTGCAGATACATCTGACAAAGCATTGGTTTCCAGAGTATAGAAACTACTCAAAAAACAAAGAAGAAAGAAAACAAGTGAATCACTCAAAAGACGGAGCAAAGAACTGAATAGAGACTTCACAGGTGAGGAATTAGAGATGGCTGAGAAACATCTCAAAAAAATGTTCAACATCACTAATAATTAGGGAAATGCAAATTAAAACCACTTTAAGATATCATCTTGCTCTGATAAGACTGGCTAGGATCAAGAAAACAAATGATGCCAAGTGCTGGAGAGGTTGTGGGGAAAGGGGAACACTCATCCATTGCTGGTGGGAAAGTAAACTTGTACAGCCACTATGGAAAGTTGTGTGGAGAACCCTTGGAAAACTCAAAATGAGCTTGCCATTTGACCAGTCATACCACTCCTGGGTATATACCCACAAGACTCATCTTACTGCAGAAATACATGCACAGCTATATTTATTGCAATAGCAAAAAGCTGAAAACAACCCAAATGTCCCTCAACTGATGAGTGGATAGAGAAAATGTACACAATGGAGTTCTATGCAGCAATAAAGAAAGATAACATCATGAACTTTGCAGGTAAATGGATGGAACTAGAAGATATTATGTTAAGTGAAGTAACACAGCCCCAGAAAAGAGATTCTTAAGATCAAGAAAGGTATCCTTTTCTTAATTTAATGCAGACATCATAAAACAGTGGATTTTTAAATCTTCTATATCAAATCATCACCCAAGAAGTTGCCAAAGAAGCTTCTAAATCTGCAATGCATATCTACTGACTTCTATGAATATTTTTAATGACTCTGATTAAAAAAATTTGAAGAGAGTTTTCTTCCTTCAAATCCATATAATAAATGTTTTTATGTCTTTTGTGAAATTTATTAATGGGTTACATTTACATTGAAGACCTTTGGCATTTACAGATTTCACACAACTAGTTTTGACTGTTTGCAGATGACCCTGATAGTTCATGACATGCTTTGATTTCAGATTTTGCTGATGAGAATATTGAAGTTGAGAACACAGATCGGCTGATGTGTGGGAACAAGTCATGTTGCTAATGGATAATTCTAACTCACTGTCTGACACCCACATCCCAATATGCTTATATTATTTCTCCTTACAGGATTTATGGTAATTCTTTTGTAGTCACTAAACCTCTGCTATTTTATGAATAATGTCCATAAATCAGAGAAAAATATTCAATAAGTTTGAGGAAGACAACAGACATTGTGACAATATGCGCAAAGAAAAACAAAATTAAATAAACTTCCAGAGACATTTAGAAGTCTGTTCATATTAATATTTGCAAAATTGGAATTTTTTTTAAAAGACATTCAGAATTTTCAGAGATAAATTCCAGGGTCAAGATGAGTTATTTCAACTCTCAAACTAACTTGACTGACTTGTGAGGCTGTATACATACTCTATTATGCATTATAATTATATTTTATTGCTTTATTCCCTACAAATGTGAAGAAATAAATCACAAAATTAATGTTGATGACATTGTCAGTTGCTTATCAGATATCCATAGTTATTGTTCTGTATTCTTATGGAATAATACATATTTTCATCCTCACTTCTAGACTTACATATTCTGTGATGAATCCTGCTTCTTCCAAGTAAAGGGTAGCATTTCTCTCCAACCTGTCCTTTGTCTAATGGGCATGTCCAGCCTTTTGAGATTGAGACATGAAATCAGTGTCTACACAGTCCATGCTTAAGAATCATTAAATAGAGTTTCAAAATAATGGCAAAAATCCTCGTGTGTGTGTGTGTGTGTGTGTGTGTGTGTGTGTGCGTGCGTGTATCTTTGTTTGTATTCATGCAAGTGTCCATAGAGGGCAGAAAGTGTAACTGAGTACTTTTAAGTGCTGAGCCATCTCTCCAGCTTACTGAAAACTCAAGTTTTAAGTGACTTTATAATTTCATGCTGAGCTGCATTCATAGCTACCTGGGATACATGTAGTTTGTGGACTACAGTTGGGACATGCCTTTCAAAATATCCCCACCAAATAAAAGAGAATGGGTTACACTATGTTAGGAAGAAAGTTATGTATTTTTTTCTACCTGTTAACCTTCTGTCTCTCCTTAGGGCCTGTGAAGCCTTCCTTTTTTATGTAAACTTTCACCCACATAAACTATATACCCACATGAGAGTACATGATCTTGTCACTAACACCCACCATGTAATTCCAAAAGGAATTACATGGTCGGTGTTAGTTTTAGGCTAGACCCAACACTGAGACTATCACAATGAATTAAAGAAAGAATCATTTGCAGGAATGTAATTTAGTCTCTTTTTGAAATACATACATGCAGAAACTGCTCCTACTATTTTCCATTTATGTAAATGCATATTTACTTCTGTTTAAGTCTCTAATCAGCAAGGACAGAATGTTCTGTCTCCAACAAACATGACTTTTATAACTGTGATACTCACAGAAGGTAGGAACCTCATCCATTTCATTGTTGGAACCCTGTGGACATTAGCACAGTAATATTTGTACAAAGTACTTGCATATAAAATCTCTATAAAATTTGATATAAATACATCAGTATTTTTATGAACTTAACACAGTTCCTACTAAGGCATTGAGAAGTCTCTGACCAAATCTTCCCTTTCCACACTTCAAACTAACCTTCTTTACTAGTTTGGTGAAGTGTCCAGGATATTTGGGACTATGTTACTCATATTTATGAGGAATTTAGCCAAAGTTTGTTTGTAGATGTGATCAAAATTAATTAAATCATTTTGCCTATATAGTGACACTCTGATGTATTGATTTTTATCTCATACTTTTGTCCATGCAATACCTGAGAAACCTATGAATCTGTTCAGTTCAATTAAACACCTAATTAATTCAGCCAAGAAAAGCAGTAAAACCACTTATCTTGACTGGATTGATCAGTAAGTTCAATTGAAATAGCACATCTACTAATTTGCTAGGGAGGAGACTAGTTGGACATTTTCTTCCTCTGATGAAAAGAAAGGGAGAAGATTTTACACAATTGACTGAATCAATCAATTACCTTGGCATTCCAAAGAGGCAGCCTTATTCAGCATTAGCACACCAGTGCTATGCTCAGTCTGGGCAAAGTAAAATTAAAAAGTTTTCAAGGCTCTCCAGAAGCTAATGTGAAAATACTTAAAGAGAAAATGCATGGACCCTCTCCAGTCCTGATGAAAAGACAGCGTTTACTTGTTCAAGGAAAATTGGAGATGCAGTTCCTCCTTTTATGAAGGAGAGGGAATCTGCCAAGGTTAAGATCAGACCAGGAAATTTTACCTCAGAAGATCCCAAGAATAATGGATTAAAAATATTCAGGGAGGGAATACAGAAATCAGAGAAATAACTTTAAACATTTCACTCATGGGATCAGGTAAATTCAAAGTAGAAGTAAAAATCCTGTTATAAAGAGGCGGAAAAATACATGCGATTGAAACAGTCATTTAGTAAAGATGCTCCTAATAATAGAAGCACTGGAGAGGCCCAGTCACGTGTTTTGTATCCTGGGATTTATTAATTCATCTCCCCTCTGTCTCAGTTCTCTGTTTGACTTTGTTCTTATTCGAAGCCTCGCCTTTTCTACATTCTCCTTGGAGTATTTCACAGCCACTCTCCCATCTTCTCCTCCGCTACCTCTGGCCAACTGTTACCTCACTTGGATTCTAAACCCAGCCCTTCATCTGTATCTATCTGTTCATTTTATTCTTTTGCTGGGATTTTTCATCTTAGGAACTTTCACAGACTCAGAAAACAGGCAAAACAGCCTGGAAAAGACATGAGAGATGTAAGGAGAGCAAAAAGAAATAGAAATAAAAATACTAAAATTTTGATGAAGGCTGCACCGATCATACATACATGCAAGCATATACACACATATTCACTAGCTATCCAGGCACAGCATTTGTGACCTTTACTGTAGTAAACTTAAATGCTACTCTCCTTTCTCACTGTGTGCAAAATCTCTGGAAAAATGCAACCTTTTTTTCCTTGCTACTCATTATACAGGCCTATTTTATGGCCTTGTCTATCCTCTCTTTTTTTCATTATAACTCATTTTTACAATAACTTATCTCATAGATGTTAATGTTTAGCTGTTTGTTTCCTAGAATATTATTCCCCGAGAAATAAACTTAACACCCCATCTCTGTTCTTCCCTTTCCAATCTCAGAGAAAACATTCCAAATTTTTACAATATTTTCCTTATATGTCTGTAGTCATAAGCAGCATATAGTAGAGCTTGCTTTTATCACCAACATAGAAATTCCTTTAAGGGTGAATAGTTCCTACTGAAAATTTCTCTATTTCATAGTTTTTCACATTTATAGTTTCTGGGGCTCAGTGAATATGTGCTACTCCTTGCCTGTATTTTTTAAATAAACTCCACTGTTCTCCATAGTGAGTGTTTGTCATTTCTAAACTCTCCCTATTCTCAGCTGTGTGTAAAGTTTCGTACTTGATGACAGACTTCTATTTTGTCGAATTAAAAAATTAAACATCTATTTTTAGTCCTAACATTGTGTGTGTGTGTGTGTGTGTGTGTGTGTGTGTCTGTCTGTCTGTCTGTCTGTCTGTCTGTCTGGATATGTGCGCTTGAGTTCAGATACCCCCAAAGTCAGAGGTACCAGGAGCTGGAGTTATAAGTGGTCATGAGACAACATGGTTGCTGGGAATTGACCTCTGGTCCTCTAGAAGAGTGGTACATGCTCAAATGGTAAGCCATCTCTCTGGTCGCAAAACTTGTCAATTTTAATGACCTCAGAGTCTTAATTTGCATTTTATTACTAATAGTTAAATTAAGAAATGTGCTCTAATTATGCACTGGATATTCCTCTTTCAGGAATTGTATGTCTATAGCCATTTTCTGTATTGAATTCTTTTTTTTTTTTTTTTTTTTTTTTTTTTACTTGTCAATCTCCAGATATCTCAACTTTGCTACTTGGCTGGCCTTTTCCTTTGAAGGTTCACTCGTTTCTCTCTTCAATTTCCTATCAGTTAAAATAAGAAAAATAACAGTTCCTACAAATTTGAGAGTTAAATGGTAAGATACTTAACAGTTATGTTATGTAAATTTTAGCTAACGTGTGAGTTTTAAGTTTTACTAAACTTGATTATAGTGATTATATAGTGATTGTGTTGATTCATACTGTTAGAAGCACTTTTGTCAGGGGAAAAGCTCTGTATTTCATATCTTCATCCATAGAGACAATTTTAATTTTGATATAAAAAATTCTCCTTTTAGCCAGGCATGGTGGCACATGCCTTTAATCCTAGCACTTGGGAGGCAGAGGCAAGCAGATCTCTGTGAGTTCAAGGCCAGCCTGGTCTATAGAGTGAGTTCCAGGACAGCCAGAGCTACAGGGAGACCCTGTCTCAAAAAGACCAAAAATAAAAAAAAAAAAAGAAAAGAAAATTCTCCTTTGTAGCTTTTTGTTGTTGTTGTTTTGTTTTGTTTTGTTTTTTGTTTTTTTTACTTTATGCCTTATTTCTGAAAGTGGCCTGTTCTCATCAGTAACCTCTGTTCATCCCATGATTTTTATGAGGTAGCTTGTTTGAATTCTACCTTTGAGTGACAGCATGTGGTGATTGTCTTTCCTTCTCTGGGTTCTTTGACCCAGTGTCATCCAGGTTCATCTGTGTATGGGGGAGAGAACTGGTCCTCAGGTGCAAGGTTACAATTAGGATGAACAAGACTTGGTACTTGTCATGTGCCCACAGTGAACCATAGTACAGTATGTCACACCGATAGAAGAAAGAATCTTAAATGTTCTTACAACAGAGAAATGTCTAAGATGATAGAGAACCTCTCACATCAATTTGCCTATTATAGACAGTGTTCAATGTACTGAAAGATCTCATTGCATTGCATGGACATTTACACTTATGGGTCAATAATTTGTAAGGTATTTGGTAGCATAAGAGCATACCTTTGTATTCTCTTGGGAATTATTTGCACTTGACATTTCTCACTGTAATCTCCTGGCAATGGTGTGGCACAGGGCTCTTTCTCTGTTTCCACCTGAGGAGCAAATATGCTTTGCATAATTATTGATTTCTGGGTTTCATTTTTTGCTGACTCACCCTAGCCTCTGTCACATTCCCTGTTTCTATTTCTATTTGGGATTACTCCAAGACTCTCTACTTTGCACTATTGATCTATTTGTTTCTCCTTACAACTTTTCAGTGTTTGCTCGGTGCAATTTTCTGTCTTATGTCCTCAAAAGCCCCTTTTCTTCAGTACTTAAAAACTCCTTTGCCTACAGCATGAAATGTTGTCTTGTTTTATGTGCCAAGTTCCATGAAGCTAAGAAACATACTTTCTGGGTGCATATAATCTTTACTTGCATTTACTTAGAAAGCTGTTTTGGTAAGTTGTTTCCTAGGGCAAGCCCAATAGACATAGCAATCACAGGTTTTTAACTCCATAGTGAGTGGTATAGTATAAAGAACTTGAATATGTACTAGGAAATCAGTTCTTGTGTATGGAATGCTTTGATAAGTCAAGCAAATATCGTTACCACAAATGTTCCTTATGGAATATAGAATGCTGCATTCATTCAAAATTTGTCCTCTCTAAACATACTCAACTATCTGTTGAAACATATTTTAATAAATAATATGCTTATTTATCATGTAATATTTTGTATTTATTCTTTGAAAATTATGTACATTTACACAGTATAGTTTGATCAAATCCATGCACTATTACCTCCCTACATCCCTCATAGTCTCCACCCCACATCCCTTATGATTTCGTATCCTCTTCTTGTTTGTTGTTACTAATAACCCCCTTAGTCCAATGAGTACTGCCTGTATGTGAACGGGTGTAGGACCATACCCTCGGACACTGGCAACCTACCAATAGCCAGAGTCTCCAAAGAGAGTGACTATCCCTCCCCGAGCAGCCAAACATTGCCAACAGCTCTTCTGCCAAGGGTGGGAACTTGGGAACCCTGTTTCAATTCATGTTAGAATGTTGAGTGGTTTGATCCTGTGAGGGTCTTGTGTAGGTAACCACAGCTGTTGTTAGTTGATTTGTACAGCCATATCATGTCCAGAAGTCTGAGTCGGCATTTCACAATTCCTCATCTGTCAGCTTGCTTTTCTTTTCTTTTCTTTTCTTTTCTTTTCTTTTCTTTTCTTTTCTTTCTGACCCCTCCTCCAGGATAGAAAAAAAAAAACCTTTTTAAATTCTATGATGTCTCCACCGTCAGCACCAGCTACACCTCACCTGCCTGGAAATACTGTGCAGCAGAGGCAGCCATATGCCTGTATATCCCAAATCTAATTGGCTATTGGCTCTCCCCTTGGAGAAATAACCCATGGCTGATGCCACAAGCTTACATCCTCTACAGGTTAGGAGATGTTATAAGCCACAGTAAGACCCTGTCATATTTAACAGGGGGGAAAATTGTAATTCATGGATTAACATATCCAAACATGTGTCTATGCTAAAGTAACCTACCATAACTATTAGTGCTGCTTAAATACCTATATATCTAATTGCTTGTTCTTCATTAGTAGGATCGAAAGGTTATTCCTGGACAAACTGTCAGCCCATGAAAGGAAACAGCCAGAATTGACCAGAGTCCAAGTCAACAGCTCCAGAGAGAGTGGACTGTTTTACCTCTCATCCACCTGTGCCCCTTTTCTAAGCCTAGGGAACAACCTGCGGAAGAGGGGGCGTGGTAGAATGTAAGGGCTGCGATTGGGGTGAATGGTGAAACTACAGCAATGTAGTCTGGACACTCATTTGATCAACTTGATTGAACAAACAACCTGTCACCCCCCACTGGATGGTGGGGCTGTAGGTGTTTGGGCACAACAGCCTGCAGATAGGTTTTGCATGAAGGATGCTTGTACTCATGGATTATCACTATAAGCGAAAATGAAAAAAAAACTGAGAGAAAGATGCAGGACAGTTAGCAGAATGCATGATCTGGGATGGGGTGGGGGGGGGAGGGAAAGGGAAATAAGCCTGAACTGAATTGGAAAAAATGTATGAAATGACACAAGCATCAATAAAAACTAATTTAATTAGAAAAAAATTCTATGATGTATGTAGTTCTTTAACCCAGAGCTAAAAAGATGAAATATATATATATATAATATATATAATGGACTTTAACAGTCCATTAGGGAAGGAGTCAGAAATAGTGAATTAATTTGAAATCCTTTGTTGGTGTGGATGAAGTGAGAAAAGTATTTATAAAACCATTAATCATACTTTAAAATATTCTTGAAAATGAATCAGAACACAGATTTGATGACTGTGTTTTCATCCACTTGGAAGGCTCAGCATTTTAAGAAGTCTTATTTAAGTGTTGCTGAGTTGCACCTGTTTTTTATCCATTCCTTTTATTTTGATAAATTTATCTTGTCACAGAGTCATCTGAGCCACCATGAGAAGTGGATGGTAATCCAATATATTAGGTCTGCACCTAGTTTAAATGAAAACAAAATAAAAATTCAAGCATGGATTCATGGATACAGTCAAACATAATTCATAATACAATAAGGGCTGTAGAATCATAGACTTCTGTTAGTTACATTCCAATGTCTACAATAATGACCCTTTAATGCTTCAGATACCAGAACAAAATTGCCTTCAAGAAAAGAAAAATGTGGTCTTGTGTAGTATAAGAAGGCAGGCCTTCCTTCTATGTGAAAAAAAAAGAAGAAGAAAAAAATAAAAGAAAGGAGGCCAAGCACAGACCAGAGGAGCAAGCCAGTAAGTAGCATAGCTCCGTGGTCTGTACTCAGGGTTCCTGCCCTGAGTTCCTGCCTTGGAGTCCCTTGATGATGGACTGTGCTTGTCAGCCAAATAATTATTTTCTCCTCCTGTTGGCTTTGGTCAGTTTTTCTGTTTTTGTTTGTTTGTTTGTTTGTTTGTTTAATCACAACAAGGAAGCTAAGACAGCTGTGCAGCTCACAGTCACTTAATTCTCTGCAATTTGACCAATTGTGGAACTTTGTGATAGTCTCCACCTGTACATCTGTGTTTCTGTGTGTGGATATGTGCATGTGACTGGAGTTGCACAACAAGCCCAGAAGAGGGCGTCAAATGTCCTGTGTCTGGAGTTACAGGTGCTTGTGAGCCCCCCCAGCGTGGGTGATGAGTACTGCACTCAGGTCCTCTGGAAGAGCAGTCTGTTCTTAACTGCGGAGCCATCATTCCAGCCTCTCTGTCAGATTCTTGATTTCGATAGCAATGCTTTTTAGTAAGACACTCAGTCTGCATTTCTATTTGGCATTGAGCTGCTACATCTCTTTCCTTCTGTTCCTACTTTTCCCTCTTTTATTTTGAAGTGAAGGCAAGATGTTGATTTTTAAATTATATATAGTACTTTAAATGTTACTTGAAATTCAATGTGGTCAACTGGGTTCAAGTTTCACTTTCAGCAATAATATTTGATAAAACTGCTCCCATCATAAGGCAGCAGTCATAAATACTACTTCTGATAGTTATACTATTATCACTATTATCAGCATAATTTTTGGAAAATTCTAATTAATTCTCTAAGACACATGTGGCATAAATTATATGGTTATTTGTAGGATGAAACATGTAATTACCGGTGGATTATGTAATCATACTTTCCAACTAAGGAAATTTTATTAAAAATAACAAAAATAGCCGGGCGTGGTGGCGCATGCCTTTAATCCTAGCACTTGGGAGGCAGAGGCAGGTGGATCTTTGTGAGTTCAAGGCCAGCCTGGTCTACAGAGTGAGTTCCAAGACAGCTGGGGTTACAAGGAGACCCTGTCTCAAAAAGAACAAAAAAGAAAATAGCAAAAAAAAAAATCAGTGAAGTAGTCATATTAATATAAATGCCACAGATGAAGCAGCACTTTTGCTTTATATTAGAGATAACCAGTTGGAAACTGAAATAAAAAAACTTCTTCATTATAAAAAAATTGAGAACCAAAAATAAATTTAACAAGAAATATGGAAGAATTAGTTAAAGAAAGAGCATAAAATTTGAGAAGTACTAAATAAGAGTTGGGTAAATGGAGACATGTACTCTGAAATACAGTGTTATACATATGTCAACTCTTTTAAAAATAATGTGTGAATTTACTATAAATATTTGGCAGAGCAAAGAATGCATGAATGTGTCAAAATCTGATATAAGTGGATTTTGTAAGATTGAAAGCTTATTTTTCCAAATACCATGCTTCATCTACAGCATTTTATGTTGGCAGGTTAGCAACATTGGAACAAGCCATGTTATGATGAAAGAGAAATCTATAGAAAATTTTAACAGTCACAGTTGCTTTTAATTATAAGGGAAACAACTATTATGAGCTGTGGCTCTATCTGACAAAAGTAAATAATTAAGCTCTTCAGATAATTAGACTTCTTTAAATAAGTAACCATAGGTTAATTTTATTCATAAAGGAATAGTATATTGATAATGTCTTCAATTAATCTATAAATACCCTTGTTTGGATTTTATATTTCTATTTAAAGTTTCGATTTCAGAAGCTAAACTGTGTCTTTTAAGTACCATATTCTTAGTTTATATTTTCATAGCACGTGGAACAGTGTGTTTAATGTGGTAGATATTAATGTGTCCTTGGCTTAAGTGAATCTAGTCTAAGAATTTAGTGTAAAGAGAAAATTTTTTTACAGGATATCAGCTTGTTGTTGAATTTTCATTATGGTTT
Organism: Rhizomys pruinosus; assembly: GCA_009823505.1. Taxonomy (NCBI): domain Eukaryota; kingdom Metazoa; phylum Chordata; class Mammalia; order Rodentia; family Spalacidae; genus Rhizomys; species Rhizomys pruinosus. The sequence continues at coordinate 1,562,462 of VZQC01000197.1, read as the reverse complement.
AGTTGTAGATCTCTGTCTGTCTTTGTGTGTGTGTGTGTGTGTGTGTGTGTGTGTGTGTATGTGTGTGTGTGTGTGTGTTTGTGTGTGTTAGAAAAATGAAGATGGGTGCACATGTTTGGAGATCAGAGGACAGAGTTAGATGTTGGTTTTTGCTTTCTACCCTTTTTGAAAAACAGACAATTGTTGTTTGCACTTTGCATCCCTTTAGCTGAGGATTCTCCTGTCATTTCTTCCAATCTTACCAAAGAAAGGCTGAGGTTATAGACCCATGGTTCTGTGTTTGGTTTCATGTGGGTTCTGGGGATTTGAACTGAACTTGGGTCCTCACACTTGTGTGACAGTCACTTTTTCTGCTGAGCTTTCTCCCTACCCCCTTAACTATGGATTGCCTATAACATGAATCTAGTAGACTAGGTGAAATATTCAGTAGGGTTATGATTATGTGACTTAGGTAAGATGAATCTCTATTCAAAATTTGATTCAGATGGCAAGCAAGGCTGATGCTGTATAGGTTACAGTAGATTAGGAAAAGTTCGTTATTCACATGAGGAGCTTCTGGTGAGAACGGGGTGGGGGTTCTCAAGTAGCTCTTCTTTTTAATTTTATCATCTTTTATGTTTAATGTCATCTGTGAAGAATATCCTGGCATCATTTCCATCCCTCCCAGTTCACCACCTCAATTTCTTGTCTTCTTCTTTGATCATTATGGTTAAGTGTACATATATTCCCTTATGATTGTCTGTGTGCATGCATGTGCGTATTTGTAATGCATTAAATCCATTTAGTGGTGCTCATATGTACCTGTTTGGGGCTGGCCGTTTGGGATTAGATAACCTCTCAGGGAGCTGGTTTCTGAAGAAAACTGATTCTCACTCAGCATCCATTGATTGCCTGTAGCTCTTCATCTTAAAGTGGGATCCCCCCAAATTTCCCCCATCCACAATGCATGTCAACTAGTTTTTTCATAATGCAGATCTTGTTAGACTACTATACTGTTTATATTTCATTGATGTAGCTTCCCTATCACATGTAGAATATATTAACTGGCCGCAGATGTCTTGTCCCTCTGGCAATTACATTCTTTCCGACCCATTTCCAAACTGTTCACTGAGCCTTGGGTGTAGAGACTTCATTGTAGATGTATCACTTAGGGCTGGGGACTGTGCTTATAAGCCAAATAAACTCTTTCTTCCCCAAGTTGGAGTTGGTCAGTATTTTTTAATACTTTTGTGGATGAATTGTGTATTTCATTCATTATCTTTCAGTCCAATTTAGACAGATTCCTCTCTCCCTGCCCCCTCCCTACCCCTGTTCACACCTTCTGCCATACGTGTCTTGTATCTTTCTCTCAGTCTTTCCAAAGTTTTTCACTGCAGAGTCTTGTTGTTTGGGGCAGAGTTTAACTGTATCATTCAGTTCTTTAACCCAGTCTTTATGTTGTTCTTTTTCCCTCCCCTTTGTATTGCTCCAATGTATGCCTATATAATCATCACATATGCATCAAAATTATGACCTCTGAGAATAAACTGTAGCTTAATTCCAAAATATGTTTAGGAATTCACATTTCCCCCTTTTATTTTATATTAGTCTAAAATATGAATACATACATTTCACCCATATACAGTAATTACAGAGATTGAAAATAAGTGGTAGGTCGATTCTAGAGCCTGTTAAGGGATTACATCATAACCACACAGTTGCTTTCAGATAAAAAGAAATATAACAATAATGTTAAGCTTGGCTTTCAACTGAGGACTTGATGTTAGCATCCACAAATGAGGGAAAACACTCCCCATTTACTTTTCTTGGACTGTGTTACTTCACTTAACATAATGGCCTCAAGTTCCATGCATCTTTTACCTGCAAAGTTCATGATGTTATTTTTCTTTACCACTGAATAGAACTCCATTGTGTAGATGTACCACATTTTTGTCATTCATTCTTCTGTTGAGGGGCATTTGGGTTGGTTCCAGCTCTTTACTATTGTGAAGAGAGCTGCAATAAACATAGATGTGCATAGGGCTGTGGGGATAGTGCAGCCGTTAAAGGCTGAGGCTAAGAACCTCAAAAAAAAAATAGATGTGCGTGTATCTTTGCAGTAGGATGAGACCTGTGTGTATATACCCAGGAGTGGTATGACTAGGTCAGGTGGTAGGCTCATTTTGAGTCTTTTAAGGGTTTTCCACACTGCTTTTTATAATGGTTGTACAAGCTCACCCACCAGCAGTGGATGAGTGTTCCCTTTTCCCCACAACCTCTCCAGCATTTGGTGTCTTTTGTGTTCTTGATCTTAGCCAATCTTATCTGAGTGAGATGATATCTGAAAGTGGTTTTAATTTGCATTTCCTTAATTATTAATGATGTTGAACACTTTTTAAGATGTTTCTCAGCCATCTTTACTTCCTCACTCATGAAGTCTCTGTTCAGCTCTTTACTCCATCTTTTGAGTAGGTCATTTGTTTCCTTATTTCTTTGTTTTTTGAGTAGTCTACATATTCTGGATGTTAATGCTCTGTCAGATGTATCACTGGTGAAGATTTCCTTCCACTCTGGGTTTTCTCTTCACTTCCTTGATTGTTTCTTTCGCTGTACAGAAGCTTTTGAGTTTGATGAGGTCCCATTTGTAAACTGTTGACTTTATTTCCTGTACAGTTGCTCTCTGATTTAGAAAGTTTTTTCCCACACCTATGTCTTTAGGTTGTTGCCAACTTTTTCTTCTATCACCTTCAGGGTTTTGGGTTTCATATTGAGATATGTGATCCACTTAGAGTTGATTTTTGTACAGGGTGAGAGGTAGGGCTTTAATTTTGTTCTTCTACATATGGGTGGTGATCCAGTTTTGCCAGCACCATTTGGTGAAGATGCTATCCTTCCTCCATTGATCTTTTTTGTGCCCCTTTTCCAAATATGAGGTGGCTGAAATTGTATGAGCTCAAATTTGAATTTTCAATTTTGTTCCATTGGTTAAAGGGTATGTTTTTGTGCCAGTACCAGGCTTTCTTTATGACTGTAGCCCTGTAATATAGCTTGAAGTCTGGTAAAACAATCCCCCCTGTATTGCACTTTTCACTCAGAGTGCAATACAGGGGGGGATTGCTTTACCAGACTTCAAGCTAAATTACTTGGTCAGTATTTTTATCACAGTGACAGAGAAGATAACTAAGACCAGAAAAATGTTATCAGAGAGTGAGATATTGCTGTGGCAGACCTGACCATATGTGTTTGGGATGACTGTGCAAACATTTGCAACTTTGGGCTGGAAAAGCCATTGATTGTTCTGAAATTAGTGCATTATTGCTGTGGAGCTTGTAACAGTTAAGCTGAAGAGAAATGGTGATGATGAAGGCTTGGTTTGTGTCTTTTTAAGGGAAGACTTTAGGGGTGTTTGTGTCCTCGCTTTACTGGAACAATTGATGCTGGTTTCCTAGCGATGAAAGTCTGCTGTGAATAACAAGAGACTGACCTCATGATGTGATTCCTTCTAGGAGGTATTATCTGATGATCAGTACACAGAAGCTGTGGTCTAGACGCATCCAAGGCACTATCTCAATCTGGCAGCAGGACTAAGTAATCTGTGTCTCCTACATGGTACTGTTTTAAAGCCTCAAATGGGGGGAATTTCCTCCATTGGAATGGCCTTTGGCTGTGACTTTGGGGGTCATTTTCTGGAGTGTTGAGTGATGTGGATGGCCCAGCCCACTCTGGGTGGTGCCAATCCTGTGCATGTGGTCTTGTGTTGTATAAGAAAGCAGGCCAAGCACCAGCCAGAGGAGCAAGCCAGTAAGCAACATAGCTCCCTGGTCTGTACTCCAGATTCCTCCCCTGAATTCCTGTCTTGGATTCCCTTGATGATGAACTGTGCTTGTCAGCCAAATAACTCTTTTCTCCTCCTCTTGCCTTTGGTCAGTTTTTCTGTTTGTTTGTTTAATCACAGCAACAAGGAAGCTAACTAAGACAGCTGTGCAGCTCACAGCCATTTAATTCTCTGCAATTTGACCAGTCGTGGACCTTTGTAATAGTCTCCATCTATTGAAAAACGCTTCTTTGATGAATCGTGAGAGGTAAACTTGTCTGTAATAATATGTATTTAGAATATAGTAAGAAATTAGGCTGATTTAGAAAGGGGAAAGAATTAGGTTTTTATCTATGGTTCTGGCCTCTCCAACCATGTGCACTTGGCTGTGTTTAAAGTACCACACATAATGGTGATTTCCCTCCCATTTAGCAGGCTGTAAAGTCAAGGTGGACAGCTATTGATTACCCCTCCCCACAAATAAAAGTGCCACTACTGCACCAAAAGAGACCATTCCTTGTGCCAGTCAGTGTTTTGGTTCATAGGTGCTACCCTGGGTAGAACCATTGATTGTTTTTCTCTTGGAGACTTGCAGATCTTCTGCTACTATGAGAGCTAGTATTTGGATAAGAGGCTTTCAGGATAGACCCAGTTCCAATATTCTAAGTTTTGTGTCTGAAGTATGTAGTAAGTTTAACAAGAGGGTCTTACTTTCAAGTTCTGGGAGGCAATTAAGGGCTGTAGAAATAACCTATGTTGTTTTGGGAGTCTCTTGGACTGCTCTGACCAACAACCAAAAGGTAGATTTCCCTTGCCTGGCACTGTAATTTTTGTTATATAACCATGAACTCATGCATGAGCCACACATAAACACTCACATTTTATTTTATCTATATTTTCAGAAGGCTTATTAGATACTACAGTTTACTTTGCTGGTTTGTGCCATTTAGCATTATTTGTCGCTCTATCCTCCCTTCCACTGGTCAGCCATCCTCCTCTTTCCCAGTTAAAAGTTCCCGCCACATTTTTCCCATTTCCCCTTTGCTAAATCCTGTTTCTTACTATCCCCCCATTTTCTAGTTCCTTCTTCCCCTTTCAGCTCATTGTTATATTATTTATTATATTTTTATTTATATATATTAAACCATCTTTATACCTCTGAAATAAAATCAGCTTCATCATGGTGAATCTTCTTGTTATGTTTCTGTATGCAGTTTGTGAGTATTTTATTGAGAATTTTTATATTTTTTGTTTATTAGATATAATGGCCTGTAGATTTATTTTTTGTTGTGTCTATATCTGGTTTTGGCTTTAAAGTCATACAGGTTTCATAGTAAGGAGTATGGTAGTTCTCTCTCTGTTTATATTTTTGAATAATTAAAACAATATATGTTGTAGTTCTTCTTTGCAGGCCTGCTAAAATGGGAGGCTTTCTGTTATTGTTTAATCTCCGTATTTTTTTAAATTTATTTTTATGTGTATGAATGTACTGTCTGCATATAGGTTTGTGCACCCATGTCATGCAATGATGCAGAGGTCAGGAGACGGTGTCAGATTCCTCTGGAACTGGGGTTAAAGATGGTTCTCAGCTGCTATGTGGGCGCTGGGGATCGAACCCAGCTCCTCTGCAAGAGCAGTTGGCGCTCTTAACTACTAGGCTATCTCTCTAGCCCTTAATCTCCTTATTTGTTAAGGGTCAGTTTAAGTTGTTGAGCTTGTCATGGTTTAACTTTGTTGACTTGATTGAATCTAAAAGTTCATCCATTTCTTTTAGATTTTCAAATTTAACAGAGTATGGGTCTATAAAGTAATCTCTTACCATGTTCTGGTTTACTTTGGTATCTGTTGTAATGTTTCCCTTTTCATTTCTGATTTTGTCGATTCGGGTTTGCTCATTTTCCTTTTGGTCAGTGGACTAAAGTTCTGTAAATCTTGTTTACATTTTCAAGAACCAGCTATTAGATTGATTAATTGGAGGGTTCTAGTTTACTGATTTCTATTCTGATTTTTATTATTTATTCTTGTCTACTAGTTTTGATTTGGTTTATTCTTATTTTTCCATATTCTTGAGTTGTATTGTGAAGTCACTTATTTATGGGTGTTTTTTGTTTGTTTGTTTGTTTGTTTGTTTTTTTGGTATTTTGGGGGCAGGGTCTCCCTGTAGCCCCGGCTGTCCTGGAACTCACTCTGTAGACCAGGCTGGCCTTGAACTCACACAGATTTGCCTGCTTCTACCTCCCCAGTGCTAACATTAAAGGCGTGCATCACCACACCTGACCTTCTTCATGTTTTATTTTACTTTTTATGTCGATGCTTACAAGTACAAACCTCTCTTTGCATAGCTTTTAATGTGTCCCAGGGTATTTGTTTTGTTGCTTTTTTTTTTTTTAATCTTTTTTTTAAGTATTTCATTTACTTTTTTAAATTTTATTTTATGTGTATGAATGTACTGTCTCCATGTAGGTTGGTGCACCCGTGTTGTGCAATGCCGCGGAGGTCAGAAGAGGGTGTCGGATTCCCCTGGAACTGGAGCTAAAGACCATTCTCAATCGCCATATGGGTGCTGGGGATCGAACCCGGGTCCTCTGCAAGAGCAGTCGGCGCTCTTAACTGCTAGACCATCTCTCCAGCCCCGTTTTGTTGCTTTTTTATTTAGTTTCAGAAATACTTTTATTTCTTTCTTGATTTCTTCTTTGATGCATTCATCATTCAAGAGTGTGTTGTTTAATCTCCTTGAGTACATGTAGTTACTAGAGATTGTTTTGCTATTTATTTTAAGCTTTATTGCATTGTGGTCTGATAGAATACATAGAATTATTTCAATTTTGTGGGGGTTTTTGAGGTTTGTTTTGTGCCCCAGTATGTGGTCAATTTTTAGGGAAACTTCTATGAGCTGCTATGTAGGATATTATTTGGTGCTCTGGTAAAATACTCCATAGATGTTCTTTAGGTCCATTTAATGCATTAGATATCACTTAATTCATCTGTTTCTCTATATTATTTGCCCAGTTGACCTGTCCTTTGGAGAAAGTGGAGTACTATAGTCACCTACTATGACTGAGTTAATCTGCAACTTGAAATCCAGAAGCATTCATTTTATTAAATTGGGTGCACTATAATTTGGTGCATACATGTTTATGATTGTAATATCTTCTTGGTCAGTTGATCCCTTGATCAGAATGAAGTGATCTTCTTTATCTCTTTTGATTAATTTCAGTTGAAGAAAATTTCATCTGATATTAGGATAGCAATGCCTGCTTGTTTCTTTGCTACATTTTCTTGGAGTATTTTTCTATTCTTTCACTCTAAGGTGGTGCCTCTTGAAGTTAAAATGAGTTTCTTAAAGACAACGAGAAGATGGGTTTTGCTTCTTTTTTTTTTAATTTTTATTTTATTTATTTATTTTCATATGTGTACGAATGTATTGTCTGCATGTAGGTTGGTGCACCCGTGTCGTGCAATGCCGCGGAGGCCAGAAGAAGGTGTCGGATTCCCCTGGAACTGGAGTTAAAGACGGTTTTCAGCCGCCATGTGGGTGCTGGGGATCGAACCCGGGTCTTCTGCAAGAGCAGTTGGAGCTCTTAACCGCTAGGCTATCTCTCCAGCCTCGGGTTTTGCTTCTTAATCCATTCAACTAGCCTTTGTCTTTTGATTGGAGAATTGAGGTCATTGATATTTAAAGATATTGAAAGATATGTATTGGTTAGTGTCCTGTTATTTTTTTTGTTTCTATTCTCAGTCTTTTTTGTGGGTTTTCATGATATTATACACACATACACACCATACCTACAAAATTATATATATCTATATATATATATATCTATATATATTTATATAAATCCATAGCCTCTTGAGTATGATTATTTCTTTCTTCATTTATTTATATTACTTTGAGTTTTCTCTGTGCAGCTGGTTTTGTGAAAATAAATTCTTCCAACATATTTATATCATGGACGATTTTCCCTTTCTGCTTCAAGTATGATAGTTTGGGTAGGTAAATAAGACTGGTTTGGCATCTGTGGTCATTTAGAACTTGGAGTATATTAGTCTAGTCACTTCTGGCTTTCTTGCTGAGATTTTGTACATTTAATACAACAGTGCCTAATCAAATTTAGACCCCTCTCCCACCTGTGCCCCCACACCCACTTTTGAATTTTGTATTGGGGGATGGAATGGTTCCAGGCTGTTCTGCTTTGCCAGGTAGGCAACCACAACTAGAACTGTGCATGTAGAGAGTGCAAAGGAGTGGGTGGCTTCTAACCAACTCACCAGGGTGGTCCAGGGTGGATTGCAAGCGGGTTCCTGACCTAGTTCCACAGAGGAAAGATGGCCTGGAGGAGCCGCACCAAGCTCTTCTTTAATGACTTGAGAGAGCAGTGAAGAGACATTAGCTTAGGGATTGATTGTTGACTGTGGAGTCAGGTCCATCAGAGTGGTAGGGCTTGAGTGATTTGAGCTTCCTGTTGGCGTTAAAAGTGTGCCCAGCTTTATTACTAGCTTTTCAATGTGCACTCAGTTCATTAACCAACTTCATCTAAATATCCTTATTCGTGCACCCTGATGAGGTAGAAAAAAATAGAAGCAAGAGAAATAGTATTTGAAAGCTATCACTCACTATTTAGGAGAATGGGGCTTGTCTTTCTTTTTTCTTCATGTTTGTTTGTTTGGGTTTTTTGTGTTTTTGAGACAGTGTCTCCCTGTAGCCACAGCTGTCAATAGAACTCACTATGTAGACCAGGGTGGCCTTTGAACTCCCAGAGATCTGCCTGCCTCTGCCTCCCAAGTGCTGGGATTAAAATCATGCATCACTACCTGGGTTAGGGGGTTTGACATTCTTACAAATGGATTTTTATGTAGCTTAAGAGAGTGTTCCTTGTGATAGACATTAAAAGACATTGAAAGTCTTGGAGCTTTTGCATTCTCTGGGAGTCATGTACCAAGTATAAAAATTGGCTTGTTTTGTAGAGAGAACTGATGATTTCCATGTAGATTTACCAATTAGTCTTTAGGTAACATTTTAACTTGAGAAAATATTTCAAAACTTCAGCTTTATTAACTAGAAATGTCCCTGCCTCATATGAATATGAGGATCTAGTCTGACCTATGTGACACTTAGCACACAGGCACATGATAAGCACTCAGCCTAAATGGCATTTATCTGTTCCCACTATTTTGCTATGATCATTCAGAGAAGACAAGAATTAGAAACTTAGGTATTAAGACAATAAGATCTGAAGGAAATGGAAACTCTAATATGTTAAAATATCATTGTATTTCTATTCATTTATAGTTGTAATCAGTTTGGGGAAAGATAATAAACATTATTTCTGTATTAATTTGTATCAATAATTTCAGAATTTCAGCAATGCATACAGTGTATATTGATCATATTCTACACCCACTACTTCTCATAAATTCTCCCAGATCCAGCACCTGCCATTCCACTCCTTCAAACTCTGTGTGCTCTTCTTTATTTTTATAACCCACCAAGTACAATTTGTGCTGTCCATAAACTCACTGGGTTAGGACCATAGAATAGAGCATAGTCAACCTACCTGGTCCATGCACTTAAAAATAATAGTCCTCTATCCCTAGAAGCTATAAAATATCAGAAACTCCTCAGTTAGAGGTAGGAACTCCTGAGATTCCCCTATCCTCCATGCTGGAAATTTGACTGGCTTCATCTTGTGTAAGTCTCATACAAGCAACCATAGCTGCTGTGATTTCACGAGTGAAGTATTCCTGTCATGTACAGAAGATAATGTTTCATTATACCACTTGTCTGTGATGGTTCCTGGTCCTTGTGGGGGAAGAGGTGTGATATATATGTCCTATTTATGGCAGACCATTATTTGATTCTATATTTTTAAAATGTGATAATTTCTATGATTTTTTTGGAAAAAATCAATGAAAGTGAATATGTTATTGAAGTCTAAAGCATAGTTAGTATGTTGAAAAGGATATGAATCAGCCACAAGAACTACAATGTAGTAGAATGTACTAGTTGAGGATTGAGCCAGATTTCATTATATTAATAATTTTTCTTTGTCAGCCTAGGGTCTTATTTTATACATTTAAATAACCATTATGGGCAATGCTATATAGAATTTTTTTCATATTGCCAAAGGAATACTTGATTCATTAAAATTAAATAAGACATTTAAAAAGTCTGTTGAAAATCCCATAGAAATTGGTGGAGTCAGCAGTCTGTTGCTATATCGTTACCTACTTAAAGCTTTGTCTTAAAACATTAACATCTGACATAAACAAGATGAAAGAATACATGTCCAGAAAACCAACCCTTCAGAAAATACTCAAAGCAATTTAAAGGATAAAGGAAAGGAATAACTATCCTAATTGGCTAGAGAGAGTAATTGATGAAGGAATAACTGCAGAAATATACATCTAGTCCAAAAATGCAAACAGAAAATGAATTGAAAAGAAGCAACATACATCTCTCAATAATAACTTTAAATAACAATGGTTTGAACTCCCTAATTAAGAGACACAGACTGGGAAAATGGATTAGGAAATTGAATCCATCTTTTTGTTGTCTACAAGAAACCCATCTCACCAACAAGGACAGGTACCATTGTAAGGTGAAAGGATGGAAAAAATATTCCAAGAAAATGAACCAAAAAGCAATCAGGAGTTTCTATTCTACTATCAGACAAAATAGACCTCAAAGTAAAATAATCAAAAGAGAAAAGAGGGCCATTACATCTTTATCAAAGGAACAATTAACTATGAAGATTTCACAATACATATATTTAATAATATAATATAATATATATATATAATATCTGGTGCACACAAAAATTTATAAACACAATTTACAGGACCTCAAGGAAAAGATTAATCCCAGCACACTAATAGTGGGAGACTTCAATACCCACTGAGCCCTTTGGATAGGTCAACTGGACAAATTATAATAAAGAGAGAGACATCTGAACTAAACAATACAATCCACCAAATGGATCTCACAGACATCTGCCAAATGTTCTAACCAAACACCAGAGAATATACTTTCTACTCAGCACACCAGGGAACATTCTCCAAAATGGCCACACACTGGGACACAGAAGAAAAACCTCAACAAATACAAAAGGATTGAAATAATTGCATGCATTCTATCAGACCACAGTGCAATAAGGCTCAATATCAATACCAGAATAAGCCTTACTATCTACAAGAATACATAGAGACTAAACAACACACTTCTGAATAATGAATGAGTCAAGGAAGAAATAAAGAAAGAATTAAAAGCATTCCTGGAACTAAATGAAAAAGACAATACAACATCTTAACCTTAGGGATACTTTAAAAGCAGTCCTAAGAGGGAAATTTATAACCCTAAGTGCCTACATTAAAAAAAAAAAAAAACAAAACAAAACAGAAAGAGCAAAAATAAACGATGTATCACTGCAGCTAAAACACTTGAGAGACAACAACAAATGAACCCTAAACATAACAGACAGGAATAAATAACAAAAATCAGAGCTGAAATCAATGAAATAGACACAAGGAAAATAATACAAAGAATCAATGACTCCAAGAGCTTGTTCTTTGAAAGGATAAAGAAGATAGATAGACCTCTAGGTCAGTTAACCAAAAGAAAGAGCAACTCCAAATCAACAGAACTCATGATGAAAAGGGAAACATCAATGAGCTCTGGCGGGGTGGGGGAATGGGCGGGAACACGGGTCTAGATTTGTTAAAACAAAACAAAACAAAACAAAACAAAACAAAACAAAACAAAACAAAACAAAAAACTCAAAATGAGACTACCACCTGACCCAGCCATATCTTTTCTGGGTATATACCCACAAGACGCATCCTACCGCAAAGATACATACACAGCTATATTTATTGCAGCTCTCTTCACAATAGGAAAGACCTGGAACCACCCCAAATGCCCCTCAACAGATGACTGGGTAACAAAAATGTGGTACATCTACACAATGGAGTTCTATGCATCAGTAAAGAATGATGATATCATGAGCTTTGCTGGTAAATGGATGGAACTTGAAACAATTATAAGTGAAGTAACACAGTCCCAGAAAGAAAGAAAAAAGCTAATGGTTTCCCTCATTTTGGATGCTAACACCAAATCCCCAGTTGGTAGGCAAACTGAGAAACTTTATTATATTTCATTGTATCTGAAAGCAACTGTGCTATTACAATGTGAATCTATAAATGGGCTCTAGAATTGTCTTACCACTTACACTCACACATTCTAATTACCATATATAGATGGAGGAGATGTAGTCATATTCTAAAAAAAGAATGTAAAGTTACAGGACTTTATACCTGCATACAAATTTACTGTTAAAATGTCAATCTCTAAATGTGTTTAGGACTCAACCTACAGTTTATTTTCAGAATTTTTAATTTTGACTTATCTGTGGAGTGTATATATGCATATTTTGGAATAATATAAAATTTAATAAGTATTGACAGCTTTATAGAATTATTTCAGTGTAATCCTGAGTTATTGAAATATCACAATAATGTATAGTTTATATTGTAAACTGATTGTAAAATTTACATTAAATTCTTATAGAACCTTCAAAAAATTACATTAAAACATACATGAAATTTAGAATGTAATGTTAGATTTCTTTTTACCTGCATGCAACTTTACTGTTAAAATGTGAATACCTAAATGTTTTGGAATTAACCTGTAGTTTATTTTCAGACATTGTAATTCCAATTTATGTGTGGAGTATATATATATATATATATATATATATATATATATATGCATATTTTGGAGTAATATAAAATTAAATGATACAAAAAAGAGACAAAAACCTGTTCAAAGAACTGACCAAAACAGCAAACTTCTGCATCCAAAGGAAAAAAAATGGACTGAGAAAAAGATGCAAGACAGGACTTCACATGCATGACAGAATTCATGGGGGGGGTGTGTGGGGGGGATGAATGGGGGAATGAGTCTAAATTTGATTAAGAAATGTCATGTAAAATGTGCTCAATAAAAATTAACTTAAAAAAAAGAAAAGGGAAACATCACAACAGTCAATGAAAAGATCCAGATAATCATATGAGAATACTTCAAAGATCTATACTCTATTAAATATGAAAACCTAAGAGAAATGGATGAATATCTGAAATCCTGGAAATTAACAAAGCTTAACCAAGAAGAAACTGACAGCTTAAACAGACCTATAACATAAGAGGAAATTGAAAATGTAATACAAAAAAATCCTCCCAACTAAAAAAGCCCAGGCCAAGATGGCTTCACAACAGAATTCTATAAAACATTTAAATTTGGCTTACGACCATTATTACTCAAACTATTCAGAAGGATGCAAACTGAGAGAAATCTCCCAAATTCCTTCTATAAAACTAAATCCCAAATACTCTAATACCAAAACCAGTCAAAGATACAACAAAAAGGAAAACTATATATCCATTTCATTAATGAACACAAATGCAAAAATACTCAACAAAATACTTGCAAACTGAATACAGGCACACATCAAAAAGATCATCCATCAGGACCAAGTTGGATTCATACCAGAGATACAAGGATGATTCACCATATGTAAACTAATAAATATCATAAAACACATAAATGGACTGAAAGACAAAAAACACACAATCATCTCAATTGATGCAGATAAAGTCTTCAAAAAAATCCAGCATGTCTTCATGTTCAAAGTCCTAGAGGGAATTGGACTGGAGGGAACATTCCTCAACATAATCAAAGCCACATACAATAAACCCACAGACAACATCATCCTAAATGGAGAAAAATGAGAAACATTCCCCGTAAAGGCAGGAACCCAGCAAGGCTGCCCCCTATTGCCACTCCTCTTCAGTATAGTACTTGAAACACTTGCTAGTGCAATAAGACAAGAAAGGGAAATTAAAGGTGTATTAATTGGAAAAGAGGAAGTCGAATTGTCCCTTTTTGCAGATGATATGCTAGTTTACCTAAGGGATGCTAAAAGCTCCACCAGAAAACACGTAGGAATTATTAATACATTCAGTATAGTGGCAGGATAAAAAATTAACCTAGAATAATCAATAGCCTTTCTTTACACCAACAACAAGCAACTGGGGAAGGAATATAAGGAGATCTTCCCACTCATAATAGCCTGAAAAACAATAAAATACCTAGGAACAAACCTAACAAAAGTCACCAAAGACCTCTACAATGAAAATTTTAAACTCCTGAAGAAGGAGGTTGAAGAAGACATCAGAAGATCAAAAGACCTCCCATGCTCATGGATTGGAAAAATTAATATAGTTAAAATGTCCATTCTACCCAAATTAATATACAGATTCAATGCAATCCCAGTTAAATTCCCCATGAGTTTCTACACAGACTTATAAAAAAAATCTTGAAATTCATATGGAAAAGATCCTGAATAGCCAAAGAAACCCTGAACAAAAAGAGTAATACAGAGAAAATCACTATAGCAAACTTCAAATTATATTACAAGGCTACAGTCATAAAACAATCAAAACAGCCTGGTACTGCCACAAAAACAGACCTGTGGAGCAATGGAACAAATTGAAGATTCAAACTTGAGTACATACAATTTCACCCTCTTCATATTTGGAAAAGGGGCCAAGAAGACTCAATGGAGGATAGACAGCATCCTCAACAAATGGTGTTGGCAAAACTGGATCACCAGTTGTAGAAGAATAAAATTAAACCCCTACTTCTCACCCTGTACAAAAACCAACTCCAAATGTATCAAAGACCTCATTGTGAAACCCAAAACTCTGAAAGTGACAGAAGAAAACTTTGGCAGTAGCCTACAAGACATATGCATAGGAAAAGACTTTAAATAAGATAAGAGCTGTACAGAAAATAAGGTCAACAATTGACAAGTGGGACCTCATTAAACTCAAAAGCTTCTGTACAGCAAAAGAAAAAAGTCAATGAAGTGAAGAGAAAACTCACAGAGTGGGAGGAAACCTTCACCAGTGACACATCTGATAGAGCATTAACATCCAAAGTATACAAATTACTTAAGAAACAAAAGAACATGAAAACAAATGATCCAGTGAAAAGACAGACTATAGAACTGAACAGAGACTTCACAAATAAAGAAGTAAAGATGGCTGAGAAATATGTCAAAAAGTATTCAACGTCACTAACATTTAAGGAAATGCAAATTAAAACCACTTTAAAATTTCATCTTACCCCAGTAAGACTGGGTATGATTAAGGAAACGTGTGGTACCAAATGCTACAGAGGTTGTGGGGAAAGGGGAATACTCATCCACTGCTGGTGGGAATAAATACTCATGGAACCCCTATAGAAAGCAGTGTGGAGAACTCTTAAAAGGCTCATAATGAACTTACTACCTGACCCAGTCATACCACTCCAGGGTATATACCCATAGAGTCATCCCATTGTAGAGATATGTGCACAACCATGCTTAGTGCAGCTTTCTTCACAATATCAAAAAACTGGAAGCAACCCAAGTGTCCCTCAACCAACAAAGGGATAATGAAAAAGGTGGCATATCTACGAAATGGAATTCTACACACCGGTAAAGAAAAATGACATCTTGAAATTTGCAGGTAAATGGATGGAACTAGAAGCCATTATGCTAAGTGAAGTAACACAGTCCTAGAAAACAAAATGATGCATGTTTTCCCTCATCTGTGGATCCTAGCACCAAAACCTTAGTTGTAAGGCAAATTGAGTAATTTTATTTCCCTTTCCTTTTTAGCAAATATAATACCCAATGTTACTATAAAAAGGTACATTAAAAATACATCAATTTGGTATGTAATGTTGGCATATTCAGTAATATTTCTTTTTACCTTCATAAACCTCTGCTGTTAAAATGTGAATCCCTAAACATGTTTTGGAATTAACCTGTAGTTTATTTTCAGAGGCCATAATTTTGGTATATGTGTGGCATGCATATATGCATATTTTAGTGATGTAAATCGGAGGGAACAACAACAACAAGAACTGTTCCAAAGAACTGACTAAAATAGTAAACCCATGCCCCAAACTGTAAACTTCTGCATCAAAAACTTAAAAGTCTCCAGACAGGTGCACAGACTCAGTGAGGTGCTGGTAAGGCAAGGCAGAACTGCTTTGACACTTGGAGGCTCACCACCCACCCTAGAAGTTCCAGCTTGGGCTACAGACAGGTGCACAGACTCAGTGAGGTGCCAGTAAGGCAAAGCAGAACTGCCTTGACCCTTGGGGGCCTACTGTCATGAAGGCCAAAGTAGCAACACAATCTGCCCCCTCCCCTGTCAACCATCAACCTGGTGGACCTGCAGTGCAGAGGACCTAAAAGGTGCAGCATTAGTGATTATAGCCTGTGAAGTCAATGTTGGGGTTCCAGAATCCAAAAAAAGAAATAAACAGACAAATCCACATGCCAAAGACACACACACACACACACACACACACAGAAAAAAAAAACAATATGGGAAAAGTTCATAATAAATCCACACTGATTTCTCCCAAACCTACAGAAGATCCTGAGGAAAGAAGGCAAGACACTGACCTTAGAAGAACAACTGAGGACATATTCAAAGAAATTAAAGAACTAAGGGAAGAGAATGAAAAACTCAAGAAGGACCTAGAGGGAGATAATGACAAATGGTGGAAAGAACTAATGGGAGAGATTGAAAAACTCAAGAAGGACCTAGAGGGAGATAATGATAAATGTTGGAAAGAACTAAAGGGAGAAAATAAACTCTGGAAGGAAGTGGAAATGCTGAAAAGATCCCAGTCCGAAATGAGAAAAGAAAATGACCAACGAATCAAGGAGCTACAAGATAAGAATAACAGGCTCCAGAGGGAAGTGGAAAATCTAAAGAAATCACAAAATGAAATGAAAAAGGAAATTGAACATTCATCCAATCACCAGGAAAGGATGGGATAAAGCCTCAGAAGCAGAATGGAAGAAGCAGAAAAAAGAATATCAGACCTGCAAGATAATATGGAGCAACTAGAAAGCTCAATTAAAGATTATGAAAATTTTGAAAACACACAAGAGCAGAACAACCAGGAAATGTAGGACACTGTGAAAAGACCAAACCATCACATCATAAGGACAGAGGAAGGTGAAGAATCCCAAGACAACACTATTGACCAGATCTTCAACAGGATAATAGAAGAAAATGTCCTCAAACTGAAAAAAAAAAAAAAAAAAAAAACAATCCCATACAAATACAAGAAGCACATAGAACACCAAATAGACAGGAACAAAAAAGAAGCTCCTCACACTGTATAATTGTTAAAACACTAGATGCTCAAAATAAAGACAAAATACTGAAAGCCACAAGAGAAAAACATCAAATTACATATAAGGGGGAAACGCATCAGAATTACAGCTGACTTCTCAGTCCAAACTATGAAAGCTAGAAGAACATGGACCAAAGTATTCCCTGTGCTAAATGACTTTAGATGCCAACCCATTCTACTATATCCAGCAAGAATGTCAGTTATAGTTGAAGGAGAAAGAAAAAATCATTCATGACATGAAGAAGAGGAAAGCATACATGTCTAAGTGTTGGTAGCCTGCTTCATTAAAGAAAGCCTGTGCTAGAGTTTCGTGAACTCATCCCCGCCCATCAAGCAAGGAAGGCTAGTTTCACTTTACTTCCTCCACGTAAGATAAGCCTCAGGATGTTCCAGCCCACAGGACATTCCAGGCTTATCTTCATCCTGCCCTTCCCCTCCTTACTTCCTCCTCATAAGATAAACAGGATGCTCATTAACCACAGGATGTTCGAGCCCATGCTTTTGGTATGCAAATGAGGCATCGGATGGTGCACCAATCCAGAGCATGCACAAGCCCTCTAGACTGCTATATAAGCAGTGCTTCTGCCCCATTTCGGGGTCCTTCTCACAAGAGAGCTGTACACAATAAAGTTTGCTGCAGAAGAATCCTGTTGTCCACGTGAAGTTCTTGCCAGCGAGACTGCTGCACGACAAGTGGTGCCGAAACCCAGGAACTTGCCATCGCTGGCGCCGAGAGGACCCTTCGCTTTTGAAGAGGATTCAGAACTGCGCTCAGGAAGAATTTTTTAAGGTTAGTTCTGAGAGATATGCTTTTCTCTAACGATCTAGAGGGATTCATTTTACTGTCCGTTGTACTTGTCCTTGTAATGTCGTTTCTTGAATACAAAGGCTGCATCGCCCTTAGGATGGGTAATACACACTCCCTAGTTACCGCCCTTCAAGCAGTTTTAAGAGGAAGGCAGTTGAAGGTCTCTACTAAGACCCTTAATACCTTCCTTCAGGAAATAGGTCGGTGTGCCCCTTGGTTTGTTTCCACGGGATCACTTACTCTCCTATTGGGACAAACTTAAAGGTGATTTGGACAGGGAACACTTGTCAGGTAAATTAAAAAAGCTGGCACCATTCCTATATGGAAACTTGGTCAAGATTCCTGGCTACAGGCTCAAAACTGTCCAAGAAGAAATTAGGGAAGGTCAACAGCCTTTGCGGACCCCCAGGAAAGCATGTCAGAAACAGAACGTGAGTGAAAAGTTAAGTGCACATATGAAAAAGGGAAGTCTCCAAGATGCTAAAATAAAAAAGAAAAGGGTAAAAAGATACTTTATACCCGTTTAAAGACTTGCAAGCTTTAACATGTAACTGATTCAGAGGTGAGTATAAAGTACTGATCACTTTTATAAACTCTAGCTTACACTTAAAGTAAAACATGCTTTTTGTTTTCCTTGGATGTGTTACAGATCTAGTCTTTAGTTTCTTGTATGTTTATTGTGACTTCCTGTTGGTACATTAGCTTCTATAATTCTGCTATATATTTATTATACTTGACACGTGTCACTTAACATTTTTAAGGAAAATTAGGTTTCATTTCTAGAGACCACATGAGAACAGTCCAAGTGAAACCAATTCTGGTGAGCTCGATAGATTGTTGTTGATTATTATTGGTAATTGTTATTGATGATTACAGTTATTGTTATTGGATATAATTATTAATAGCAATTGATCAAATAACAAATTGTTCATTGTTGGCTATTATTATTGACAATTATTAATAATTATTGATGGTTGTTGTAACTAATAAGTGTTAATAATTATTGATAATAATAATTAATAATGGTTATAGTTATAATTATAAATAATAAGTTTTCTTCCAAAGTCCTTGATAGTAAGACAACATGGATCATTCCAAGACTGCAAATAACTTTGGCCTGTCTACTTTAATATGGATTTTTTCTCTTACAGGTCAACCTAACAAATCTTTCTTATGTATGTATGTATGTATGTATGTATGTATGTGTATGTGTATGTGCGTGCACATGTGTGCATGGATGAGTGTACTTTTTGTGTTCCAAGTATATTATGTTAACAGATATAATATAAAAACATTGCCTCTGAATTGGAACTGGCCCTTCCATCTTAAGATGCAAATTTATATTAAACAGCCAAGACATAGTTCAATTTCAATTAGATCCAGGGGAGCTATTTGTATTTTTCCATAGGATGAAGAAAATCCAATTTGGGTGCCTGAGCGATTAACAAGAAAAATAAAAGAACATGAAAAGACCAATGATCCAGTTGCTGGTGATTCTCATGATCAGCCTCTGGATGACTCAGGCGGGATCCTGTCAGTGTTCCCAAGACCAATGCCAAATCGTCATGATAGTAACCGGAGTGGTGAATTTGACAGCTTGATAAACCAGCTTCGTATGGCCATCGTTACTGTAAATTCTACCAGAATGGACACCTCCCTTGCTGAAGGATTGGCTTCCTGGATTTCCACCGCTGTTTCACACTTCAAAGAATGGGCTGGGGTGATGGGGTTTGGCCTGGTCTTATGCGGAGGGATAATGGTTATGCTCTGGATTGTATGTAGGCTCCGTGCCCAACATCAGCGTGGTCATTGCGCAGGCTCTGACAGCTTTAGAGGCAGGTTCCTCCCCTAAACATTTGGCTCAGTATGCTGGAGAAGTAGTCAATGATGGGTAAAACTCTATACAAGTATTACCAACCTAAGACAGGGAACAAACCAAAAGCTGTTTGTCTACCCCATGACGGGTAAGAAATACCTCTACAGAGGCAACCTAAGACAGGCATTCTCCCTAGCCAATTTATAGAGAAGGGGGAACTGTTGGTAGCCTGCTTCATTAAAGAAAGCCTGTGCTAGAGTTTCGTGAACTCACCCCTGCCCATTGAGCAAGGAAGGCTAGTTTCACTTTACTTCCTCCACGTAAGATAAGCCTCAGGATGTTCCAGCCCACAGGACATTCCAGGCTTATCTTCATCCTGCCCTTCCCCTCCTTACTTCCTCCTCGTAAGATAAACAGGATGCTCATTAACCACAGGATGTTCGAGCCCACGCTTTTGGTATGCAAATGAGGCATCGGATGGTGCACCAATCCAGAGCATGCACAAGCCCTCTAGACTGCTATATAAGCAGTGCTTCTGCCCCATTTCGGGGTCCTTCTCACAAGAGAGCTGTACACAATAAAGTTTGCTGCAGAAGAATCCTGTTGTCCACGTGAAGTTCTTGCCGGCGAGACTGCTGCGCACGACGTCTAAGAAAGCAACACTTCAGAAAATCCCCAAAGCAATCCAAAACCATAACATGGTAAATACAAACATAGACCAAGAATGCAAACAAAAAATAAGGTGAAAGGAATCAACACACATCTCTCAATAATAACCTTAAATACTAAGGGTCTAAACTCCCCAATGAAAAGACATAGACTGGGAGAATGGATTAGGAAAGAATCCTTCTATATGCTGTCTACAAGAAACCCATCTCACCCTCAAGGACAGACACCACCATAGAGTGAAAGGATGGAAAAAATTATTTCAAGGGAATGGTACCAAGAAACAAGCCAGAGTGTCTATTCCAATATCAGACAAAATAGATCTCAAAGTAAAACTAATCAGAAGAAACAAAGAGGGCCATTACATCCTTGTCAAAAGATCAATTAACTATGAAGACTTCACAATATTAATTGTCTACCCACCAAACTCTGGTGCAACTATATAAACATTACTCTGTAAGACCTCAAGACACAGATTAATCCTAATGCACTAATAGTGGGAGACTTCAACACCCCACTGAATCCCTTGGAGAGATCAACTGGACAAAAAATAAACAGACATCAACACTGAACAATATATTACACCAATGGACCTCACAGACATCTACAGAATATTCCACCCAAACACCAGCGCATCATGGAACATTCTCCAAAATCGACCACATACTGGGGCACAAAAGAAATATCAACAAATACAAAGGGATTGAAATTATTCCATGCATTCTATCAGACCACAGTGCAATAAAGCTCAATATGAACACTAGAATAAGCCCAGCTAGCTACAAGAACACATGGAGACTAAACAACCCCCCCCCCGAATAATGAATGGGTAAGGGAAGAAATAAAGAGTGAAATAAAAGTATTCATGGAACTGAACCAAAAAGACAACACAACACAACAAAACCTGTAGGATATTTGAAAAGTAGTCTTAAGAGGGAAATGTATACCTCTAAGTGTCCACATCAAAAAAACAGAAAGGGAATAAACAAATAATCTAACACTACAGCTAAAGACACTTGAGAGACAAACAACAAATGAACCCTAAACCCAAAAGAGGAAGAAATCACAAAAATCAGAGCAGAAATCAATGAAATAGAAACAAGGAAAACAACACATAGAATCAACAAAGCCAAAAGCTGGTTTTTTGAAAAGATAAACAAAGTAGACAGACCTCTAGCCAGGTTAACAAAAACAACAAAGACAAACTCCAAATCAGTAGTATTTGTGATGAAAGGGGAAACATCACAAAAGACAAAGTAAAGATCCAGACAATCATACAGGAATACTTCAAAAACCTATACTCCACTAAATTTGAAAACCTAAGAGAAATGGATGAATATTTGAAATCTTGGGAACCAACAAATCATAACCAATAAGAGATTGACAGTTTAAACAGACACATAATATTTGAGGAAATTGAGGATACAATAAAAAGACTTCCAAACTAAAAAAAGCCCAGGCCCATATGGATTCACAACAGAATTCAATAAAACACTGAAAGAGGTCCTACAACCATCACTACTCAATCTGTTCAGAAGGATACAAACTGAGAGAAATCTCCCAAATTCCTTCTATGAAGCCAGCATCACCCTAATACCAAAACCAGGCAAAGATGCAACCAAAAAAGAAAGCTATAGACCCATCTCATTGATGAACATAGATGCAAAAATTCTCAACAAAACACTTGCAAATCACATACAGACCCACATCATGACAAAGTTGGATTCATACCAGAGATGAAGGGATGGTTCAACACAGGTAAATCAATAAATATCATAAACACATAAATGGACTGAAAAACAAAAACCACATGATCATCTCAATTGATGAGAAAAAGCCTTTGACAAGATCCAGCATCCCTTCATGTTTAAAGTCTAGAGGGAACATTCCTCAACATGATCAAAGCCATATATACCAAATCCACTGCCAACACCATCCTAAATGGAGAAAAATTGAAACCATTTCCCTTAAAGGCAGGAACCCAGCAAGGCTGCCCATTATCACCACTCCTCTTTAACGTAATGATTGAAATGCTTGCTAGGGCAATAAGACAAGAGAAGGAAATTAAAAGAGTACTAAATAGGAAAGAAGAAGTTAAGCTATCCCTTTTTGCAGATGATATGATAGTTTACCTAAGAGATGCTAAAAATTCCACCAGAAAACTTCTAGAAGCAATTAAGAGTTTCAGTAAAATGGTGGGATACAAAATTAACCTGGAAAAATCAGTAGTTATTCTTTACACCAACAATGAACAAGTGAAGAATGAATATAAGGAGACCTTCCCACTCACAATAGCCTCAAAAATAGTAAAACACCTGGGAATAAGCCTAACCAAAGATACCAACGTTCTCTACAACAAAAATTTTAAACCCCTAAAGAAGGAGATTGAAAATGACATCAAAAGATGGAAAGATCTCCCATGCTCATGGACTGGAAAAATTAATATAGTAAAAATGTCCATTTTACCCAAATTGATATATAGATTCAATGCAATCCTAATAAAAATCCCCATGAGTTCTTCCCAGACTTGGAAAAAAATCCTTAAATTCATATGGAAATACAAAAGACTCCAATAGCAACCCTGAGTGAAAAATGCAATACAGGGGGGATTGTTCTACCAGACTTCAAGTTATATTGCAGGTCCATAGTCATAAAGACAGCCTGACACTGTCACAAAAAGAGACCCATTGACCAATGGAACAAAATTGAAGATCCCAACTTGAGCTCATACAATTTCAGGCACCTCATATTTGATGAAGGTGCAAAAAAAAAAAAAAAAACCTCAATGGGGGAAAAATAGCATCTTAAGAAAATGGTGGTGGCAAAACTGTATCACCATTTGTAGAAGTGCAAAACTGCATCACCATTTGTAGAAGTACAAAATTAACCCCCCACCTCTCTCCCTGTACAAAAATCAACTCCAAGTGGATCAAATATCTCAACGTAAAACCCAAAACCCTGAAGGTGATAGAAGAAAAATTTGGTAACAACCTACAAGACCAAGGTGTAGGAAAAGACTTTCTAGATCAGACAGAAGTTGCACAGGAAATAAGGTCAACAGCTGACAAATGGGACCTCACCAAACTCAAAAGATTTTGTACAGTGAAAGAAACAATCAAAGAAGTGAAGAGAAAACCCACAAAGTGGGAGGAAATATAAAATTAAAAGAGGAAATGTAAATTCCTAAACATAAAAAAAGACCGAGAGAAAGATGTAGGACAGTTATGGCAGAATCCATGATCTGGGGTGGGATGGGGGGAAGGGAAAGGGGAATATGTCTAAACTGAACTGAGAAATGATGTCTGAAATACACAAAACATCAATAAAAACATTATTAAAAAACTTAAAAGAGACTGAGAAAAAGACATAAGATGTACATGGCAGAATGCATGAGCACTGGCAGGGTGGGGGGCATGGAAGTGGGAGTGGGTTTAAATTTGCACAAAACTTCAATAAAAACACATTAACATCAATGATTTCTATTTTGTGATTTGGTTATGAAATATCCCTGGGAGTCCATGTGCTGAAAATTTGATCTCCAGTGCTGCTTCACAAACTGGTTGGGTCATCCTTGTTCTGATCAAATCATTTTATAATGGGATGGACTGCTGGAAGGTGTTGGGAACCGGAAAGCAGAGCCTGATTGGAGTGCACCTTTGAAGGGTGTGTCTTGTCAGTTACCATGGTGTGCTGGCTCACCGTAGGCCCATTGCAATTGAGGAAATGACTATGGCCTGAGAACCCTGAAACTGTGAGTCAGAAGTAAATGTTCCTTCTTTTAAACTGTATCTCTTAGGGATTTTTTGACAAAAAAAAAATGACAAAAAGCTAATTAAAATAAAAACCCATTATTTTCTGTCTCATTCCATACTATAAAACAAGTTCATGAAGGACAGAGCACTAAATGTAGAAAGTAAATATTTTAATACCATAAGAAAATATAGAATGGAAAGTTTATCATTGCATGATTGATTATGTCAGCTTGATTATATGTAGATGTGGGAGACTTTTACTAATGAAATTGAAACACAAGTATTCCATTGGAAGACTATGTTTTAAGAATGTAATATATGAGAGAAGTATACTTCATATAGTATACATAAGAATATATATATGAATAAAGATTCAAGTCATATGCTATATACACACAAACATGTGACTTTTAAATGGAAGTTGAATATGAACAGCTTCACTTTAACATATAATGAATTACTTCCCAAAGTGGTTGTAACAAGGTGCTCACCCACTAGCACTTTGATTGTTCTAGTTTCCCCACATTTTCACCAACACTTAGCTTTGTCAGCTTCTCTCATTTGTGTCAATCTTTAAGTATAAAATCATTTCATACTATGATTTCAGTTTACATTTCTCAGCAACTTTTTAGGTGGAATTTTTTTTCTATATTGTTGGACCACTTATATTTTATATATTTCATATTTATTATGCTAATTTTTCTGATTTCTGTTGCTTTTCTTTCTATTGCTCTATTGAAGTATGTTATATATGTGTGTTATATATTCTGTACAGTTCTTTTGTCTGTTATATGTACTGCTAGTTTTTTGTTTTATTTATTGGTTTTTAGCTTAGAAATCCATTTAGGCAATATAGATAAACTAACAAAGAAAATAGGAGCTGTCCCTGCTTCCACTAAAGATGTATTGTTCTGTAGTAAATAAACATTAGGTGTACAAATAACTATGCAATAATATAAATGATTATATGAGCATCATAGGACATGTATCTAAGTATGAAGAAAATACCTGGGATGATGAGATGTTTATATTGATGTTAAGAATAGAGTTCTGAAGGACAATGAATTGCTTGGGTAGTCACAGGCAGTACTGAGTGAAGTCATACACTTGTCTGGAGGGAGAATAGACTTTGTTGAACCTCTAGTTAGTGTAAAAATGTTGGGACATAAGCTTGGCTGATATGTGTAAAGAAGAATAAGGTCAGTAAAATTTGGTAAGAAAAGAGATTATGGAGGGGGAACAAGTCGTATAACACATAATATACCTTAACATTTTGGTTTTCGTCTAAGAAGTTTTGATGGGGAGTCATTGAAAAGGTTTTGTTTATTTATTTACTTTGGGACAAGCTCTTACTATACAGCTGTGTGTAGCTTTGAAATAAAAATCTTTCTGACTTCACTCCTCAATGTGGAAATTACAGACAGGTGCCACTATGCTTGGCTCCTCACCTTTGACTTGAATCTTGAGTTGAAAGGTGTTGGGATACTTTTTGCATTCTAAAAATAACATTTTTCATGCTATGTGAAAGTGGGTGGTAGATGTAACATTAAGAAAAAGATATATGGGAGGCTGGAGAGATGGCTCCACAGTTAAAAGCACCAACTGCTCTTGCAGAGGACCCAGACTTGATTCCCAGCACCCACATGGCAGCTAAGAACCGTCTTTAGTTCCAGTTCCAGGGGAATCTGACATCCTCTTCTGACCTCTGCAGCATTGCACGACATGGGTGTACCAACCTATATGCAGACAGTACACTCATACACATAAAAAATAATAATAAATTTTAAAATTTTTTTAAAAAGAAAAGATATACGCAGGAGCTGGATAAATGGCTTAGTAGTGAAGAGCACTGGTGACTCTTTCAGAGGATCCAGGATCAGCTCCCAGCATCCACATTGGCAGCTAACAACCTTCTGTAATATTGGTTTCAGGGGATCCGATATATTCTTTTGGCCTCTGTGTGCATTACAAAGACATTGTACACACACACACACACACACACACACACACACACACGCATGTGCACACACATGCAGAGAAATACAAATTCATAATTAAAAAGACTAAATATACTTAGAAGGCACCTGCCATCATACTAGGAGCTGATGGCCACTTAGTCTGCTTAGTGATGATAAAACTGATATTCAGTGATGTGTTGCCAATGGCCTTAACATTCAATCCTGACAAACGTTGTGAGAAACAGAAAACCAAGGAGAATCCCTAGGTTTTCGAGGTGAACAGCTGGTAAATGTGGGAATCAGAAAATGCAAAGTTTTAGGAGTAAACATATTGGAGAGATCATATTAATTGATGGTCAAGTTCAGAGAATATTAAGTTTGAAATGATAGGCAGGCAATAAAGATTCTGAGTAATAATTAAATGTGAGTACCCACATTAAGGGAAAGGTGCAGGTGGGAGATGAGATTTAGGATTCTCATCACACAGATATGGAGTCAAACTTCTGGGGGAATTCTCCTACTTAGAATGGGAGAAAAGGAGGATGCAGCAGGAATGGAAAGCGAAGGGGCAGCTAGTGTGCTGGAGGAAAAGAGAATGGTGTGGGACCTGAGCTAAGAAAGGTTTTCAAGGAGGATGGAAACATCTGCACCACAGTCAAATGCTGAAAGGCTGAGGACAGCGGGGGCTGAAAAATGATCACGGAATCCATCACTGTAGAAAACACTGGTGATTGTAATGCACATAAAGCCAGCCCAGAGTGGGTTGCAGAAGGAATGAGCAAGAGGAGGTGACAGCATTGGAACTGCCGGGAGAGTTACGGAGACCCTGTACATTTGGAAGAGAGTGCATTTTTAAGATGATATTTACAGCAAACAGCATGGCTTTCCCTCTTCCTCTTCCCCACCACTCTCGTCCCAGCAGCTGCCAAGATTTACAGCTTTCCTGCCCAGTTGTATTTCTCACATATTCAATAAAAATTGTCCTTAAGCTTAAAAAAAAAAGATGACATTTACTGCAAGTTGCTGTGTGTATGCTATGTAGGGAAAGGGATGCTTTCAGTGTTGATCTTGACTAGAAAGGGAAACACAGGGGTAGGAAGACCTGCTGTGGGGAAGACCAGGAGTGGCTAATGAGCTGGAGTGAGACATTGTGGGTAGAGATGCAGGTAGGTTGGTGGATGTAGGCCTCACAACATGATGAATGGAAAGCTTCAACTCAGCCATCATTTGTCCTCTGAAAACTTGGTTTTGTTCCTATCTTTGGACTAAGGCAGACTGCAAAACCTGGAAAAGAAACATTCGTGTGTCTGTTTGTCTCCAACCTCATGTGTTTCCTCTTCAGATGATGGCACTGATAAGGGATGCTACTCCATGAACAGCAAAGCTCTAGTACCCTAGCACGTGTTGTGACTCCTGTGGTGAGTCTCCTCACTGGGAACAAACTCAGTTCCTTCCCATGAGGTCCAAAGGCTTAGCAACCATCTATATTGTATCTCCAAGGTGGAATATCACCTGAATTCCAGCTGCAGAGGGGTATCTTATAAGTGGAGCACACATCTGCCCTTCCACCAAGCACACAATCTTATCACTGTGGCCAAAGCTTAAGTGTCAGGAATATCCCTTCAGTAAACCATAATTCCTATACTCTTTCCTATTTGGAGTGGAGAAAATAGCATCTGTTTTCCTTGCTCAAATGATAAAGGCATCTAACATTTACTTTAATGATACTAATTTTCATTTGCTTTTAAAATTCCTCCTTGTCTTCAGGGACACTGAGGCAACAGCCAGGTGTACATCTGCTTCCTCTGCAGGCTGGGTTGGATAGGAACAGGCTCATGCACCTGGGAACTTGAGTTTTCAGGGACACATTCATTCCAGAAGGAAATATCCCAAATTCCTTCTATGAAGCCAACATTACTCTATTACCAAAAGTCAGGCAAAGATACACACAAAAAAGAAAACTATAGACCAATTTCACTAATGAACATAGATGCAAAAATTCTCAGCAAAATACTTGCAAACCACATACAGGCACATATCAAAAAGATCATCTACCATGACCAAGCTGTATTTATACCAGAGATGCAGGGGTGGTTCAACATACATAAATCAATAAATGTCATAAATCACATAAATGGACTGAAAGACAAAAACTACACAGTCACCTCAATTGATATGGTCATCTCAACTGATGCAGAAAAGGCCTTTGAAAAAATTCAGCATGCCTTCAGGCTTAAAGTCCTGGAGGGAATCAGACTGAAGGGAATATTCCTCAAAACAATCAAAGCCATATACAATAAACCCACAGCCAGCGCTATCCTAAATGGGAAAAACCTAGAAGCATTCCCCTTAAAGTCAGGAGCCTGGCAAGGCTGCCCACTATCTCCACTCCTCTTCAATATGGTGCTTGAAATGCTTGTAAGAGCAATAAGACAAGAAAAGGAAAACAGAGGAGTACTAATTGGAAAAGAGGAATTTAAACTATCCTTTTTTGCATATGACATGATAGTTTACCTAAGGGATGCCAAAAACCCCACCAGGAAACTTCCAGAAACCATCAACAGCTTCAGTAAAGTGGTGGAACATAAAATTAGAAAAATCAGTAGCCTTTCTTTATGCTAATTGCAAGCAATTGGAGAAGGAATACAAGGAGACTTTCTCACTCACAATAGCCTCCAAAAAATGAGTTTTCTAGGAACAAACCTGACCCAACACACCAAAAATCTCTACAAAGAAAATGTTAAATCCCTCAAGAAGGAGATTGAGGAAGATACTAGAAGATGGATAAACTTCCCATGCTCATGGATTGGAAGAATCAATATAGTAAAAATGACCATCCTACTCAAGGTTATATACAGATTCAATGCAATCCCAATTAGAATCCCCATGAGCTTCTTCATAGACCTAGAAAAAAAATCCTAAATTTCATATGGAGAAACAAAAGACCCCAGATATCCAAAGAAATCTTGAGCAAAAAGAGCAATACAGAGGAGATTGCCAAAGCAGACTTCAAACTATATTACAGGGCTATAGTCATAAAAATAACCTGGTATTGGCACAAAAACAGGCCTGTAGATCAATGGAACGAAATTGAGGATCCAAACCTAAGCACATCCAATTTCAGCCACCATTCATATTTGACAAAGGAGCCAAGACTCAATGGAGGAAAGACAGCATCTTCAGCATAATGGTGTTGGCATAACTTTATCACCAGTTGTTGAAGAATAAAACTAAACCCCTACCTCTCACCATATACACAAATCAACTCCAAGTGGATCAAAACCTCAATGTGAAACCCAAAACTATGAAAGTGATAGTAGAAAATGTTGGTAGTAACATAAAAGACACCGGCCTAAGAAAAGACTTTCTAAATCACACAGCAGCTGCACAAATTATAAAGTCAACAATTGACAAATGAGACCTTATTAAACTCAAGAGCTTTGTACAGCAAAAGAAATAATCAGTGAAGTGAAGAGAAAACCCACAGTGTAGGAGGAAATCTTCATCAGTGATACATCTGACAGAGCATTAACATCCAGAATATATAGACTACTCAAAAAACAAAGAAGAAAACAAATGACCTACTCAAAAGATGGAGTAAAGAGCTGAACAGAGACTGCACAAATGAATAAGTAAAGATGGATGACAAACATCTTAAAAAGTGTTCATCATCACTAATAATTAAGGAAATGCAAATTAAAACCATCTTGAAATTTCATCTTACTCCTGTAAGATTAGCTATGATCCAGAAAAAAAAAAGGATACCAAATGCTGGAGAGGCTGTGGGGAAAGGGGAACACTCATCCATTGCTGGTGGGAATGCAAACTCCTTCAATCCCTATGGAAAGAAATGTGGAGAACTCTCAAGAAACTGAAAATGAGCCTACCACCTGACCCAGTCATACCACTCCTGGGTATATACCCACAAGACTCATCCTATCACAGCGATCCATGCCTGCCTATGTTTATTGCAGCTCTCTTCACAACAGCAAAGAGCAAGAAGCAACCCAAGTGTCTCTCAACTGAGTAGTGGATAAAGAAAGTACATCTACAAAATGGAATTCTTTGCAGCACTAAAGAAAGATGACATCATGAACTTTGCAGGAAAATGGATAGAACTTGAAGCCATTATGCTAAGTGAAGTAACACAGTCACAGAAAAACAAATGAAAAATGGTATCCCTCATTTGTGGATTCTAGCACCAAATCCATAATTGAAAGACAAGCTGAGAAAACTTAATGCTATATTTCTTTTTATCTGAAGGCAACTATGCTGTTATAATGTGAATTCCTTAATGGGCTCTAGAATTTACTGACCACTTACTTTCAGACTTTGTAATTGTGGTATATGTAGGGAGGGTATGTATTCATATATTAGAGTAATATAAAATTAAAGGGAAAAATATGAACTAAAAAAAGAACGCATTCCCATATTCCATTTAGCATAGAAAAATGGCTCCGTTTTGCCAGCAACATTTTTTGATTTTCATCATACTACTATAATATTTGCTTCAGCACCTGAAAGCAGCATAAAAATGCATTTGAAATTAAGTAAAAAAATTCTTCCTTTACCTTAGATAATTGTCACCTGGAAAACAGATTAATAAACTCAGAATGGTTTGGATAACAGAGGAGAGCCAGGGTGGTCTTTGACTTCTAGTTCTGACAAGACCAAGGACTTAACAGGTCTTTAGTGCTTCATTATTAAGGACTGTGAATTGGTGCCTTTGGAATTCACATAAAACATTGGGGAGAAAGTCAGAGAGGCTCTGTTCCTGTTAAAACACAAAGGCTTCAGTATTGCTGCCTCATTGACCAAGAACATTGCTGTTGTCCATGCCTTTATTCTAAACATCTGTGTTCAGCCAGATGTTAGGTCCTGGGAGACCACTCCCTTCAAGAATCTCAGGGTTTCAAAAGGCCTTTGACCAAGTCAGCGGTATCACAAGCAATAAGGCTGGAGAATAAGTCATCGGCCTTAGGTGGTTTGGATATGTCTCAAGAAAGACACATTGGTAGTGTCTACTCAATTGAGCTTAGTAGTAGATGCCTCTGATGTAAAGAAGGGAATGTTAAATGAGACCTTAGAACTAAAAGAAGAGGAGAAGGGTGCATTCTGTGCAATAAAGCTAAAGAGAGAATCATCTTAAGAAAACATTAAATATTGACAGCATTATTAAATTCTCATATGAGGGTTAAAATAAAATCACACGGGCTAATGGTCAGGATCCTCTGTGACTTTGGTTTGAGGTTAAAGCTGATCGCAATGTAGTCTGGACACTCATTTGATCAACTTGATTGAACAAACAACCTGTCACCCCCCACTGGATGGTGGGGCTGTAGGTGTTTGGGCACAACAGCCTGCAGATAGGTTTTGCACGAAGGATGCTTGTACTCATGGATTATCACTTATAGCTAAAAATGAAAAAAAAAAAAAAACTGAGAGAAAGATGCAGGACAGTTATGGCAGAATGCATGATCTGGGATGGGGTGGGGGTGGGGGGGAGGGAAAGGGAAACAAGCCTGAACTGAATTGGAAAAATGTATGAAATGCACAAAGCATCAATAAAAACTAATTAAAAAAAAAAAAAGCTGATCCATTTACTGTCTTATTGTTGAACTGTCCATTGTTTTTGTCTGTGTCCCCACACGGCCTCACATCTTGACACCACTGAACCTCTGTCTTGCTGCGAGAGCATAAGAAAACCTCTGTGATCTCAAACATAAATTCTTCACTTGTAGAAATGCGAGTCTCGGGGGCTAGAGAGATAGCCTACCGGTTAAGAGCGCCGACCGCTCTTACAGAGGACCCGGTTTGATCCCCAGCACCCACATGGCGGCCCAGAGCCGTCTGAGACTCCAATTCCAGGAGAACTCCAGTTCCAGGGGAATCTGACGCCCTCTTCTGACCTCCACGGCATTGCACCACACGGGTGCACAAACCTACATGCACGCAGTACATTCATACACATAAATAAATAAATAAAATAAAATAAAACAAAAAAATTTAAAAAGAGAAAAAGAAATGCAAGTCTCAAACAATATACGCTGTAAGACTCCCTCTGCATTTTGAATCCATAAAGCTGAGTTTTGCTTATTTTTTATAATCCAAACCCTGTGTGTTAATTAAAAATACCTTGACATTTCATTTGGCAGACAAGTGTGCACTAGCAAAAAGGTAAGAAGTGATATTTCTGGGAAGTCCAAGCTTATATAGTCCTCAGTATTGATGGGAAATTTTCATTCTAGTTTGCTTTCAATAGGGTCACAGTTCCTCATTTAGGGAGCACAGCAAAGGACCTGAGGGCAGGAACCTGGAGACAGGGGCTGAAGCCCAGGCAATGGAGGGATGCTGTTTACTGGCTTGCTCCCGTGGCCCATGCTCAATCCGCTTTCTTATATAATATAGAACAACCTGACCAGGGGTGGCACCACCCACACATCACTCAGCAATCAGGAAAATACCCTACAGACATGGCCACAGGCCCATGCCATGGAGGTAATTCCCAACTGAGGGTCCCTCAACCCAGGTGTGTCAAGTTGACAACTAAAGCTAGCCAGCACAATTGTCTTCAGAAGAGTGTTGATCAGTGGACTGATGATCTCACAGGGATGACCTTATCAGATCCCAGGCCTGAGTTTGCTGCTAGTACAGGAAAACGTGGGAATAGCCTTTCTCTGAATATTGATCCACATTTCCTGCCAAATACCTTTTGATTTCCAGTCCTAGTTTCTGCTACCTTTGCCAGAAAGATAAATATCTATTTGTTGGTATTAATTAAATGTTGTTGTCCAAAGCTTCTAGAATTGAAATGACAAAAGACTGGGTGTTTTCTTGGCTGTTCACATATTTGTAATAATTTACTATTCATTTTAATTTTATGTGTATGTGCTTGCATGTGTGCACATACACTTGTGTTGTGCAGTGTCCACAGAGGGCAGAAGAGGGCACTGAAAACCCTGGAACTAAAGTTATGGACAGTTGTTAGCCACCATATGGATGTTGTAAATCAACCTAGGTCCTCTGCAAGAGCAGCCAGTCCTCTTATCTGCTGAGCTATCTTTCCAGCCCTCCTGGCTGTTTACATCTTAAGGTCTGATATAAGAAACAGTACTAAAGTATGCAAGTATGTTTGTAATTCATGAAGGGAGAGGGTATAAGAAAAGAAGAATTTGAGGGAGTGATTAGGAAGGCATTTTTAGAGTCAGCAGGTATCATCCATAATGATTTCCTACCTGTTAGACTTAAGGCAGAGAGTTAACCTCAGCTTCATACAAAAAGTTAGTTGGCAACTGTGTCATTGTATTGTAGAATCCCTTAAAAAATTATAAAAAAAAAAAAAGTTAGTTGGACCCTGTCACCAGAAAAGTGTATTTGTCAGGCTGGAGAGATTGCTCAGCAGTTAAGAGCACTGACTGCTCTTGTGGAGTACCCGGGTTCAATTCCCAGCACCCACATGGAGGCTAAGAACCGTATTTAACTCCAGTTCCAGGGGAATCCAATGCCCTCTTCTGACCTCCACGGCATTGCACACGACAGGGGTGCACCAACCTACATGCAGACAGTACACTCATACACACAAAAAATAATACATTTTAAAAAGTGTGTTTTTCTTCAAGGACTAGCCAGTGTTCAGTATATATTTCCATTGATTTCTGTGGAGTTAGAAGACCCCATCATCTGTAATGTATGTCATATATATCTTAGAGAACTTTTATTATTAGTTATAGAAATTTGAGAGCTTTTAAATGACTGTACAGGTGAACTGCTTATACAGCAAGTGCTACATTGTAGTAGATCCTATAAGCAGAGACATCAGAAGCCTTTGTCCTATAAGGTAGCCATAAATTTATTGTTTTACCTCTGGGGGCTGTGTCCTGTGTTCAGATGCTTACTTAAAGAAGATGGTGACACAGTTTTCTGACTCTCGATTCCTTGTTTGTTCTCAAACACTGGCTTTCGTAGATAATTAAAAAGCACAAATAATACAGGCAAAAGTGGAATTTTAATAAGCCCTATTTCTACTTGTTTTGTGTTCTTTGTATTGTGCCACTAATGAGAGTTTAAATCTTAGAGTAAAAGATATACTTACTTCTTATTTTCAGGAAGGAATGAATTAATTGTCGGGTGTATAGATAATCATAAATATGATTGTAAACTCATTTGATATACATAAACTATAAGTCTTGTAAATTCTGGATGAAGCCTTGCATTTCATCTCTCTTTCACCCTGATTTCTTCTGTTTCCTCATACAGTTTTTCCCTTCTAACCTTAGTTGTATAGTCGTATTCTTCTCAAATTCAGTCTCTTGTGCTCATCTTTTTTTCTCCTATGACCTTCCCCATTTTGTTTCAATTTACTCTTTTTCTTTGATATTCTCTCTCTAACTTTTCGTTTCTTCCTCAGAAATCAAGGAACAAGACTAACAAAGGAGAAAGGTGGTAACAGGAATACACAGGAGATAAAGTCTAGTTAACATGAAAAGGGAAAGACAGATGGATGACTACCTTACAAATAAATATCTTAGCTCTTACCCAATCAAAAACTATCATAAATGAATCATGATTGCTAGTCTGCCCATGAATAAAGGCAAAAGAGAGAGGGCCCTTTGACTTGTGGTGGATGAAACAAATAGATAGCAGTAGTAATGATAATGGTCAGTGTTATTGATTACCACCAGCATCATAATAGAAGCGATTGTACAGTGAGTGTTTCAAGTATCCCAGTCACTGAATTTAACATGTTCATGTGCAACATTTGTCCACTTAATTTTTATAACAAATTCATTATAGAGAGAAAATAACACACTCCCACATCCATCATGCCAATGGAAAAACATAGGCTTCTAGTCATTTATTAGCTCCAATTTACATGGCCAAGAAATAGAGCTGGAGTTTGAACTGTGCTGTCTTCTGGTCTATGTTCCTTGTGCATTGCTTCCTGAGGAGGGAAGATGGAACTGATGATCTCTGCTGGTAGGACAGTTGTTCAGTATCCAATTAAACTCTCATCTCATAATTTCTCTGGGACCCTTTCCCACACCCTTAATGGGTGCCCAAGCACTTGATATAATTTAGGCCAGAACTATTCTCTTATTCTCATTTGCTCTCTTTCTCTCCCCTCTATTCCTCTTTGATATTTTAGCTTTTTTGTTTAGCTATATGTTAAGATGGTTTTTTAAAAAAAACTTATTAATGATGGCTTTCCTCATGCTAATTATTTTTATTTTGGATAATTGTTATTTTTATTTTTTATTTTTTATTGAGCGTTTGTACAATTCATGTAACAGTTATTACCAAATTTATACCCCTGCCCCCATCCATGCCCTCACACCCATCCCATCCACTCTCTCTTCTACAATGATCCCTGAGCCCTGTAGGTGGCTGAAGTTTAATATAGGAGTCCTATCCAGGGACACACACTCTGCACTCCCTTTTTTTGCTAAAATTTGGCCAGTTGTAGCCTTCTGTGTACATCACACTCTATTGTATAAGAAGGCTTCACTAGTGAGACTTGAGGACATTTGGTGTCCGGACTTTGGTGCATGTGAATACCCAGGTGCCGCATGGCAAGGATAATTGTTATTTTTAATTTTTCTGGTCTGACGTTTTCATTGTCCATGATACTGGGTTACATAAGGATGTTTCCATGTGAATGTACAATTTACTTTGAGCATATTTCCCTCCATAGCCCATTACCCTCCCCTTTCTAATCAGCCTCTCTCCTCTCATTAATCTCCTTTACATCTCTAGTAAGTTTCACTTCTGCTTTTATCTCATATGTAAATGTACAGGATTTTATATATGTAGTTAAAATCTAGGACTCACAAATGGGGGAAAACATGCAATATTTGATTTATTGCTTAATATAATTATATTCTGTCAGTGTAGTTTGAATTTACATTTTCCTACAAATGACATACAAATGACATGACTGCTTCTTCTTAGTTGAATAAAATTCCACTCTGTATATGCACCATGTTTTCTCTGTCTATTCTTCCCATGATGGACTTCTATGCTGGTTCCATAACAAGATGTTGTGAATGCTGTCGTATGAGATACTGATGTGTAAGTAATAATATGATATGTTGGCATGGAGTTCAAGAATGGCATAACTGTCTATTTTTTTTTTTTTACTCTTTTCAAGACAGGGTCTCCCTGTAGTCCCAGCTGTCCTGGAACTCACTCTGTAGACCAGGCTGGCCTTGAACTCACAAAGATCAGCCCGCCTCTGCCTCCCAAGTGCTAGGATTAAAGGCGTGTGCCACCACGCCCAGCTTATAACTGTCTATTTTTAATGTTCGTGAGAAACCTCCATACTGATTTTCATAGTTGCTGACCTTGTTTACAGTCCTATCCGCAGTCTATGAGATCTCACTTTTGTCTGCATCTTTCATCAGCACTTGTTGCTGTTGTTTTCAATTACATTTCATTTTCATTTTTAATTATCCATATATGTATGTCTCCATGTAGGTTTGTGCACATGAGTGCAGGTGCCCACAGAGGCCAGACAAGGGCATTAGGTGCCCTGAAGCAGGAGTTACAGGTGGTTGTGAGCTGATAAGTGTGGGTGCTGGGGAAACATACTTGGATCCTCTGCAAAAATAGTGTGGACTCTTAACTGCTGAGTCATCTCTCCAGTCCCTGCTTGTTTTCTTAATGACTATATTGCGCCCTGTCTCATGTATTTGGGGGGATTATGTATATTTATTTTTTGTGATTTTCATATAGTATAATTCGATGGTATTTAGGTTCTGTCCCCTATCTACCTTCCCTTATTGCCTCTCCATTTAATGTACTCTATTAGATATGCAATAAGTCATATAGAGTATAATTTGTATCCCCAAATGTCCTTGCAGTGTGGGTCCATCAACTGGAATCTAGTTAACCTACTGAAAGTCCCATCTTTGAAAGAGATGGTCTTGGCCCCTCCTAGCAGCCATCAATTGACAAAAAAAAGATTTCTTACACACTTCCTAATGTCTCTTCTGGGTTTTTGTGGTTTGAATTTGTATAGAACTTGTGCATGCTGTCCCCATGGCTGTGAATTTATACCATTAAGTGACCAGCTCTCTTTTCTTGTGGCTGTCCACCACCTCTGACTCTTACATTCTTCCTGCTCCCTCTTCTGCAGTGATCTCTGAGTCTTGGGAGGCAGAAGTTAGATATATGTGTCCTTTCAGTGATGAACACTGTGCAGCCTCTTGCTCTCTGCACATTGTCCAATTGTGGTTTCTGTGTTAATCACTATCTGCTATATAAGGAAAATTCTCTGGTGAGAGATGCATTAGTCTATAGGTACAACAGCATTTTATTAGGAGTCAGTTTAAAACTATTTAGTAGGGAACTAGTATTAGGTTCTCCACTATGTCCTATGTCATATCTTATGTATTATGTGTCAATGTTGTTGGAATTTACATTCCACAAGCCAGAGTTATTCTTGTCTGGAGCTTTTGATTTTGAAAATAAAAGTGTATTCATTCCTCCAGGCAGGGATGATGTAAACTTGGATCTGCTTTTCTCCCCTTGATATCCCCACCATATGCCAGGAAAGATGGTTAGAAAAGGGAAGGGGAAGCTACTTACTGCAAACAAAATACAAGAACTATAAAAGTAAAAGAGAAAGAAGAACAGATGAAATCATGGTTATCTTCAGGGCCATGTCTGCCCCTGGATTTCAGATGTCCCAAGCCAAGCCATGCTTGTGCTCATTGAGGCTCTATTTCTACCACTTATTACTGAGTTATACTTAATGGCTAGTAGCCTTAAGAAGAAGAAATTGGATAGGATGGGCAGTTTAGTAATATGGAAAGAGAGTAAGAGGAAGAGATAGGAAATCTCAAGGCCATTCTACACCGTAGAATATTCTGGTAATATCAGGGGAAGCTAGTGAAGGAATGAAACATAACCCAGAGAAAAACAGGGGCATAGTGGTGACACTGTGAATGCCAAGTCACTATTTCAGCGAAACATACTGCTCGTACTATATGAAAATATGAGCCGAGATCTCCTGAGAGCAGCTCAGGCAAGCACAGGTAGGTGGACAGCAGCTGAGTGATTCAGCAAGGCTGATCATTGATTGATTTCATCTAGTTAATCCGTTAATCCAGTTGTCTTTGGCTTGGTTGGCTTTTGTGGCTGTGGGGGTGGAGTTATCCTCCCAGCAGGTATTAAACATGGGTTTGTGTGAGTCTATCTGAGATCTCCCCAGAGCAGCTCAGGGAAGCACAGGTGCCAGGGCAAAAGAGCCCGCCCACAGTCTGAGTCCCTTCCCCCAAACACCCCCCGCAACTGAGATTACAAAGGCATCTGAAGGAGGCAAGCAAAGCAAGCCTTCAATATGGTAAAGAGACATTTAGGACCTACATTGGAATAGAGGCAAGGAGAAGCTCAGATGCCAGGAATACGAAGACAACACAGGAAAGGGCCAGGATAACCCCACACCAAGCTCTACCAACCATGTGGAAGAGTCCTACAGTGGGATCCCCATGGGGATGGCCCAGGAAACAGATATCAGAAACACAATTGGGAACATATTTAAAGAACTACAAGATTATAAAGAGCAAATCAAAGAACTAAGAAAAGAGAATGAAGATCTCAAGAAGGACTTAGAGAGAATGACAAACTCCAGAAGGAAGTAGAAACACTGAAAAGATCCCATGCTGAAAAAGATAAGGAAACCAACCATCGAAGCAAAGAGCTACAGGAAGAGATTGAGAAGCTCCAAAAGGAAGTAGAAATACTAAAGAAATCAGAAGAGGAAATGAAAAAGGAAATCAAACACTCATCCAATCAAGAGGAAAGTAGTGGAAAAAGCCTCAGAAGCAGAATGGAGGAAGCAGAACAAAGAATATCAGAAGATAAAGACCTGGAAGATAACACAAAACAACTAAAAACCTCAAAGAAGGATTATGAAAAAAATTAAAAATACACAAACGTGGAACAACCAGGAACTGTGGGACACTATGAAAAGATCGAACCTCTGAATCATAGGAATAGAGGAAGGAGAAGAATCCCAAGAGAATGGTATTGATCAGATCTTCAACAGAATAATACATGAAAACTTCCCCAAACTAAAAAAAAACAAACCAATACAAATGCAAGAAGCACATAGAACTCTAAACAGACAAGATCAGAAAAGAAATTCTCCACGCCACATCAT
Organism: Rhizomys pruinosus; assembly: GCA_009823505.1. NCBI lineage: Eukaryota > Metazoa > Chordata > Mammalia > Rodentia > Spalacidae > Rhizomys > Rhizomys pruinosus. The sequence continues at coordinate 1,523,249 of VZQC01000197.1, read as the reverse complement.
AGTTAAAATGCTAGACACCCAAAACAAAGACAAAATCCTTAAAGCCACAAGAGAAAAACAAGTGACCTATAAGGGGAAACCTATCAGAATTACAACTGACTTCTCAATGCAAACTATGAAAGCAAGAAGAACCTGGAGCAAAGCATTCCCAGTGTTAAAGGACAATAGATGCCAACCCAGGTTACTATACCCAGCAAAAATGTCGATTATAGTTGAAGGAGAGAGAAAAACCTTCCATGACATAAATAAGATGAAAGAATACATGTCCGGAAAACCAACCCTTCAGAGAATACTTGAAGCAATTCAAAGAACAGAAGAAAGGAGCAACCATCCCCAGGCACCTAGAAAGAGAAATCAATAAAAGCATAACTGCAGAAGTAGAAACCTAAACCAAAACCGCAAATGGATAATAAGGCAAAAGGAAGCAACACAAACCTATCAGTCATAACCTTAAATATTAATGGACTAAATTCCCCAATCAAAAGACATAGACTGGGAGACTGGATTAGGAAACAGAATCCATCGATATGCTGTCTACAAGAAACACATCTTACCTTCAAGGACAGGCACCACCTTAAAGTGAAGGGATGGAAAAAAATATTCCAAGCAAATGGTACCAAAAAGAAAGCAGGTGTTGCTATTTTAATATCGGATAAAATAGACTTCAAAGTAAAAGAAATCAGAAGAGACAAAGAAGGCCATTACATTTTCATCAAAGGAACAATCCACCAAGAAGATTTCACAATTATGAATATATATGCCCCAAATTCTGGTGCACCAAACTTTATAAAGACAATTCTCCAGGACCACAAGTCACAGACTAACCCCAGCACACTCATAGTGGGAGATTTCAATACCCCACTGAGTCCTTTGGATAGGTCAACAGGACAAAAAATAAACAGAGAGACATCTGAACTGAACGATATGATACACCAAATGGACCTCATAGACCTCTACCGAACATTCCATCCTAATACCAGAGAATACACTTTCTACTCAGCACCCCACGGAACATTCTCCAAAATCGACCACATCCTGGGACACAGAAGAAACCTCTACAAATACAAAAAGATTGAAATAATTTCATGCATCCTGTCAGACCACAGTGCAATGAAGCTCAACATCAACACCAGGACAAGCCCTCCTGCCTACAAGAACACATGGAGACTAAACAACACACTCTTGAATAATGAATGGGTCAAGGAAGAGATAAAGAAAGAAATAAAAACATTCCTGGAACTGAATGACAATGACAATACAACACAACAAAACCTATGGGATACCTTAAAAGCAGTCCTAAGAGGGAAATTTATAGCCCTGGGTGCCTACATTAGAAAAACAGAAAGAGCACAAGTGAATGATCTAACACTACAGCTAAAAGCACTTGAGAGGCAACAACAGATGAACCCTAAACGCAACAGACAGGAAGAAATAACAAAAATCAGAGCAGAAATCAATGAAATAGAAACAAAGAAAACAATACAAAAAATCAATGAAGCCAAAAGTTGGTTCTTTGAAAGAATAAACAAGATAGACAGACCTCTAGCCCAGTTAACAAAAAGAAAGAAGGAACAACTCCAAATCAATACAATCTGTGATGAAAAGGGAAATATCACAACGGACAAGGAAAAGATCAAGAAAATTATATGGGAATATTACAAGAACCTATATTCTACCAAGTTTGAAAATCTAGAAGAAATGGATGAATATCTGAAATCTTGGGAATCACCAAAGCTTGGCCAAGAGGAGACCAGCAGCTTAAACAGACCCATAACATATGAAGAAATAGAGGATGTAGTAAGAAGCCTCCCAACTAAAAAAAGCCCAGGCCCAGACGGTTTCACAGCAGAATTCTATAAAACATTTCAAAAAGACCTACAACCATTATTTCTGAAACTGTTTAGAAGTATACAATCAGAGGGAACTCTCCCAAATTCCTTCTATGAAGCCAACATCACTCTATTACCAAAACCAGGCAAAGATACAACTAAAAAGGAGAATTATAGACCCATCTCCCTCATGAACACAGATGCCAAAATTCTAAACAGGATACTGGCAAATCGCATACAGACCCACATCAAGAAGATCATCCATCATGACCAAGTTGGATTCATACCAGAGATGCAGGGATGGTTCAACATACGAAAATCAATAAACATCATCAAACACATAAACGGAATCAAAGACAAAAACCACACCATCATCTCAATTGATGCTGAAAAAGCCTTTGACAAAATCCAGCATCCCTTCATGCTTAAAGTCCTAGAAGGAATTGGATTGGAGGGATAATTCCTCAATGTAATCAAAGCCATATACAGGAAACCCACAGCCAATATCATCCTAAGTGGGGAAATGACAGAAACATTCCCTTTAAAGGTAGGAACTCAGCAAGGCTACCCCCTGTCACTACTCCTCTTCAATATAGTGCTTGAAACACTTGCTAGAGCAATAAGGCAAGAAAAGGAAATTAAAGGAGTACTAACTGGCAAAGAAGAAGTCAAGCTATCTCTATTTGTTGATGATATGATTGTTTACTTAAGGGATGCTAAAAACTCCACCAGAAAACTCCTGGAAACGATTAACAGCTTCAGCAAAGTGGCAGGATACAAAATTAACCTTAAAAAAATATCAATGGCCTTTCTTGACACCAAGAACAAGCAACTGGAGAAAGAATTCAAAGAGACCTTCCCACTCATAATAGCCTCAAAAACAATAAAATACCTAGGAACAAACCTAACCAAAGACACCAAATATCTCTACAACAAAAATTTTAAACCTTTAAAGAAAGAAATTGAAGAAGACATCAGAAGATGGAAAAACCTCCCATGCTCATGGATTTGGAAAAGTAACATTGTAAAAATGTCCACTCTACTGAAACTCTTGTATAGATTTAACACAGTGCCAATCAAAATCCCCAAGAGTTTCTTCACTGGCTTGGAAAAAAAGTCCTTAAATTCATTTGGAAAAACAAAAGACCCCGAATAGCCAAAACAACCCTGAGCGAAAAGGTCAACACAGGGGGGATCTCTATACCAGACTTAAAACTATACTACAGGGCTATAGTCATAAAAACAGACTGGTACTTGCACAAAAACAGACCTGTTGACAAATGGAACAGAACCAAAGATCCATATCTGAGCACATACAATTTCAGCCATTTTATATTTGGCAAGGGGGCTAAGAAGACACAATGGAGAAAAGACAGCATCTTCATCAAGTGGTGCTGGCAAAACTGGATCACCACTTGTAGAAGAATGAAATTAAACCCCTACCTCTCGCCCTGTACAAAACTCAACTCCAGATGGATCAAAGACCTCAGGGTGAAACCCCAAACTCTGAAGGCAATAGAAGAAAAAGTTGGCAGCAGACTACAAGACATAGGCGTAGGAAAAGACTTCCTAAATCAGACAGCAGCTGAGCAAGAATTAAGATCAAAATTGACAAATGGGACCTCATTAAACCCAAAAGCTTCTGTACATCAAAAGAAACAGTCAAGGAAGTAAAAAGAAATCCCACAGAATGGGAGGAAACCTTCACCACAGATACATCTGAAAAAGCATTGATTTCCAGAATATATAAACTACTCAAAAAACAAAGAAGAAAGAAAACAAATGACCCACTCAATAGATGGAGCAAAGAGCTGAACAGAGACTTCACAAGTGAGGAAGTAGAGATGGCTGAGAAACACCTTAAGAAGTGTTCAACATCACTAATCATTAAGGAAATGCAAATCAAGACCACTTTAAGATATCATCTTACTCCAATAAGACTGGCTAGGATCAAGAAAACAAATGATACCAAGTCCTGGAGAGGTTGTGGGCAAAGGGGAACACTCATCCACTGCTGGTGGGAATGTAAACTCGTACAGCCACTATGGAAAGTAGTGTGGAGAACCCTTGGAAGACTTGGAATAAACTTGCCACCCGACCCAGCCATACCACTCCTAGGCATGTACCCTCAAGACTAACCCCACTGCAGAGATACATGCACAGCCATGTTTATTTCAGCCCTCTTCACAATAGCAAGGAGCTGGAACCAACCCAACGCCCCTCAGCTGATGAGTGGATAGAGAAAATGTGGTACATCTACACAATGGAGTTCTATGCAGCAGTAAAGAAAGATGACATCATGAGCTTTGCAGGAAAATGGCTGGAGCTAGAGGACATCATGCTGAGTGAAGTAACACAGTCCCAGAAAAACAAACGATGAATGGTATCCCTCATCTGTGGATTCTAGTGCTAATTACTTATTTGTAAGTATTTCTTGTGTATGGCCCCCTGAGCTTTTGTTCAAAGCAGTTGGGAGTGATGCATATTGGAACCAACACCACCAACAAGAACAATAGAAAGGACTGAATTGAAGAACTGACTGAAACAGTGAACTTCTCCTCAAAACAGTCAACTTCCTCATGGAGAATATTAAGAAAGACTGAGAAAGAGATGAAAAGCATGTTTGGCAGAATGCATGAGCTCTGGTGGAGTAGGAGAATGGGTATAGATTTGTTAAAAAAATAAAAAAAAACATGTGAAAAAACAAAAAAGAAAAACCTAAAAAAAAAAATAATATGAGCCAAGGGAAACCAAGTGTAGTCAACAGGAGTCAGGAACATCCTTGAAATTTAGCAGTGAGCCCAGAGAGTGTTTATTTCTGCCTGTCTGTCTATCTCTCCATCTATTTGCGCATCTATCATCCATCCATGCACTTCCCACTCGCCAGCCTGCCTTTAGCCCAAAACCACAAGGCTTCTGTGATTCTTCAACCCTCCTTACTTACTTTCTCATATGTGGCCTATGCCCCCATCTATGCTATCTTCTGGCCCACAGACAGTCTTAGGATATCACTCTTCTCTGTTGGTCTTTCACTTCCTGTCATTCTAGTTTGCTGAGCATATTGGTTCTCCGAGTCCTTTAGATCACACACAATGGTGTTTCTTTAATAGGATAGTATTTTCACTTTTTTTCCGTCACAGATTTAGTTAAAAATTCATTTAGGACTGAGATGCCTTCACTTTTCTTCTCTATTTTTTATTGAGCATTTGTACCTCTCATACAATGGTTCCCAATCAAACTCAGTCCTTCCATGCCCCAATCAGAACTCATGCATTACAACATCCAAGCTAAGCCCTATCCAGTCAAGCTCTTCAACCCAGATGTCCTTCTGTGCAAATGATCCACTGGAGTCCAGTCAGCACATCTAGAACTCCTAGGTAAGGCATACTCTTTCTCACCCAACAGTGCTCAGTTTTTTGTAGTTCTCAGTTCAGCACCAGTCCCCCACGTATTTCTCTTGCTCCTCACTGAGACCTTGTCTGAGTTGCCATGGGTCCCGTGCCTGATGCTAACATTGCTACAAGTTCATATGTGAAAGCTTACAGTTAACTGTAAACCACTGCTTCTCTACATTTATAACCAGCCCTGGCTGTTACAATAATTCTGCCCCATCTTCCTAGGATTGGGGATCTTTCAGATGTATATTTTCTGTGTCTGACCAGTTGTGGGATTCTGTAGTAGCCTTCATCTGTTGCAATGAGTAGCTTCTTTGGTGAGTGGCATACCGTAGGCTTGTCAGTAAATATAACATTCTATATTTAGCATATGACAAGAAATTTCATTTGTCTAGAGATATGACACCCATAGTGTTTTCTCTAGGCTCTATGTCTTCTCCAGCCCTGTGTGTTTGGCTGAGTTTACATTGCCTCTCAGGAGTTCACTCCAATTGAGAGGATTCCAAGTCCAATTAGGTGCTGATTATCCCTCAGATAACCGTGCTACTACTATACCAATAGAGGGCGCTTGTTGTGGCTCTTCAGCTTTAGGGCTGGCTTGTACCATTGACTGATTTTTCTCCCTTAGCAGTGTATATATTGTCTAACATTATGAGTGATATACTTCAGATAGAAGGGTTCCTGGTTAGTTCCTGCTCTTTTACTCTCGAAACATGTCCTGTCCTGAGCAGTAGGGTCTTATTTTCTCTTTCTGGTAGATAATTAAGAGCTTTGTTGATAGCCTGCATTATTTTGGGGATCTCTTGAATCACTCTCACAAACCATTCAAAAGGAGGCGTTCTCTGTCTTGTACTGCATTCCCTGACATACAACCCCCAGGTAGACCTGTGCACTAATGTTCAGTGTATGTGCATTTCTCATGGGGTTTTGGGACACCACATTACACTCTGGGTTCCCTGTGCACTAATGTTCAGTGTATGTACATTTCTCATGGGGTCTTGGGACATCATATTACACTCTGGGTTCCCTGTGCACTAATGTTCAGTGTATGTGCATTTCTCATGGGATCTTGGGGCGTCACATTACACTCTGGGTTCCCTGCGCACTAATGTTTAGTGTATGTGCATTTCTCATGGGGTCTTGGGGCATCACATTACACTCTGGGTTCCCTGTGCACTTATGTTCAGTGTATGTGCATTTCTCATGGGGTCTTGGGGCATCACATTACATTCTGGGTTCCCTAGCCCCCCAAGGTCCAATCATTTCTATTCTTTCTTCATCCCTTCCCACCTCCCTCCTCTTCCCAAGCTCCATCACACCATCATCCCCAACCTCTCTCTCTCCAGATCTCTCCCACCTCCTCCCACGCTCCCTGGTGTGTTCCCCCTCCTCCCCTCCCAACCTAACACCGCCACCCTTCCCACCTCCCCTCTAGCAAATTCTGTTCTTTACTGATTCCCTCTTTTGGGTTCTTTCTTCTCCTTTATCCCCATGTGTCCTTTCCAATTTCTTGGCTCCCAGTATTAAATCATGATTATACTCACATAAGGGGATTTGGTGCTACAATCCACAAATGAGTGAGAACATACGTCTATCACTGGGTTTTCTGATTTTGTGTTACTTCACTTAGAATAACACTGTTTCCATTTTTACCTGATAAATTCATAATTTCATCTTTTCTTACTGCTGAGTAGTAATCCATTGTGTAGATGTTCCACATTTTCATTATCCATTCATGAGTTCTGGGACATTTGGGTTATTTCCATTTCTCTGCTGTTGTGAAGAGAGCAGCAACAAACATGGATGTGCAGATGTCTTTGCAGTACGATGGGTCCTCTGGGTATACGCCAAGGAGTGGTAAAACTGGGTCATATGGTAGGTTCATTTTTAGTTTTTCGAGAGTCCCCCACACTGCCTTCCATAGTGTCTGTGCTAGTTTGCATTCCCATCATCAGTTCTAAATCCCACTATGCCTTGAGATATCTTCCTGAGACCCCAGGTCTACCAGGCTCTGTCGGTGACATTTTTTTAATGCATTTCCTTATGTAGTCTCTGCTGATGGCTTTTGAATTGCTCTGTTAGCTCCAGTTAGTATACGAGGTTAGTACTTATTTATACTTACTATTTCATTAAAGGCAGAGTTTCTTTTTATTTTTTTTAAAAACTCCATAGGTTGTTTTTTGTGTTTTGTTTTTGGTTTATTTATTTATTTATTTATTTATTTATTTATTTATTTATTTATTATTTTTCATGTGTATGAATGTACTATCTGCATGCAGGTCTGTGCACCCATGTCGTGCATTGCCGCGGATGTCAGAAGAGGGCGTCGGATTCCCCTGGAACTGGAGTTAAAGATGGTTCTCAGCCGCCATGTGGGTACTGGGGATCGAACCCAGGTCCTCTGCAAGAGCAGTTGGTGCTCTTAACCGCTAGGCCATCTCTCCAGCCCCAGAGTTTATTTCTTAAAAAAAATTCATATCCTTCTACAATTTTTTGAGACTAGGATCCAGAATATGTTTACAACTGCATGATTAGAAGTGAAATAAATGACCGTCTGGCAACATTGCTAATTTGTAGACCAATCATACGGAGGACATTCTATTTTTCCATTTTATAGTATTCTGACATAGTATTCAGTTATGATGGTAAAATAAAATTTTGTCAAAAAAATCAACCTTCCATTTACTAGGAGAGAACACAGCTGATTTCTAATTTCTGACATCCCCCTGTTAGAAAGATGGAACATTCTCAGCACTTGAGAATAGGAAAGCATTAAAGCTTGAGTCAAAGTTGGGCACAACTTTGATCTTTCCTTTTACCCTTTATAAATTGTCTTTGCAGTGAGCTGTTTAAAGAGAAAAAAGTTAGTTTGATCTGGTAGGCTACATCTTCTGAGGGATTACATCTTTTTCTGTGGAAAGCTTTAGAAACTATGTCATTCTCAATTTTAATTGTCTTTGAAATGAAAAAGAGCCTTAAGTATGACATCCTCTAAGTACAAGTGAAGATTTGATTCTAGAAAAGAAATCGCTTTCTAAGGCACTTGGTTCTGTCTTTTCTTGTTCCTTTGCAGTTACTGACTTTTATTTAAAGTACAACTCAAAATATTCTCGATGGAGCCTTTGCAGCCATAACAAAATCTGTAAAAGGAATTAATTGATGGGATCATGTCTTTTCATTATTTCATGGACACTGGCTGATAAGTTAATTCATATTGTCCTTCAACCAGCCTAAAATGGTTGACTCCTGTTGGCCTGATATTTATATTCTAAGTGGCAAGCTGCCTCCGGAGGAATTATCTGTTGAGATTTTAGGCCCCATTATACTTGCATGGAGAAGGCATTATATACCAAACAAAGCCTTTGTAGTAGCAGGTGGTAGCTTACCACTTCACAGAACAGCACTTGAACAGATACTCACATAACCTCAGGATATTCATAAAGCTGATAGGACTCTGCATCTATGCAACAACCTCTTCATCCCATTGGATCCACACAAGTGCCTACAGTCACCACACTCCCAACTGCAGAAACAAGAATGGGATTGGCACTTCTGGACATGTGCAGGTCCTTTGTGAAGGAAGTGAGGCTCACAGCTAAGTCTGTAATAATCATTTTACCTTAAAGCGTTTGCCTCTACACTTCAGTTCCTTTAGCAAGGATTATCATTCCACACGCTGGTTTCCCAGAAATGTGATATCGTTGGTCATGTATTTAGATGGAAAGAGCTCACAGCTCATAAGACCATAATGGGTTCTCACATTAAAACATTGCTTCACTAGTCCGGTGATTGCAGGTCCCACCGTCATTTCACACATGGTTGTCCTGGAAACGGGGTGGTGTTTGTGGGGCTCCATTGACTCTACTCTGAGCCTGGCTCCTGCACTCCATCCGATAAGACATAAGTAAGACGTGCATGTACTTTCACTTAGAGTTCACTTAAAATGGATTTTAAAAAAATGTTGCATGACAGCATCCCAGGAGAAGCTCTGAGATGCTCTTACAGCACTGGCATACTTACCCCACCACCACACCCATGTATTCTGAGGTCAAATGAGCAATTTGCACAAGATCTTTTAGGTAAGGATTTGTGGAGATTTAATGTGCTTCCTACAGACTTGGATGAGTGATGCCGTTTTTGCTGGCAATCATTCATAGTCTGATATTCATCCTTAGCTCAGTGTTTGCCCGGACTCTTCCTGTAAACAGCTTATGTTGCTGAGTTCTTGCTGTATATGCCAAACATTTCATATTTATTTATGTCAACAACTCCAGGAAGGAAATAATAATGCAGATCTGTCCAGTTAGTGAGGATCATTTCTTTAAAACTAGGATTTAAACCTACCCCAAGTCAAAATTGTCCTCCTGCATTGTCCTGAGTATTGTTAGGTGGTTTTTAATGTCCCGGTTTCCACCAGATAAATCTGCAAGATAATCATTCTCTTTTGTCTTTTTATTAAGTCTTTGAGATTTTAATATAATGTACTTGATCATATTTATCCCCCTTCCCCAACTCCTCTCTGGTCCACCCCCACCTCCTTACCCACCCAACTCGGTGTCCTCATTTTTAAAACACACATCCAGTCCACATTTGTGGCTGCCCATATACTCTTAGCTGAATGGCTATCACTGGAAGGTAGTTGACCTACCAGAGCCCACACCCTTTAAATATTTTTACATTATTTTTTGGTCTTTTTGAGACAGGGTCTCTCTGTAGCCCCAGCTGCCCTGGAACTCACTTTGTAGACCAGGCTGGCCTTGAACTCACAAAGATCCGCCTGCCTCTGCCTCCCGAGTGCTAGGATTAAAGGCGTGCGCCACCATACCTGGCTATTTTTTTTTACATTTTTATTTCATGAGTATGAGTGTTTTGCCTGTTTTTCTGTCAGTGTATATGTGTTCTTGCTTTCCACGGAGGCAAGAAGAAGGCATCAGATCCCCTGGGAACTGAGTTACATACAGTTGTTAGCCACCATGTATGGGCTGAGAAGTGAACCCAGGCTCCCTGCAAAAGCAGCCAAATCTTTTAATTGGTGAGCCATCTGTCCCGCCCCAAGGAGATAATGATATTAAGCAAAATAAATCAGTCTCAGAAAGATAAGTATTATATGTTTACTTCCGTTGTGAGTCTATTTTAATTTTAACTCAATACATAAAATCATGTATGTATATACGACATGAAAGTTGAAGTGGAACTGTGTAGGGAATGAAGGAGACAAGTGGGAGGGTTGAAAAGGAGGTGGTCTCCTCTACTAGGAGTGGATAGAGAAAATGTGGTACATCTACACAATGGACTTCTATGCAGCGGCAAAGAAAGAGGACACTATGAACTTTGCAAGTAAATGGATGGAGCTAGAAGATATCATGCTAAGTGAAGTAACACAGTACCAGAAAAACAAACGACAAATGGTATCCCTCATCTGTGGATGCTAGCTCCAATTTCCTAATTGTATGGCAAACTGAGCAATGTTAATGTGATCTGAAAACAACTGTGCTCTCATATTGTGAATCCCTTAAAAAATAAAAATTAAGGATTAAAAAATAATAAGTTTCAAAAGAAAAAAAAGAAAAGAAGGGGGTGGGTACTGAGGGAGGGAGGGAAATCTGCTCAAAGTAAATTATATATTTACATGAAAATGTCCTTTTGTAACTCAGTATTATGTACAATGGAAAAATAGAGCAAAAATAACGATTATCCAAAACAAGAAGTCAGAGAAAGGAACGCTATTATTAATATTTTTAAAGTAGTCTTGATCGTGCTCAATAAAAGATTGCTGAAGTCTCAATGAGAGAGAGGAAGAGAGAGAGAGAGAGAGAGAGAGAGAGAGAGAGAGAGAGAGAGAGAGAGAAAGAGATTAGAACAGTGAGTAACCACTATGCAATCTCTCTAGTCCTAGGGCCATACACTTAAAGAAAACTGGTTTGGCCTCTCATAGCATCTATAAATTTTGAATAACTCCCGAGCTAGGAGTGGGACTTCCTGCCCACCCCCTTCTACATGCTGGAATTTTATCTGGCTTGAGGTTTTGCAGGTCTTCTGCATGCTGTCATGACCGCTCTAAGATCATAGGTGCAGCTAACTACCCTGTTATGTCCAGAAAACAGTTTCCTTATAGCCACCCCCTGTCTCTGTCTCTTGCAATTTTTTTTGCCTGCTCTTCTGCACCAGTTCCTGAACTTTGGGGGAAGGTGGATAATATCGATACCCCATTTATGGCTGATTATTTCACAGTCTCATACTCTCTGCACATTGACCACTTATGAGTCTATGAATCTATGTGTTAATCACCACCTAGTGTGGAAAAAAGTTTGTCCTCTCTGAATAGCCTTGAGAGATGCACTAATCAATGGGTGTAACAGTAAGTCACTAGGAGTTGGTTTACTATTATGCCCATTTAATAGAATAATAGTAGTAGATTCTCCCCTAAGGCCTATCTAGGCACAGGTTCTTTGCCTCAATAACTGTGCCAGGTATGGAAATTTTTTTTTTGAGACAGGGTTTCCCTGTAGCCTCAGCTGGCCTGGTTGCCTGGAACTTGCTTTGTAGACCAGGCTGGCCTTGAACTCACAGAGATCTACCTGCCTCTGCTTCATGAGTGCTGGGATTAAAGGCATGTGCTACCATGCACAGGCCCCAGGTATGGATTTTATCTTGTAGGGCAGGCCTTAAATCCAATAGAAAGTGGTTGTTTACTTCAATGACTTTAATGCCACTATTACAGCAGTAGCCATGTCTTTCCAGCTTGAAAGCTGAGAAAGATGGGTGATTCAATTTCTCCTTTCCTAGCATGCATAAATCACCTTCTAGTACTGTGAAAGCTAGCCAGTAGAGTGCTAGAAACTTACTGGTCAGTATCAGCTTAATTTCTGCATGTTCTATGACTCAAGTTTGGTTTCTTCAGCAATAGGTACTTACCGTCAAGTTCTGGAGGGTTACCAATTATAAGGGTAATAGTCAGTAATGTTTCTCGTCTATGGGAACCTACTGGCCAACAACTCAAAAAAAAAAGTACCCATTCCTGGCACTGGTGTGTTCATTCATTAGCCTGTGATATCTAGCAGGGGTATTGTCACCCCATGATAGTAAGTGAGTAACTCCACTTGGAATGATTTTTTCCAGCTCTATCCATTTAACTGTGAATTCCATTTTTCTTAACAGTTTAATATTGTTCCATTGTATAAATGGGCCAAGTTTTTATTATCCACTTATTAGTTGATGGACATCTAGGCAGTTCCTATTTCCTAGCTATTGTAAAATGTATATCAGTGAACATGAATAAGTATTTATGTAGTAGGATTTAGAGCCCTTTGGAGATATTCCCAAGAATGGCCTAGCTGGATCATGTGGTCACTCCATTTCTAAGTTTTTGAGGAAGCTCCACACTGATTTCCATAGTGGCTACACCAGTCTGCAAATAAGTCTGCACTCTCACCAGCTGCAACTAAGTGTTCCCTTTTCCCCATAAGCACGCCAAAATTTTTATAGTTTGTTTATTCAATCTTAGCTGTTATAACTGGGAAAAGAAGAAATCTCAAAGTAAGTTTAGTTTGCATATCCAAGATTAACCATTTGTATTTCATCATTTATTTATTTTTTTTTTATTTTATGTGTCTGAGTGTTTTCCCTGGATGTATGTAAATCCATCCATGTATGCAATGCTTGTGGAGACCAGAACAGAGTGTCAGAACCCTGGAACTGGAGTCATAAATGGCTGTTAGGCACCATGTGGGTATTAGAAACTGAATCCAGGTCTTCTGCAAGAACAGACAGTGCTCTTAACTGCTGAGCTATCTCTCCAGGCCTGTGTACTTCATCTTTTGAGAACTCTTTTGTTCTATGCACAATCTGAAATTGAGATTTTTGTTTTCTTAATGTTCAGTTTTTTTTTCAGTTCTTTGTGTGTTCTAAATACCAGCCCTCTAGTTTACTGATAGAACTCAAGTATGTGGATTCCATCTTCATCTCCAGAAAGAAAAAAATACACACACACCAAAACAAGGCAACTAACAAATGCAAACTAATCATCATTACTAGAGAAGGTAACATTTAAGTTTTTGCAGAGAAAATGGTACTAAATTCCAGATCCCTGCAGACAACTTGATTTTGCTCCTTTCTAGCTAATTATTGTGGATATGTTGTCATTCAATTTCCCAAAATTACCCTCTTTACCTCTACCTATTTTCTTCCTTTTTAGTGTATCTAAAATATCAAAGATGTCTGGGTTTAACCAGTGCGGAAGTAAGGATGGCTGAAAAACATTTCAAAAAGTGGTCAACATCATTAATAATTAAGGAAATATAAATTAAAACCACTCTAAGATATCATCTCACTCCAATAAGACTGCCTAAGATCTAGAAAACAAAAGACACCAAATGGTGAAGAGGTTGTAGGGAAAGGGGAACACTCATCCACTGCTGGTGGGAAAGTAAACTGGTACAACCACTGTGGAAAGCAGTGTGGAGAATCCTTAAAAAACTCAAAATGAGCCTACCACCTGACCCAGCCATACCACCCCTGGGTATATACCCACAAGACTCATCCTACTGCAAAGATACATCCACATCTATGTTTATTACAGCCCTCATCACAATAGCAAGAAGCTGGAAGCAATCCAGGTGGCCCTCAATTGACCAATGAATAACAAAAATGTGGTGCATCTACACAGTGGAATTCTATTCAGCAGTAAAGAAAGATGGCATCATGAACTTTGCAGGTAAATGGATGGAACTGGAAGCCATTATGCTAAGTGAAGTAACACAGTCCCAAAGAAACAAACGGGAAATGATTTCCTTCATCTGTGGATGCTAGTACCAAATCCCCCAATTGAAAGACAAGCTGAGCAATGTTAGTTATATCTCTTTCTATCTGAAAGCAACTGTGATGTTATAAGGTGAATCTCTTAATGAGTCCTAGAGTTAACTTACACATACTTTCAGACATAGTAATTAATGTATATGGGTGATAAACACATATCCATATTTTAGAGTAATATAAAACTAAAGGGAAAAATGTGAACTCCTAAACATACATTGGAGTTAACATACAGTTTATTCCTGGAGGACCTGACTGTGGTACACGTATGACTTTTATATAGGCATATTTTGGTGCAATACAATGGGGAGGGAACCACAACAACATAGGGAGTGGGTCAAAGAACAGACTGAAATAGTTAAATTCTGCCCCAAACAATGGACCTTTACAGAGAAAAACTTTAAAAAGAGTGAGAGGAAGATGAAGGACATACATGGCAGAATGCATGAACTGAGGTGGGGTAGGGGGAAGGGAAGAGGAATGTGTCTAAACTGAACTGAGAAATGATGTCTGAAATACACAAAACATCAATAAAAGTATTATAAAAATAAATTAAAAAAATAAAATATCAAAGATGGAGAACTTTTAGCAGATGCTCTTTATATTTGATTCAACTTCTGCATAAGTTTGTGATTCTATAAAATGCCTTAGTTACACTCTGAGGCATGTCTTTGAACCCATTGGTTACTATGTGGAGATATTTGAAAGAGGTTGTATCTGGCCCCATTTGCCACATTCTACCAGTGGTTCCCTGCTGTATCTTACTGGCACAGGACTTTGAATTTGTATTTGAGAGAACCTATTCCAAGTACCCCGTGTGTTTCAGAATAAGCCTGCTTTAAGGACCTCCCCTTTTATTATGCTTATATTCAATGATTACCTCAGCACTCAGCTGGGCTTCCTCAGAATTGGGGATCAAGGAGAAAAGAAAAAGAGGTCTGACCTCAGCAGGCTGCATCCATCATGTTTGAGGTTTTACTCACACAGATATGTCAGAAGAAGCCCCTGCCTCTAGCCTACTAGCTCTTCTTGCCTACAATGATATCACTAGGCATGCAAACAGATCACCTATCCCACGTTTTACCTCTAGGAGCTTTTCTAGGCTTACCCTAGATAGTGTATCTAAAATACTAAACTCTCCTTTCCACGAGTAGCCCTTCCATTACTTTCTTTATAATCATCTTTATATATTGTACATGGTATTTGTGTGTGGGGATGTGGTTTCTATTACTATATATTATCTATTCTAAGTATATTTTCCTGCCTTCCTCTTCCATAGGCATATAGAAATTTTCACCAGGGCATAGATCCTTGTGTACTTACTTATTCGTTGTTCTATCTATAGTACCCAGAACAATGTATGGCAAATAAGTATATTGTAAAATGGGATGCCTAGAACATACTGGATGTGGAGTATGATTACTTCTCTCTTAAAAAAAACTAGCTCTCTTAAGGTAACTTAAACATAAATAAGAACTGATGAACAGTTAGTATGTTCTTAATATAACCTGAACTAAATCATTAAAACATCTCAGTCCACTTTCCAGTTCTGACAGTGTCTCTCCTTCATGACTCAACGGCCTTCAAACAGTCCTCATGCCTTAGCTTCTCAAGTGCTAAGATAACATGCCCTGCTCTCTCAGTACACTTTACAAGTTTTAGATTCCCTTTAATTTCAACATAAATGTAGCATTTGTGTTAAGCAGTTTTTCATGACTGTGACAAAATGCTCCAGAATATCAAAATAAAGTGAGGAAAAGTCTATTCTGGCTCATAGGTTATGTTCACATGGCATGCTTTCTTTTGGGTCTCTGTCAGCACAGTGCACAAAGATGAGAAAGCACAGTGGGATCGCTGCACACACACAACATGGTGGAATTGATGGACTCAACATGGTGGAATTCCTAAACACAACACAGTGGAATTGCTGCACACGACATGGTGGAATTGCACACAACGTGGTGGAATTGCTGGACACAACATGGTGGAATTCCTGGACACAACATGGTGGAATTGCTGGACACAACATGATGGAATTGCTGCACACAACATGGCGGAATTGCTGCACACAGCACAGTGTAATTGCTGGACACAACATGGTAGAATTGCTTCACACAACATGGTGGAATTGCTGCACACAGCACAGTGGAATTGTTGCACATGATATGGTGGAATTTCTGCACACAATACGGTGGAATTGCTGCACACAACATGGTGGAATTGCTGGACACAATATGGTGGAATTGCTGCACACATAATGGTGAAATTGCTGCACACAGCATGGTAGAATTGCTGCACACAACACGGTGGAATTGCTGGACACAGCAGGGTGGGATTGCTGTACACAACACGAGAGCATTTGGTTTCATTTGTTTTCCTAATCTTGGCCAGTCTTACCAGGTGAAATCTTAAGCTGGTTTTACTTTGCATCTCCTTAATTATTAACGATGTTAAACACTTTCTGGGATATTTCTCAGTCATCTTCACTTCTTCAATTGTGATTTCTCTATTTGGCTCTTTACTCCATCTTTTGGTTTTTTTTGAGAAATTTATATGTTCTGGATATTAATGCTGTATCAGATGTATTACTGGTGAAGGTTTCTTCCCACTCTGTGGGTTTTCTCTTCACTTTGTTGATTGTTTCTTTTGCTGCACAGAGGTTTTGAGTTTAATGAGGTCCCATTTGTCTATTGTTGACCTTATTTTCAACACATTGGCTGTCTGATTTCAAAAGTCTTTTCATATGCCTATATCTTGTAGGTTACTACCAACATTTTTTCTATCATTTTCAAGGTTTCTGGCTTCACACTGAAGTCTTTTTTTTTTTTTTTTTGTGTGTATGAATGACTGTCTGCATGCAGGTCTGGTGCACCCGTGTCGTGCAAATCCGCGGAGGTCAGAAGAGGGTCTCGGATTCCCCTGGAACTGGAGTTCTCCTGGAATTGGAGTTACAGACGGTTCTTAGCCGCCATGTGGGTGCTGGGGATCGAACCCGGGTCCTCTGCAAGAGCGTCGGTGCTCTTAACCACTAGGCTATCTCTCCAGCCCCCACACTGAAGTCTTTGATCCATTTGGAGTTGATATTTGTACATAGTAAAAAGTAGGGGTTCAGCTTCATCTTTCTACAAGTGCCAGCACCATTTGCGGAAGATGCTGTCCTTCCTCCATTGTGTCTTCTTGGCCCCCTTGTCAAATATGAGGTGGCTGAAATTGCATGTGCTCAGGTTTGGATCTTCAACATTTTTCCATTGATCTATGGGTCTGTTTTTGTGCCAGTACCAGGGTGTTTTTATTACTATAGCCCTGTATAATGTAGTTTGAAATCTGGTGTGGTTATCCCCCCTGTGTTGCTCTTTTTGCTCAGGGTTGCTTTGGCTATCTAGGGTCTTTTGTTTTTCCATATGAATTTAAGGATTTTTTTCTAAGTCTGAGAAGAAACTCATGGGAGTTTGACTGGGATTTCATTGAATCTGTATATCAGTTTGGGTAAGATGGAGATTTCTAATACATTAATTCTTCCAGTAAATGATCGTGGGAAGTCTTTCCATCTTCTGGTACCGTCTTCAATCTCCTTCTTTAGGATTTAAAATTTTTCATTTTAGAGCTTTTTGGTGTCTTTGGTTAGATTTGTTTCAAGTTCTTTTATTTTTTTGAGGCCATTATGCATGGGAAGGTCTCCTTGTATTCCTCATCCATTTGTTTATTATTGGTATAAATAAAGGCTACAGACTTTTTTCTAGGTTAATTTTGTATTCTGCCACTTTACTGAAACTCTTGATCATATCTGGGAGTTTCTTGGTGGTGATTTTTGTGTCCCTTATATACACTATCATATCATCTGCAAAAAGGGATAGTGTGAATTCCTCTTTTCCAATTAGTACTTGTTTAATTTCCTTTTCTTGTCTTATTGCTGTAGCAAGCATTTCAATCACTGTATTAAAGAGGAGTGGAGATAGGGGGCTGCCTTGCTGGGTTCCTGATTTTAAGGGGGTATCTAATTTTTCCCCATTTAGGATGATGTTGGCTGTGGGTTTGTTGTATATGGCTTTGATTATATTGAGGAATGTTACCTCCAGTCCAGTTCCCTCTAGGACTTTAAACATGAAGGCATGCTTGATTTTGTTGAAGGCTTTTTATGTGTTGATTGAGATAACCATGTGGTTTTTGTCTTTCAGTCCATTTATGTGTTTTATGATATTTATTAATTTGTGTAGGTTGCACCATACCTGCATCTCTGGTATAAATCTGACTTTGTCATGGTGAATGATCTTTTTGATGTTTGCCTGTATGCAGTTTGCATGTATTTTATTGAGAATTTTTGTATCTATATTCATTAATAAAACGGGCCTATCATTTTCTTCTTTGGGAATCTTTGCCTGGTTTTGGTATTAGAATGATGCTGGCTTCATAGAAACAATTTGGGAGAACTCCCTCTGTTTCTATTCTTTTGAACAATTTGTGTAATAGTGGTTGTATGTCCTCTTTAAAGGATAGAACTCTGTTGTCAATCCATCTGGGCCTGGACTTTTTTTAGTTGGGATGATTTGAATTACCATGAAACAGGAAATAGAGCAGAGAATCAAGGATCTAGAAGTAGAAAAGGACAAGCTCCAGAAGGAAATGGAAATACCAAGGAAATCATGGGATGAAATGAAAAGAAAATCAAACACACATCCAATCTACAGGAAAAGATGGGAGAAAGCCTCAGTAACAGATTAGATGAAGCAGAAAATAGAAGATCTAGTCAGGAAGATAAGATAAAAGAACTAGAATGCTCAAGTAAAGATTATGAAAAATTAAAAAAAAACACAAGAGTGGAACAATCAGGAAATGTGGACCAAAATTCTATATTATAGGGATAGATGAAGGAGAAGAATCCCAGGACAATGGTATTGATCAGATCTTCAACAGACAAATAGAAGAAAGTTTCCCCAAACTGAAAAAAGACAAAGCCATACAAATAAAAGAAACTTATAGAACACCAAATAGACAATATCAGAAAAGAAATTCCCCATGCCATTTCATAGTTAAAACACTAGAAGCCTGAAACAAAGACAAATCACTGAAGGTCACAAGAGAAAAATGACAAGTTACATATAAAGGGAAACCCATCAGAATTACAGCTGACTTCTCAGTGCAAATGATGAAAGCAAGAAGAACACGGAGCAAAGTTTTCCAAGTATTAAACAACTATAGATACCAACCCAGATTACTATACCCAGCGAAAAAAATGTCATTTATAGATGAAGGAGAAAGAAAAATCTTTCATGACATAAACAATATGAAAGAATTCATGTCCAGAAAATCAACCCTTCAGAAAATACTTGAAGCAATTCAAAGGTCAGAGGAAAGGAGCAACCATTCCCAAGCAGCTATAGAGAGTAGTTTATACCAGTATAACTGTGGAAATACTAACTTAGACCAAGAATGCAAACAGAAAATAAGGTGAAAGGAAGGAACACATCTCTCTCAATAAGAACCTTAAATATTAATGGTCTAAACTCCCCAATTAAAAGACATAGACTGGGAGAATGGATTAGGATACAGAACCCATCTATATGCTGTCTATAAGAAACCCATCTCACCCTCAAGGATAAGCATCAACTTAAGGTGAAAGGATGGAAAAAATTATTCCAAGAAAATGGTACCAAAAAGCAAGCAGGCATTGCTATTCTAATATCAGACAAAATAGACCTCAAAGTAAAACTAATCAGAAGAGACAAAGAGGGCCATCACATCCTTAACAAAGGAACGATTAACTATGAATATTTCACAATCATTAATATATATGCACCAAACTCTGGTGCACCAAACTTTATAAACACAATTCTGCAGGACTTCAAGGCAAAGATTAATCCCAGTACATTAACAGTAGGGGAACTCAATACCCCACCGAGCCCTTTGGAAAGGTCAACTGGACAAAGGATAAACAGAGTGACATCTGAACTGAACAACACAATACACCATATGGACCTCATAGACATCTACCTAATATTCCACCCAAACACCAAAGAATATACTTTCTACTCAGCACCCCAGTGAACATTCTCCAAAATTGACATACTGGGGCTCAGGAAAAAAATAACTCAGCAAATACAAAAGGATCTAAATAATCCCATGTATTCTATCAGACCACAGTGCAATAAAGCTCAATATCAACACCACAATAAGCCCTAGTGTCTACAGGAACACATGGAAACCAAACAAAACACTCCTAAATAATGAATGAGACAAGGAAGAAATAAGAAAGAAAGAAATGTATTCCTGGAACTAAATGAAAAAGACAATACAACACAATGAAACCTATGGGATACTTTAAAAGCAGTCTTAAGAGGGAAATTTATAGCACTAAGTACCTACATTAAAAAAAAACAACAGAAAGAGCACAAATAAATGATCTAACACTGCAGCTAAAAGCACTTGAGAGACAACAATGACTGAATCCAAAATCCAAAAGAGAAGAGGAAATAACAAAAATTAGAGCAGAGATTAATAAAATAGAAACAAAGAAAGCAATAAAAAGAATCAATGAATGCAAAAGCTGATTCTTTGAAAGGATAAACAAGATAGATAGACCTCTATCCTAGTTAATCAAAAGAAAGAAAGAGCAACTCCAAATTGACAGAATTCAAAATGAAAAGGGAAACATCATGACAGACATCAAAAGATTCAATCAAAGGAGAATATTTTAAAAACCTATACTCTGCTAAATTTGAAAACCTTAGAGAAATGGATGAATATCTGAAATCCTGGATTTCACCAATATCAAGAAGATATTGACAGCTTAAACAGACCCATAACATAGACTCTGTCTCTTAGAAGTTCTACAACGACAACATAAGGACTGGGTTAAAGAACTGATTGATAGTTAAATTCTGCCCCAAACAATAAACCTCTATAGAGAAAAACTTTAAAAAGACTGAAAGAAAGATGCAGGACATATATGGCAGAATGCATGACATAGAGGGGAATATGTCTAAACTGAACTGAAAAATGATGTATGAAATACACAAAACATCAATAAAAGCCTATAAAAATGTTCAACATTGCTAATAATTTAAGGAAATGGAAATTAACACCAACCTAAGGTATCATCTCACTCCAATAAGACTGGCTAAGATCCAAACAACAGACACCAAATGCTGGAGAGGTTGTGCTGGTGGGAATGTAAAGTTGTACAACCATTATGGAAAGCAGTGTGGAGAACCCTTAAAAGACTCAAAATGAGCCTACCACCTGACCCAGTCATACCACTCCTGGGTATATACCCACAAGACTCATCCTATCACAGAGATACATGCACATCTATGTTTATTGCAGCTCTCTTCACAATAGGGAAGAGCTGAAACCAACCCAAATGCCCCTCAACTGATGAGTGGACATAAAAAATGTGGTATGTCTCCCCTTTCCTAAGCCTAGGGAACAATCTGCGGAAGAGGGGGTGTGGTAGAATGTAAAGGCTGCGATTGGGGTGAATGGTGAAACTACAGCAATGTAGTCTGGACACTCATTTGATCAACTTGATTGAACAGACAACCCCTCACCCCCTGCTGGTTGGTGGGGCTGTGGGGGTTTGGCCACAACAGCCTGCAAATTGGTTTCATATGAAGGATGCTTGTACTCGTGGATCATCACTTATGGCTAAAAAATGAAAAAAAAAAACTGAGAGAAAGATGCAGGACAGTTATGGCAAAATGCATGATCTGGGATGGGGTGGGGGTAGGGGGGAAGGGAAAGGGAAATATGCCTGATCTGAATTGGAAAATGATGTATGAAATGCACAAAGCACCAATAAAAAAAAGAAAAAAAAGAAAAAAATGTGGTATGTCTACACAATGGAATTCGATGCAGCCCTGCTGCATCGAATTCCATTGTGTAGACATATCACATTTTTTATGTCCACATCACGAACTTTGGAGGTAAATATATGAAACTTGAAGCCATTGTGCTAAGTGAAGTAACACAGTCCCAGAAAAAGAAAAAAAAAGGCAAATGGTTTCCTTCATTTGTGGATGCTAACACCAAATCCCCATTTGAAAGGCAAGCTGAGCAACGTTATTTTTATATTTCTTTTAATCTGAAAGCAACTGTGCTATTATAATGTGAATCTCTTAGTGGGCTCTAGAATGGGCCTACCACTTATTTTCAGACATTGTAATTACCGCATATGGGTGGAAGATATGTATTCATATTTTAGAGTAATATAAAATTAAAGGGGAAAATGTGAATGCCTAAACAAAAAGTTCTACTGTCTTCTAATTTCTAATTGCATGAGTGGGGCAAGCCTCTCCCACACATGACTTTGAGGCTACTCCACATCTAATCTTAGCATTATCCTTGGTAAGCACCTCATTCCCTAGCTCTTTCTCACCTGCCCTGCACCCACTATGCCCTCTTTCATGGATGTTCTGCTATAACATACTCTTTGTTTTCTGTAAATAGTTGATTTTCCATAAAGAAAAGAGAATAGACAAGGGGGGAGGCTACTTGACCACCTTTTGTACTAACGTGGGAATGAAGCAATATATGAAATCAATTTATTTGATGTGGGTAATTTATTGAAAACTCCTAATGTAAGCAATAGTCTCACCATTTATTTTCCTCATTTGACTCTTGAAGTTGTTCACAAGGTCATTGCTTCCTAACTTTGAGAAAGTATCTGTATTCTCAGACTGCTGAGTGCTCAGGATTTAATAAAAAATGGCCTCTGTGAACTTCTCACAGTGTGAGCTCCAAATCATACCCATTCCAGGTGAGAAATTATCTTTTGAAAAATGAAAGATAAGAGACCTGTGGGTTTTATAAATTTTTCAAGACTTTCCAATAGATAATGTAAAGCACACATCTTATTTGTCTTCAGTACTGCATTCCCTTTCCCAATTAAGGAATAGAATATGAATTATTGCCCCAAACTTTAGACCAAGTTTTAAGAATAAAATATCAATTACATTCTATAATAAAATGATTGAAGTTCTTTAGAAATTTTATCCTTACTGATAATATTACTACTAATATACCAAACTATGACCCCTAATTTTTAGAGTCTATTTATTTGATCTAGCATAGAGACCTATACAGGAATTTCTCTGTTTTATAAGTGACTCTCAAATCTCATTATAACACAGTGTAAATGTCTTTTCTGATCGTGTTACTGTGTAGTGTAGTCTAGGTAGCATGTGAAGGGGGGTACTGCTCTGTATAATTAGTGAAGGATCCAAGCTCTTCACCTAAGTAACACAGGCATCTTAAAGGCATATCCCAAAAGTCACCACAGAAGATAACCAGGAAGAAGAATCATGCCGTTTCCATGCTTCTCATGTAGAAAAGGCAAATGTTCTATTGGTCAGGACCTACTCTTGTGGGCCCACCCTACTTCATTAAGGGCTGGGAAAGAACCGGGTCAATGATTTGAACAGAGGAAGGGGAAACATGCCCTGGGGTCCACAGACAGGGACCTTATCTCAAAGGATACATTTTTACCAATGCATACATCTGTGCAATGAAATATGGTCACATCTACTTCTTTCTTAGATCCCCATCTGAAATTCATGTCCTCTTTCTTAAATAGCCTACTAAGTGCAATTACCGTTGTCTTACATGCTTGGGTGTTAGACCATTTACAGGAGCATGGGATAACTCCTCATGGCCACAGCCTCAGGGCAGAATGGTACTTCCTCCTCCAGTAGTATTCACTGCCAACAACTCCTCCTTAGGTAAGGGGAGAATTTTGAGAGCTCCTCTTCCATCCATGCTGGAATTTCGGCTGACTTGTTTTGTGCAGGTAACCAGAGCTTCATTGGTTATAATAGTGTCCAGAGGACACTATTATACTTCATGGCATAATAGTGTCCAGAGAACAGGATTTCACACCACTCTTCCCCATCCTAGGCTCTTGCATTCTTTCTGCTTTCTCCTCCATGACGTTCCCTGAGCCCTGGTGGGCAGGTCAACAATAATGCCTCATCAAGGGCTGAGCACTCATAGTCAGTTTTCTCACCATTCATGAACATTACGGGAATAACCAACCACTTTCTGTTTGGATTTAAGACCTGCTTCACAAGATGGAATCCATAACTGGTACTGATATCACAAACAAGAACCTGCAGTTAAACAGGCCACAGGAAATAGGGGAGAACCTACTAATTTCATTCTGTTAAGTAGACATAGTCTTAAACTGATTCATAATGTGTTAATATTTATAAATTAGTGGATCTCTCAACTCTCCCCAGAGAATGTTCTTCTTGTAGCAGATGGGAATACAAACACACACACACACACACACACACACACACACGTATGTATGTGCATCTCTGTGTAAGTCTGTGTATGAATTTACTAACAGTAATTGACCCTATTTTCTTTCTTTATAGTTTCTATTAAGAAGAAGAAATTTGATGTGAAAATACTTTCCTTCATGTTAATTCTATTTTAAAAGTTCACATTACTGCAATTTCATATGAGTAAGTTTTTAATGGTCTGAAAACGTCTGTTTCCTTATGTTCATGCACCAACCATGGCCTTTACACTCTTTCTGTCCTGTCTTCAACAATGGTCCCTGAGCCCATGCTGACTCAATAAGACACAAACCAAGAATAGAATGAAGGAAATGGGCAGCAGGCCCCAACCCTAGCTTAGGAACTATTGGATACTGATTACTGCTGGGTGAGTGTATTTATCACTTTCCTGTTGCTGTGATAAAACAACCATGACCAGGGGACTTACGAAAGGAAGAGTTTATTTGAGCTTATGATTGAATATTCCAGGGAATTAGAGTCCAATGTGGCGAGGAGGCATGGTGGCCTGGGCTGGAGCAGAAAGCTGAAGTTCATATCCTCTGATGAGCATGGGAAGTGGAGAGGGAGAGACTGGAGAGTGCAAGACTTGTTGAACTCAGTGAGTCCCCCCCCTCCCAGTCACATACTTCCTCTAGCATGGCCACACCTTCTAAGACCTCCTAAAATAGCAGCACCAACTGGGGACAAAATGTCTGAATACTTGAAGCCTATGGGGACACGCTCATACAAACCACCACATTCCACTCCCTGGCCCCCATAGGCTCCTGTCCATATAAAATGCAAAATGCATTAAAATTCCCCATAGTCTTTACCAGTCTCAATTCTATTCAAAAGTCTATACTTCTGGGATTTTACTTCCAAAGGGCTGAGATGGCTCAGCTCTTCCAGCTTTGCATGCAATGTACATCTCTTCCTTAGGCTGGTACCACTCCCTATATGCATCTCTCCTTGGCAAATATCTCACAGCTCCGGCATCTTGAATGTCTTCTTGGGGTCTTAGCTGCCAACCAGGCTTCACATTCACAGCTTCATGAAATGGCCTATCAGGTCCTTCTTTATTCAGGGATGGCTCTGATGCACTCTGCCTGGCCTCTGCAGCTCTCTGAAACCCTGGAGGAAGAACTGATGACCCCTTCACTCTTGCATCCTTCTTCCCTCTAAAGCCAGCACCACGTGAATGAAACTGCCTAGTTTGACTACAAGTTCGAGATGGATCCTGGCCTGCTTCAACCACCTTTGCAACTTTTTTCTGCCCTTGCAGTATTTTCCTTTCAAAAGCTGGCTGCTTAGGTGGGTGTGGTCTTGCCCTGAAGGTACTGTTTCTGTTGTTTACTTGTAAACCTTGAGGCCCCTCCTTAATCACTTTAATCTCACTTTTCCATTGTTTACTTGTAAACATCTAGGCCTCTCCTAAACACTTTAATCTCCTTATCAAAGGGAGCCTCTCCTTCAGGAGATGCCTTGGCTCTACCACGAAACTTCCTGGTGCACTTTTAAGATCCATACTGTACATTCTGCATTTCTTTCTCCCCCAATTGTTTTTTTTCTCCACCCCCTTTTTTTTTTATTATATTTTAAGGGATTCACAATATAAGAGCACATCTGTTTTCAGATCACATTACCAATTAGGTAATTGGTGCTAGCATCCACAGATGAGTGATACCATTTGTAGCTTGTTTTTCTGGGACTGTGTTACTTCACTCAGCATGATATCTTCTAGCTCCAGCCATTTACCTGCAAAGCTCATGATGTCATCATTCTTTACTGATGCATAAAACTCCATTGTATAGAGGTAGATGTACCAACTGCTCTTTTTCACTAAAGATCTGCACAATATTTACCATTAATAGCCACACCACCATTTCTATATTAGGCTGTCTTGAAATATCCTCTGACAAAGACATGAGTCCATTGCTTTTCAACTTAGCCTCAGGCAAGCATTTGGGCTGTGGGCAAACTCTAGCCAGACTCTTTGACAAAATATCCCAGTTGCTGCTTAAATCTTTATTTTCCTCTGGAAATACATTTTTTTCAGCATTGCTTTCTTCTAGGCTTCTACTAGAATGGCCCTTTAAGATCTGCTTATAGCAGTCAATGGTTTTTCTAGCATAAAGTTTCAAAATCTTCCACATTTCTCCAAACACCCACATGGGTAGGTTCTTCACTGCCAACAGCCCACTCTTTGGTAACAAATACTGTATTAGTCACTTTTCTGTTCCTGTGATAAAACCACCATGACCAAGGGAACTTGTAAAAAAGAATTTATTTGAGCTTATGATTGATGATTCCAGGGAATTATATTCCAATGTGGTGGGGAGTTTTGGTGGCTGAGGCTGGAGCAGAAAGCTGAAGTTCACATCCTCTGATGAGCACAGGAAGTGGAGGGGGAGAGACTGGAGTCTGCAAGGTTTGTTGAACTCAGTGAGCTCCCCCTTCCCTAATGACATACTTCCTCCAGTTTGGCCACACCTTCTAAGACCTCCCAAAATAGTGCCACTAACTGGGGACAAAATGTCTGAATACTTGAAGCCTGTGAGGGACACACTCATTCAAACCACCACAGTGAGGAAGAGTAGATCTTCTTTAATACCTCTAGATAGGTTGAGTAGACTCCAGTTGATAAACTTGCAGGGAAGGATATCTGGGTACAAATAATTTGCCAGATATGACTTAACATATCTGACAGAATCTGTTAAATCTGGTGGGAGGCTATGGGGACACAGATGGGAGAGGGGTTCTCAATTTGATTAAGATATATTATAGGAAATGCACAAAGAAAGGGACAATACTGAACCAAAAGAAAAGGATTGGATTAAGAACCAAACTGTAGATTCTGCCTTGTGACTGAGCCACTTCACTCTTACCCTCTCTGTCAAGTTTAACACTAAAATGAGAATATTATCAATTCCTTGGCTCAGAAAATCAATCCCTATTCTCCTCACTCCAGATACTAACCTGTTCACACATTTTATGACATGATAAAGCAGACCTGCTACATTTGGGATAGTAGTAATCTGCACTAAATACCAGATAAAACAAAACATGCCTCTACTAGTAGTTTCTTTTCTGTGACAACTCATTACTCTGATACAGAAGTAATCAGAATGAAGAGGAGAAAATGGCCCCTTTCCCAGCATCTTATGAGCCTTGGACAATCTTTCCTCTAGTGTTGTGGGCTAGTTCTCTGGTGAGTTCTCAATAGGACTACTGTCAGGTCTGCAGAGATCTCTCTCTATATTCCTCCCTCTTCTTCAATACTTTTCTTCAGTACACCAGCCCCCTTGGTCTTCCCAGACTTCCTCTTCCTTAACCTAGGTTGTTCATAAGACTCTACCAGGCTTCTCTTTCTCATAATGTAACCTAAAAACTTTCATAGGCAGTGCTATATTTGGGAAATGAAACATCACCCTGAAGCCCTATACATTAAAGGCATGGTCTCAGCCATGCCATTATTAGGTGATGTTGTCACCTTTAAAGAGATGAGATCTAGTAGCAGGAAGCTAGGTCATTAGTGTATGCTCTTGGAAAGGATGGTGGAACTGTCGCCCCTTCCTGTCTTTCTCTTTGTTTCCTGGCTTCCATGACACAAATAACTTCTAGTATGTGATCTCTACCATGATACTCTTCCTACATAAGGCCCTCTTAAACAAAGGGAACAACCAAAAATGAACTAGAATCTCTAAGCCAGATAAATGCTCCTTCTTTCTGATTTGTTTGTCTTGGCTATTTTGTTGCAGTAGCCTGTACTTTAATAATAGGCAGTCAGCTAGCTAGCATAATCAAGGGGTTTATTGGCTTGCGCCCTGTCTTTCTGAGATCATCATCTGTCTTATCACTTGATGTTCTGCATCTTGAAAACTATCTTCATATGTTTTATCCTTTATTTTTCATTTTCTCTTGTTCCCCATCTTGAGTAGAGACAGACACCCCCCCCCCAAATTACTACTTGGACATGCTGAGTAACTTCACCTTTCAGAAGCTAAGGGGTGGATTTTATACAATGGACATGGAATTGTTTTTATAAACCACTGTACCTATTCCCTAGGGGACTCATTACTGTAACTGCCTTTTTTCACATGGGAAATTTTCCGTGTGAATCAGCATGTCAAAGTACTTATACTTTAAAAACTTTTATTCTCTTTATACAAAGCAAGAGCTATCCCTTCTTCAACCTATCTTTCAGATAGTGCCACAACATTTGAGCATACGTTTTAGGATAACCCAGTAAGCATTAAAGTTCCTAAATGAATTAAGGAAAGGGAAAGGTGATGCAGACATTCCTCATTTCTCAAGGACTCCCCATATCTAATGCATCAGCCTCACATAGTTAAATCTCTCTGTCCTCAAACTGGGCAGTGATAGAAGCCAACAGAAGCCATTATGGCTGAAAACAAGGTAGGGACAACTAGAGAATGCTGTCTGTTGATCAGATAGGCTGTCTATACTGCATTATCAGATGTTTGGCCTTGCAGCCACAGAAATGTGTTTTTGATGTTGACAGCCTGTGAGGCACACCATCTTGATCAAAGACCTACTCACATTTGCAGCCTTCTTGCAGCAACTGAAGATGGTCAGTGACTGAGAAGACAGCCCCAGCTTCCTGTGAGAGATAGAAGCTGATCCTGATGATTTTTGAAATAATCCTGCAAAATGCCATCTTGGCAACATATGTTCAAGGAAAATTGTTTTTCCTCACACAAAATATTAACCATGGCCATTTAAATGTGGTCTTTTGAATCAAAGTCTGCCAACACAAAATTGCTATGGAGGCAAATTGCATTTACTTAGGAAACTGTTTTGGTAAGCTGGTTCCTAGGGTAAGACTGGGAGACATGCCAATTAGACTTTTAACTCTATAAAGAATGTTACTGTGGAAGAATTTGAATGCTTACCAAGAAACAAGCGCCTGAGTGTAAATGTAGAATGCTCTGACACATACTTGCTGTTAAATAGCATCTCCACAAATGTCCTTATGACCCAAAGAATGGTGCATTCATTATGCCTAAATCTTCTTGTGTCTAAATCTTCACCTACAAGATCATCCCATCTGTGCAGGAAAATAAGATAAAAAGAATCTAAAAATCCATTTTGCTGTTGGAAATACAAAAGTCTTCTATCAACTGTTCTTCCAGCATTTTCACACCCCTCTTCTACTAGGAAGAAAATTCTCGTTCCCCATAGAGAACCAAGGCTGATCACATAGTGATTGGCTTATAGACACCATATGGCCTAAACCAGGTAATATAACAAAGTGAATATCCTGAGAAAGTAGAAATGAAGACAATTTGCCTATTGCATTTGGTTCCTTGGATTCATCCCTTGTCCCTGAGCTGGTTTGGAAATTCAAGTCAACAGCTAATTGCATCTTACACTTTTTGACATTGAGTTTTTTTGTGTCTTAACTACATATTAGAAGTCTTCATTTTTTTTTAAGCAAATAGCCCAGGTTGGCCTCAAACTAGTGATTTAGCTGAGGATAACCTTGACTTCTGATCTTCTGGGATTGCAGCCATGCCTCCACATGTCCAGTTACTGGAGTTCTAATAATAGATATGAAACAAAAATATAAACTATTATTCTATTTCCCTACAAAGCACCACTGATAATTTTTAAATAACATTTGGAAAGACAAAATCAACTTTACTACTCAAACCTAATTGACTTTGTATTCTAAACAAGGGACATGGTTAGATGGGTATTAGATTGTTGTTACTAGAAAATAAGTGAAAAACAAAATGAATAAATCCTAAATGCCTTACTAATAATACAATAAAATTAATATCAAATAGGTTCTTTGAATTCAGTCCATGACCTTTTACTTTTTATTGGAAAAGACCAAAAATTATATAAGGTATGAGAAAATGAAAATTGTTAAGGAACAGTCTCTTTGCCACATCTTTTACCAAAAAAAAAAATCCTCCAATTCAGGTGATATGGGTATATGTATGTATATCTATCTATCTATCTATCTATCTATCTATCTATCTATCTATGTATATGTATATCTATCTATCTATCTATCTATCTATCTATATTTATTTATTTATTGAAGCAATACAAGTTAGAAAGAACAACAACAAAAGAACTGGAAAAAAAAGCTCTGGAAAGACTCAGCGGGGGATGCGGGACATATGTGGCAGAGTGCATGGTCAGGTGGGGTGGGGGGCATGGAAAGGGAAATGACTGTAAATTTGATTGAAAAATGATGTGTGATTTATGGAAAAAGTTTAATAATAAAAAATAAAAATAAAAAAATAAAAACAAAAGTGCAATGAATAGTCATAACATGTCTAGGTCTAAATGAGAAAATAAAGTCCCGGTGGATAGCCAGTAGTCAGTCACACCTGTGGGACAGTAAAGTGGCCGTGTGAACTGCAACTGTGACTTTTGATTACTGTTTCCTTACATGGGCCCTTGGTTTCTGCTGGAACTATAACTCCTTGCTCCAGGTCTTGGCTGAGGGGGAGATTTCCAGAGCACTCTGGACTCTCTCCTTTCAATTCGGAGGGGTTGCCAGTGCTGATTTTGTAGTTAAATTACGGAAACTAAGACCAGCAGAATGTTCCCTAGTTTCCCATTACACTGATATGTAAGAAGCATATAAAACACTTCAGAAGGTAAGGCATGGTGTATTGTCCTTGCTTAGATTTTGCTGTCATGTGATACAGTGGTAATTTCATTACATATAAGTGTGTGTCTTTTATCCTCTGAAAAATGAAAATTCTTCTCTTCTACATGTGGACATACTATGTCCACATTTTGTAATTTCATTTGCTAGTCAAAACAAAATGTTATATGTTGATTTTATAAATTTTATTCATTACTGTTTGTATGCTATATTAACTGATCAAAGTAATTTTGCATTTATTTTACACATTTCAATGTTATATATATTTAAAGTATACAAAAATTGTATGTATGGTGAATAGCAATAATACTTTATTTCACTTGAGTTCTATTCAAAAAGAAAGCCTAAGCCTGGCGTGTTGGCACACACCTTTAATCCCAGCACTCGGGAGGCAGATCTCTGTGAGTTCAAGGCCAGCCTGGTCTACAAAATGAATTCTAGGCCAGCTGGGACTAAAGGGAGACCCTGTCTCAAAAAGACCAATAAAAAAAGAAAGAAAGAAAGCCTATTCTGTGTTGAAAATAACTGCTTGAAAACACTAAAGAGTATGGATAGATATTTGCCTTCTGTAGAAAAAGCCAGGTTAGAGCTGACAGCCTGACTCAGAGGGTAAGGGCACCTGCAGCCAAGCCTGACAACATGAGTTCAATACTCAGAACTCACATGAGATAAGGAGAAAAGCAACTTCTCAGCTGTTCTCCATATGTGCCATGGAAAACCCTCTCTGCTTTCAGATTTTAAAAATGAAAATCTACACTGGATGTGGTGGTCAAGGTGGATCTTGGTAGGATTGAAGCCAGACTGGTCTACATATTTTCAGGCAGGTTGGGGCTACAGAAGATCCTACCCAAAAAAAAAAAAAAAAAAAAAGTCAAGTTAAACTTAAGTTTGCCTTAAGCCAGCTTTAATGACTACAATGTGATTGGACAAACTATATTATATAAGAACAAACAACTCACAAATTAATATGATTCTTCCTGAGATAGGCTTCAGTCAGATTCTTAAACTGCATTTAGAATGTCTCAGGGGAGAAAAATATTCAGTGGACTGGAACTGTAAAGCTTGAACCAACATTTGTCAGAGGTGAAATGAGAATATGTATTACCAGAAAATACCTAACCAGAAGAGAAGCTTCCCTGTGACTCTCATAAAAGGAACATCATAATAAAGCAAAATTAAACATTGATAATCCTTTTCAAAAAAAGATAGGCTACATAGTGAGAAGTAGAAAATTTATTAAAATAAGAAGGACTGCAGCAGATTTCATTAAGAGCTACAGCTCTAAGTTCAAGAGCAGAAAATGTCTTTAGCTTTAAAATTTTAATTTGGTTTATTATGAAAGAAATAATTAAAATGTAATTCAAAATCGCTAACTTTCATTTTCTTAAAGTCAAATAGTCACAAGATGGCTAGAGGGAAAGCCCAAGGCCAAGAGGCAAATGTAGGATAAAATATGATTCCTGAGGGCTTGGGAAATCATAAAAATTAACATTGAGTATTAACATACTACCCCTATGCCAAAGATGGGAAGCACTGACCTTCAAATGGCAAATAGTCAGGGTAATATGTTTATTATCAGTGTACATTTCTATTCATTAAGGTTCTGTGCAGAAGAGTTTTAGTAGTGAGATTTAATTTAGTTGCAAATAGCAACCAAGTCAATCTCACTTAAGAAAATGAAGAAGAGAAGAAAGTGCTATTTCACATAGAAAGGAAAGTCAGGGCCAAAGCTGATGGCTGATAACAGTTGGACTCAGCCTAGCGGACTCTCTAAACCTTCAGGTGTCTATGGACTCAATCAACCATGGATAAAAGCATTTACTGAATGATTTTTGCAGGTGGGAAATGTAGGTCAGTCCAGCATTTACATCTTCTGGGTTTTACTCCAAGCATCACAAAAGTCGATAAATAGATATTACATATGTACTGAGCATGTAGACTTCTTCCTTGCTGTTATTCCTTGCATGATATATTTAAACTACAATATATACATTTCCATTGTTTTTGGTCTTAAAATTAATGTAGAAATTATTGAAGCCCTAGCTTCTTAAACTGTAGGTCATGACCCCATATAGGGTCACAAAACTGAATAAGGAGGTACTGAAAAATTTAGCAACCATTAAAATTTCTGAGCATGCAACACCCAAAATATAATTCAAAACAAAATGTATAATGAAGCAGAGGTATTTCTGGCTACAGTGGCTTATGATGCAATGTATGACTTCTCTGCAGTCTTGGTTCTGAACCCAGCACATGTGCTCTTTGCAGCGCATATGACATCAAGTCACACAAAGCCAAGGAACATTGCTGAACTACCTTGACCTGATTAGAGACTATTGTACATATGCAGAAGTGCTTGAAGAAACAAAAATAGTAGACAATTGTACAAACCAAAGGCTGGGAGGCCACAGAACATATTTTAATAGGTTTGGTAACAGTCGTTTGAGCATTGGGTTTCTCTTAAGTGACATTGGCTTTTAAGGTCATTTTTATTGCCCATGAGTACTAAGGTCAAACACTCTAATACATGAAAAAATACAAGCTGAAGTAAGAGTAGACATCTCTGCTAGGCCATGTTGCTTCCATATGTCAATGTTGTTTTTTTCTACTTTTCAAAATATCTATTCCCTTTAGCCCAGTAATTCTGCTTTTAGGAGCCCAACCAAAAAAGAATCTTAAACAGATTTTCACATTCTTTACCATGTTAATAATATTTTGGAAAATCCATAATGGCCAATTTATAAATTTATAAATAATTTATAAATTATTACATATAATAATGTATGTAATTATTTTAAAATGTCTTCACACAGAAATCTTTTGAAATGGTGAGTTGCCTATTGCTGTGTTACCTACAGAAGGAGTATGCAAAGTTTCTTACTCTTAAATAAAAGCTTATCAAATGAATCATTAGCATAATTGTGTGCCTTTGAGTAGGCAGAAAAGGAAATAGAGGAGAAAAGGAAGACTATAAAGAGACAAGACAGAACACAGTAAATGACAGGAATAAGATTACTCTTCACAACAATTTATCAAGCATCTGTTTGTCAAAATGGTAAGCACAGAAGTTGGCACCGAAGTAAAAAAGGCCACAGAATCATAGAAAAGATAACAAAAATGAATGAGGGAGCTGATGAGTACAGATGATAAATTTGCACAATTTACAATGTGCAAAGGAATTCCTCAGGGTGGGTAAATAGCTTTGCCTGGGTGATAAGACAGTCTTCAGCTGAGAATGAAAGACAGAGGAGTGGGTCCTGTGAAAGACGTAGGGTGGGAGGAGGTAGGACAGGGATGAAGGTAACTCAGCTGGAGCTGAAATCAAGTACCTGGACAGTTGGGCAGTGAACAAGAGAAAGCCCAGAGTGTCCTGGGCAATGTCCAGTATAAACAGTGTTGGTATCACTAGTACAAATGATTAGTGGTTATAATATGTCCCCCCAACTTTATATTTTTCAGACTATTTCACAATTTCAGCATCTAAGATGTATTCTCCTATAATTACTGGACAAGATTCATTTGAAAGTTGGCACTTATATATGCAGGGATACATAGTCATCCAGGAGATGATGCTAAGCCAATTTAGTTTGCTAGGCTTTGGACTGTAAACTGTGGGGATGGGTGTTACTTCCCAGAGATCCTTTGGACTCTGCAGGCTTCTTGTCCCCCAAATGCCAGTCACTACATGGTGAGCCATCCTCTGGTTACATCACCTTTAAGGCTAGGCATTTCCTTCTTGTTGGAGCCTTCTTGACACCAGAACTTCTTGGTTCTGAAGAGTATTTGAGATGGAAGCCTTTACCTATCTAGAGAATTAATCAAGAAAATCCAGAGTTGGTGCAAGGAAATTTTAAAAAGTAAATTCTACCACTCAATAGCCATGGAGTTGTTACTATATAAAAGTCACTTTGAATATTAAGATAACTTAGAGTATTGTCTCCATTTGGTAGTGATGTAGCAGACATTACATAAAAGTGTCTGGTTGGATAAGAAGCCATAAATGAGAGACACAGACAAGGGCAGAGTGTGAGAGACCACGGGCTTTAGAATCAGAACTAGGAGCTCACTCATTGTCACCAGAATTAAAATGAAGACATTATGGCATTTCCGATGTCCCTTTTATCTTTAGCCTTATTCCTACCTCACCTCATAGATAGAATAAAATTAGATACTATAAGCCAAAACACTTTTGCTTTTAATGAATATCTTCTAAATAGCAGTGCCCTCTAAAGAGACTTCCGGGAAGTCTGGAAAGGTTTTGCAGAGGAACTGGGACTTGATTCAACACTTTACAGTTTAGATAAGTATTAGATGGTATGTTAGTTTTACATTAATATACCAAACTCCTTAATCAACTTATAAAGAGAAAAAATGTTTTGGGTTCCTAGTTTTGTAGATTCCTACCCCTCATGATACAGTAGCAGAAAACTGCAGTGAGGAAAACTTTACTTTCTGGCTGGGAAGTAAAAAGAGATGAAAACACCTAGATCTCACAGTCTTCTTCAAAGCACATGACGATAACCTAAAGACCCCCTATAGGCCCCACTTCTTCAATATTCTGTTACCTTCTGTCACATAGAAACATCCTCTGACAGACAGATGATGGAGCGAGACCATCTTCCCAAGCTTAATTATGCCCACTTGATTAGGGTCTCCACAGCTAAACTTGTTGAATGTTAAACACTGCCAGAAGGAGAAGCAAGGACTGTCAACTACACCTCCAGCCAATTGTCCTCCCTAGCTGCATGTGGACTGAGGAATCCTAGGGCAGGCTCTCTCAGCATTTTATGCAGGAGTAGGGAAGCCACTCTCCATGCTTGGATGAAGACTTTGCAGTACAGCTTTGAGGGAGGAAGGCACCCACACTCCTGAAAGAAAACCCTCACCCATTGCTCTGAATGTAAGCTCAGTAAACTCACTGGTTTCCTAGTCTGCAGTTTGGGACAAAGGGAGGGGAGGCCCATGTTGTTTATAAACCTCAAGAGGGAATTTTAAGTCCACCTTCCTATACTACCACACTGGTGACCTGATTTTAGCATGTGGGCCTTTAGAGGACATTCAAGACACAAACTCTAGAGAGTGGTTTAGGATAGTAGGGAAGTTACTGTTAAGAACAGGATTGGAGAGTAAAAGGCAAAAGTAGAAAGGCAGCAAAAATTCAAAGACCCTTCAGAGGACATCTGGTCCTAGGTGAGTGTTCATTTGTTTGGGAAATGCAGGACGTAAGATGAACGCTTCGTGATGTTGTTTGGGTCACAGGTTTCTAGACAAGATGCCCTGTGATGGAAGTCTACTTTCTCTTTATATACTTAACCCTTAGTGGTAAAAGAGTGTCCTTTTCCTTTTCTATATATCAGCACCGTAGTTTGCCTGACACCAACATGTGTAAGAAGGTGTTTCTTACATGTTTACTATGCAGAACTGAAACCAAAGTGCAATCTATTTGCTGCCTGAAAATAATATTGCAAGCTCACATGAAGAACCCTTGAATAGACAACTCTCAACTTCTTGGTTCTTGAAAATCTAATTCTTCAATTTAAATGCACGTATGTATGTATGTATTTATATATCTGTAGGCAAGTGAACAAGAGTAATCAGCTGTGTGTTTAACCAGTTCCCTTCCTAGCAAGCCTTCTGGGATATTTTAATAAGAGATGGAAATGTTTTCGTTCCCGGTGCTTTTGGCAGCCTTGTTTGACATTAATTTCTTCCAGACGGCTTCTTCATACTGTAAAGTGAGATAGCATTTTGTGAAATTCTTTCTTCCTCTTCTAGTTTC
Source organism: Rhizomys pruinosus (assembly GCA_009823505.1). Lineage (NCBI taxonomy): Eukaryota > Metazoa > Chordata > Mammalia > Rodentia > Spalacidae > Rhizomys > Rhizomys pruinosus. The sequence continues at coordinate 1,486,512 of VZQC01000197.1, read as the reverse complement.
AGATTAATTTTGGTAAGTTCAGAACATTATGAATGTTCCCACTCAGGATGTCGCAGAATGGCACTCCATGATTTGAAATATCACCATAGCACACCTCCCTCACAGTTTAGGATTTCTTACTGTTGGTCTAATTACTGTTCAAGATGTGGCCCACAATATTGCACTGTGGATAGGAAATGAACCCAGCTTTGTGTGCAAGTGCTTCTTAAATGTTGTCAGCCTTGCTTCTAGGAGTCTTTCCAAATCTCAAAATCCTGAAATAAATCTCTGTTCTGCTGTGGCTAAAGGAGAACTTGAAGCAGAACTTGATCCAAACTGCCTTCTTTCTTCATCTCTTTCTCTACAGGATTGTGAGCAGCCTCAGCTCTAGGGCCTGGTTGAAGTGTGCATTCATCTTACTCTTCTTACTGTGCTGGGCCCAGTGATGGGCTGGCTCAGGGAAGTCATGGAAGTCTGAAATCTATTGGGTAGTTTAGCTCTCCAATGGGGCTTTCTTCAGAGATTTTGAGAGGAGAAGTTTGAGAGGGAAGCAGCCGAAAAGAAACAGAGCTTGCATTGTTAGAAACAGCATGCATACTTCCAGTCACCTCTCCACTGTTCAGTTCTTCTGTTCCCATTCAAGGAAGACAGTGTACCTACAGCTCTTTGAAGTCCATTCTTACCTCACAGGGAAGATATCATAGTGATAGTGGTCAATCTAATGCTCACTAGAGATTAAGCTTAGGTTCTCCCTGACCTACATTGGAATTGCAAGAACCTTGGAACAGGTCTGGTACAGAAAAAGAACTCATAGGGAAAAGGATACTGTTCCTTAAATGCCACCAGCCAAAGTTTGCTGTCTTTAGAATGATCCTGAAAGAAACCAGTATTAACTTTAAGATACCAAGAAAGAATGAAAATCTGAGTCACCTAACCGGTGGTGAGAAGGCTGAGAGGACAAAGTGCCTGCTACTAAGCCTGGAGGCCTGAGTTCATTTCTGTGCTCCCACAATGCGGAAGCAGAAAATTAAATCCTGTAATTTGTCCCCCAACCTCCATGTGTTCCCCCAACGTAGCCACACACACACAATAAATTTAATAAAAATACTTTTAAAAACAACAATAGCTCAAAGCTGTGATTTTCCTATAAATTTGGGAGATAACTATTAAGTATGATTGTTAATGTAGAAAAAACAGCAAAGGGGCAAAGTCTTTGAAACTGGGTGCATAATTTAACTGTCATGAAATCTATTCTTTTTATTTTTTTAATTTTATTTATTTATTTTTAATTTTATTATTTTTTATGTTTATGAATGTACTGTCTGCATGTAGGACTGTGCACCTCTGTCATGCAATGCTAAGGAGGACAGAAGAGGGTCTCGGATTCCCCTGGAACTGGAGTTCTCCTGGAATTGGAGTTACAGACAGTTCTCAGATGGCATGTGGGTGCTGGGGATCGAATCTGGGTCCTCTGCAAGAGCAGTCAGTGCTCTTAACTGCTAGTCCATCTCTCCAGCCCCATGAAATCTATTCTTAACAACCCTTCAGAAAGCCACACCCTAATGTTTGACTTAATTACTGATCTTAAGACTTACCTCTCCTGTTTTCTTTTTCTGATTGGTTTCCTTCAACCAGATGCATCAAATCAGAACCACTGAAAGCCAAAATCTGCAGGACTTTGCTTTTTTCAAATAAAGTTAGTGGCTTTTGACAAACCAGGATTTCCTCCCTTATTTTCTAGCGTATCTTTTTACCCTATATGTGTCACCACAGCCTAGCGACCTTGATCTCTCATCCAGATGGTCGTCCAGGTGTTCCACTAAGCAACAGAGGCTCCCTGCTTGCTGCCTCTTCCTTCAAACTCAAAACCAGTCAGACAGAAGTTATGTCATGTGTGCAACAAAGGAAAGATACAGAGGCAAAAATAAGCATGGTCGGTTTCTGAGGCAAGAGGGGGAGTTGACTAAGAGGACAGTGTTTTTTGAGAAAAAGTGAATTGCTATAGAAAACATAAAAAAATAAGGAAAATATATCAAAAGATGCCAAGAGAGATCATAGAGATGGGCTCAAGAGACCCTACCCTTTCCTGGCGTCTGGGACAAGGGGGTACTGCTTTTTTTCAGTGGTGTAGTCCCTGGTAAGTTGTCTATGCTCCAAGAAACAACCCTTCACCGATGCTCATGCAACCAACCATAATTAGATTCAGTGGATAACATATAAAAACTGATATTCAATTTGGAGGTAGGCTTTTTGGGAAATGAGGGTTCAGTGGTAGTGGGAAGGATAATAAGAGTTGGTAATGGATGAACATGATAAAAATGCACCATAGACGTGTATGAAATTGTCAAGGAATAAAAACCATCATTATTTTAACTCATTTTATATTTAATGAACATATGCAGTTTTTATATATATAATACATATTATATATGTATATATATATATAAATATAAACTGCATATGTTCATTAAATATATATATATATATATATACTATTATATCTCGATCTATTATATATTCTATGATTATTCTATATACTGCAATATGTTCATTAAAAATAAAATGAGGTTAAATAGCCTAGCGGTTAAGAGCACCGACCGCTCTTGCAGAGGCCAGGTTTCCATACCCAGCACCAGCATGGCGGCTGAAACTGTCTGTAACTCCAATTTTAAGGAGAACTCCAGTTCCAGGGGAATCTGAACACCCTCTTCTAACCTCCGCGGCATTGCACGACACGGCGGCACAAACCTGCATGGCAGACAGTACATTGATACACATACAGATTAAACAAAATAAAATAAAAAAACCACATAAAATAGAGTTAAAGTAATGATTTAAATCAAATGTCATGAGGGAGAAAAGAAAGCTGTGTTTAGAAATGGAGGACATTTTGCAGAGTTACAAGTAAAACTATTATTTTAAGAGGATTTTACCTTTTTCTCTCAAGAATTTTTGAAAGCATAAAATCATAAATTGAATAAACATAAATAATGTTTCCAACATTGGGAAGCATTGGATAATAAATAGAAAAAAAAATTAAAGACCAGAGGATAAATCTAGTAGTTGAGACTAGACAGAGGGGATTAAGGAAAACATACCAGACATCCCATGAGGTACTGTATGCTCTGACTCTTCCCACAGTCCTTTGCTTCAATTTCCCATTTTTCTCATTTCCTTCACTTCTGATTGTCAGGTTGTTCACACAGCCTGCGTAGATGTATGTTTCCAATTTTACCGTAACTCTTATCCTATAAATTTCGTTGCTTTAAAGTTTATAGTTTAGTGAGATTTAGTATATATTTTACACTAGGATCTATGTATTAGTTACTGAGTGCGCTATTTACCACCCATAACTAATTTATACAAATTGACTCATCCCAAGCTGGCATGGTGTGCTCACCTTTGATTCTTAGCATCTGGGATCGGTTTCAGCACTCCTTCCATTGGCAGGGTGGCTCTTGTGAGTTAAGGCAGCCAGCCTCAGGTCTACATGGTGAGTCTCGGTCCTAGCTGGGACTAACGGTGAGATCCCTGTCTCAAAAAAAAAAAAAAAAAAAAAAAAGTAAAACTGATCATACCCAAAATAAACCCTGTTTCCACTGGCAAACTGTAACCTATCCTAGTCTTTACAGATTTTCCTGTTAAAGACTTTCCGTAGAAACAGTTGTAGATTATGCAGCCTTTTTTTCTTTGTGTTTATTTTTCTTTGATAGTTCTATAGATGTATATAATGACTTTTAGTCCTTCTCACCTCCTATTTCCCTCTTTCACCCCCCTCCTTCTTCCTAACAAGTTCCCCTGAACTTTCCTATCTGTGTGTGTGTGTGTGTGTGTGTGTGTGTGTGTGTGTGTGTTCCACTGTTTTTAATAGGGCTTCCTTTCACAACCATGGGTGGGAGTTAGTTTACTGAAGCATGGACAATTTATTAGTGGCTATACCACTGAAGAAAGTGATACTCCCAGTTACCATTAACTGTCTGCAAGACTTCTCTGAGGCATGGAGAATCATAAGCCCCTCCTCTGTCAATGATAAAATGTTGATGACCCAGTCTTTGCAAGTGTTACATCGGTAACCATGACTACATGAGTTCATGAACCATGTCATTTCAAGAAAAGCACTGTTTCACACTAGTCCTCCTCAATCCCTGTTCATTACATCTTTCTGTTCTTTGAGGTTTGGAGGGTAGAGAGTAATAAAGGTGTCCCATGTAGACCCAAGCACTCCACAGCCACTTATTCTCTACAAGTTTTGCCAGTTGTGAGTCTCTGTATTAACAGCTGTCCACTCTAAAAGGAAGGTTCTTTAATGAATTCAGAGAGCTGAACTATAGTTATAAGTATTTAGAAGGCTGTTTGATGCCATGTCCATTTAGCAAAGGAATAAATTCTATCCCAGGGCAAATAATGTCCCTAGCTGTGGGTTCTTGGCCAGGTTTCTCACACTAGTCATGAGTTCCCTCCTGTGGAGTGGCCCTTAAACCTAATCAGTGATTACCCCCAAACCATCAGAACTATTGCATCAATAGACACATCTTGCCCAGCTGACCATTATTGAAGTTTGTAGAATTCAGAGCTGGATAAGACTGTGATATTTATTTACCAGCTGTCTGTGTAACAGCTTCCAGCACTCCAAAAGCTAGTCAGTACAGAGGAAGCTTCCAGGTCAGTTCCAGCTTAGTTTTTTTTTTTTTTTTCCCTTATCTGATGACCAAGTTGTGTTTTGTCATCAGCAATAGGGTCTTACCTTCAAGTTCTGGTGGGCAGTAAAGCACTATGGAAATCACCTTTGTTGTTTGGAAAACCTCTGGGTCTGCCCTAACAGATCATAGGCAGGTATCTCAAACCTGGCACTGTGATTTTTCTTTAATAGTCCATGGCTTCTGGGTGGAGCATTATCTACCTTCCTTCAAAAATATTTTAATAATTGTTTTGTCAGCTTATGAAATAGTGGGTTTCCATATGGCTGTTTCATACATCCTTAGTGTTAGGTATCCCTCCTCTTACCTCCTCCTCTGCACAAAATGTAGCCTTTTGTGCATGATTTATTTCACTTAGCATAATGTTTTATAGATTTTTTTCATGTTGAGTCCATATTTAAATTCCTTTCATGGAAGCATAGTGTTTCATTATGTGGAAATGCCACACTTTGATCATTCCTTAGTGATGGAGGATGTTGTACACAGGTATGTGTGAAGGTTTATGAACCCAGGTCTTAAACTCTGCTGTGTATCACTTAGTTAACTCATTCTTAAGATTGGAGCTCAAACTTCTCTTTTCCCAAGAGAAACCTTTGGCTCAGATGTACAACATTTACTCCACTTATATGCTCTGTGACATCACAAAAATTATTTTTATGCCCATCAGAAGTGTGCTTTATATTATATGATGGATATGTGAACAATACCAGCCAACATTTTTCCTATTAGTGTAAATATCCAAGTCTAGAAGCACGAGTACCAGCTTGCTGTATTTTATAGCCTCTTATTCTCATAAATGTTTGTACCCAATGGCCTCTTCAAAAAATAATAACAGTTCACTATAAAACAAACACTAGTCCAGGCCAGTCGTAAGCCTGAGAGCATCTATAGTCTAGAGCTAGCCAAAGCATTTTGTCCATTTCTTCTGGGATTAAAAAAACTATTTACATACTCTCCACCTATATACAGTAATTACTGAGCCTGGAAATAAGGAGTGGGTGGATTCTAGACCCTGTTGAGAGATTTACATTATAGCAACATAGTTGCTTTGAGATAAACAGAAATATAATAATAATGTTGTTCAGCTTGCCTTTCATCTGGGGGATTTGGTGTTAGCATCCACAAATGAGGGAAACCATTTGCCGTTTGTTTTTCTGGGACTGTGTTATGTATCAATATTTTAGAGTAATATAAAATTAATGGAGGAAAATGTGAATTTCTAAGCATTAAAAAAATTGAGAGAAAGATGCAGGACAGTTATGGCAGAATGCATGATCTGGGGTGGAGTAGGGGAAAGGGAAAAGGGAATATGCCTGAACTGAATTGAAAAATGGTGTCTGAAATACACAAAACACCAATAAAAGCATAAAAAAGAAATTGAAAAAAAAAACTATTTACAAATTAAAACCACTTTGAGATTTTGTCCTACCCTGGTAAGACTGGCCATGATCAAGAAAATAAACAATACCAAATGTTGAGACAGTGTGGAGAACGGAGAACATTCATTCACTGCTGATGGGAATGCAAACTCATGCAACCCCTATGAAAAGCAGTGTGGAGAACTCTTCTTTTTTTTAATTTTTATTTGTTTATTTTTTAAGGGATTCTACAATATAAGAGCACAGTTGTTTTCAGATCACATTAACGTTACTAAGTTTGCCATACAGTTAGGTAATTGGTGCTAGGATCCACAGATGAGGGATACCATTCATCGTCTGTTTTCCTGGGACTGTGTTACTTCACTCAGCATATCTTCTAATTTCATCCATTTACCTGCAAAGTTCATGATGCCATCTTTCTTTACTGCTGCATAGAACTCCATTGTGTAGATGTACCACATTTTCTCTATCCACTCATCAGTTGAGGGGCACTTGGGTTGGTTCCAGCTTTTTGCTATTGTGAAGAGAGCTGCAATAAACATGGCTGTGCATGTATCTCTGCGGTAAGATGAGTCTTGTGGAGATCATACCCAGGAATGGTATGGCTGGATCAGATGCCAAGTTCATTCTGAGTCTTCCAAGGGTTCACACTGCTTTCCATACTGGCTGTACCAGTTTACATTCCCATCAGCAGTGGATGAATGTTCCCCTTTCCCCACAACCTCTCCAGGACTTGGTATCATTTGTTCTCTTGATCCTAGCCAGTCTTATTGGAATGAGATGATATCTTAAAGTGGTTTTAATTTGCATTTCCTTAACTATTAGTGACGTTAAACACTTTTTAGATGTTTCTCAGCTATCTCTAATTTCTCACTTGTGAAGTCTCTGTTCAGCTCTTTGCTCCATCTATTGAGTGGGTCATTTGTTTTTTTCTTCTTTGTTTTTTGGGTAGTTTATATATTCTGGAAATCAATGCTTTGTCAGATGTTTCTGTGGAGAACTCTTAAAATTCTAAAAATGAATCTACCATTTGACCCAATTATACCTCTCTTGGGTGTATGCCCAAAGGATTTATTCTATAGCAGAGATGTGTGTACGACCATGTTTATTGCTGCTCTTTTCACAATAGCAAAGAGCTAGAAGCAACCCAAGTGTCCCTCAACTGATGAGTGGATAATGGTTACACAATGGAGTTCTATGAAGTGGTAAAGAAAGACAGAGGACACTATGAAATTTGCAGGTAAATGGATGGATCTCAAAAAGTGAAGTAAAAGCTTGTCTCAGAAAAACAAACAATGTATGCTATCCCTCATTTGTGGGTTCTGACACCAAATCCTTATATGTAAGTCAAAGTGGGTAACTGGTCAGTAAAGATAATACCACATTGAGTGATATTGCTCTAGATTTAGCTTGAAGTATTTACCTCTATTTTCCTCAGTTCTAAGACTTGGGGGAAAGAATAAATCTCTTTATTTTTTATTTTCACAAGAAAATAGAGATGGTACAAAATGACAATGACAAAACAAAGCAGAAAAGGGGGGATTTCCTTTTTTCTGATGATATAAAGAATCAATCTTCAGGGCTTATGTAATTCTTCTCTATTTTCTTTTTCCCCTTTTACTTTCTTTTCTTTCTTCTTTTCCTCTTCTTTTGGGGGTACCAGAAGGCTATATGTTTACTGGCTGGTCCAGTAAAGCCTTGAGTTCTCAGCTGAGAAAGTCTGGTTAATTTGGGGGGGGGGAGTGTCTCATCCTTAAACTGCCTAGTCAATTTCTAGCTCCTGTTTAGTTATGTTACCCTCTGAAAAGGGTCAACCCAATTGCCAGAAAGGATTCAGGATGCCGATCACTCTGATTTCTTCCATGCTGAAAAGGGATGTTGGGTGTGGCAACTGGGGGACCCCCCCATTCAGAGGGTCAGTCTAAAAGACTCCCAAAAAGCATAACCGTAGAGGGAAAAATGTCCTTGACTTGTGCCTGTGAAAGTGAAGCAAAGGCAGTAGTAGTTAGGTACATGATCTAGGCAGGGGACCAGGAGAAATAAGAACAGGGTGAATTCCAATGTCCAACTTAAAAGTCCATTAGAATTTCTTGACCAGGGATTTCAAAGCGTCCATTTATTAGGTTTCTCCTTCTGTTTATTTAGCCATGATGTCTGGACTCAGGACCTGCTTTCCAGGCATTTTAATAGTCAGGATATGTGTTTCCACTTAGATAGTTGCTAAAAAGAAAGAGGAAATTTTTTTACTGAGCATTAATTGACAACAATAGTGAACTTGTCCTTTGGCTGCAGGTGACCCTCCTCTGTTAATCAAAACCAAGATCTAAGGTTTTATGCCTGTTTAACAGTGTTTCATATAACTTTGAGCCTAATAACTGGAGGGACAATTTTTCATGCTTTAAAATAAATATATTGACAATTTATCTTTTGGTTATACTTTATTTTTGGATGCTTTAAGACTACACAATTAGCCCAGATTAACCAAACTGTTTTCTCAAGGTCATTTGAGGTTTTAGTCTTCAAGGAGTACTTAGGTTTTAAAGGTGTAGAGTGCCTGGCTCCTTCTGGCCATTCTTAATCAGTTCCATCTTCTGAGGACAAGGTCAGGTCTGCATAGACCAGGCTTCCCTTTGGAGCACGAGGAGAATTTCCTCTATGTTGAGCTTCCCCATAAAATAACCAGGCAAAGTGAATAAGATAAATTTAAACAATTTTAGGCAGATCTTAAATATAAATGATTTACTACAAACAGAAGTAGTCTCTTTACTTTCCCAAAACCCATATCCTGGTTTGTAGTTTTCCAATAACAGGGATCATAGCTATTGACTGGAATTAAGCTGAAAAATCTTGCCAAGTCCATCCAAACTGTCTCCTTCTGGGCTGCATGCCACTAGTTCAGGAAAGTAAACGTAGCTTTTCATGAGTCAAGTTATCTTGAAATAGGCAAAACAGATATCAAAAGTAAAACTTGCATAACCAGATGTGGTGGCATGCTCCTTTAATCCTAGCACTTGGGAGGCAGAGGCAGATGGAACTCTGTGAGTTCAAGGCCAGCCTGGTCTACAAAGTGAGTTCCAGGACAGCTGGAGCTACAGGGAGACCCTGTCTTAAAAAGACAGAAAAAAAAAAAACCTTGCATAATAGACAGAGACCAAAAAATATCTCTCAGTAGTCAAATATAACCCATTATTTGTCTATGCCCCTTTAATCCAAATCTACATCTGGAAATCAAAAAAAAAAAAAAAAAAGCCAGGAATAAACTGAAAACCAACCACATCCCTGTAAGGTTATAATCCCACTTACACCATTAGTGTAACTGGTTTTAGTGTTTATACCATTCTACTCTAGAAACATTTAACCACTTCAATCCAGAACAAGTATCTTATTTTATACCAAACTTTGCAATATTTATACCCATCCAAACAAATGGGGCAGTCCCCTCCAAACACATAACCACAAAATAAAAACCTTAAAGTGACTCTACAAGTCCTGGGACAGGCTCCAAATCTTTTTCTTTTTAAGTACATTAAAATATACACCAACTTGCTATGTAATTTAAGATTGTAAAGTTATATTTCTTTTTATGTGCATGCTCATTTATGGTTAAACTGTGAATCCCCAATGTGTTTTGGAATTAGTGTATTCTTTATTTTCAGATATGTAAGTCTGGTACATATATGGAGTGTAACAAAATAATAAGAATAAATAAATAAACTATTTAAGTCAAAGCTGATAAAAGATAGTTCAGTCTGTAAAATGACTGCTGCTCAAACATGAATTCCTGAATTAGGATCCCCAGTACCCATGCAAAAGCCTGACACAATCAGGTACAATTGTTACCCTAGTACCCACACCCATGTGTGTGTGGGGGGGGTGGGATAGGTGGATCCCAGGTGGTTGAGTCAGTTGGTGAGCTCTGAGTCCACTGAGAGAGCCTGTCTTGAAAAGGTAAGGTAGACAGTGATAATAGAAGACATTTGACATCAGTCTCTGGCCTTCAAGCACAAATGTATACCCAGACACTCTGTATGCACAGCACAGAAAAAAAAAATTAAGTTTATGTAACTAAAAATAGAAAAAGTCACCTGTGGTGTAAAAGTGTCTGAGCAATACTTCCTATATTACTGGATGTGTTGGAAAATATAATTAAATGCTGTTACCATATAGTCTTTTCAAAGGCATTTGGAACAACATTGACTTGTGCCTTTCATTTACATTTTTCTTGGGATGGAAACAAAATTGATCACAGAAACTTAACTAATGTAAACATTTTTAAATACATGTATTTTGCCTCTAGCATGTTCTGTGTAATATATTTGAGCAATCAATACTACATAATTGCACCAAGCAAAAATGAGATGCTGCTATAACCTTAAGTTGGTTATTTTATTTTTTCTTTGAAAATTTCATACCTGCTGTTCAATGAAATGCGGTCATATGCTCTTCTCATTGCCTCTCTCTACCTTGTCATAGGTTCCCCCAGAGCATCCCCATCCCAATCCATGTCCTCTTCTCTTGAAAAACAGTTTCCCTGGAGCTGGAGTCGTAGGTAGTTGTGAGCTGACCATGTGGGTTCTGGGAACTAAGCCCCTGTCTTCTCCAAGAACAACAGACCCTTGTACTAGTTGAGCTATCTCTCCATCCTACCCTTTTTAGAAAATATTCATTAAGCCCAATTACAGCTGCCTAGTTGTACGTGGGCATGGGAATTTTCACTGGAACATAGCCACCAGATAGCATCCACACCCCTAAAAGAGGGTGATTTCTCTGCTTCCAGCAGCTAACCTTTTGTTTTGATTTGTTTTGTTTTTTATATTGGATCTTATCTTATCATAGTTGAAATTAAAGATTATAAGGTAACTCAGTTTTTATCACTAATAAGTCATTTGTGTGCTAACTATAATTTCCTGTAGTACCTTTAGACGTCTGAAGCCAAAGATACTTCTTGGGAGATCTTGTTGCCTGTAATTGTCTCAGCTTGCAAGCACATGGACATCTGTGTGGACACAAAGAACCATGTGTTCTGCTTCTCTGATTTTCCCCCAACCATGGCGAATTCCACCTGCCCTGTTCAAGCTTCTACATTGTCCAAAATAACAAATCCTTATGCATTTTAGGGCTTCCTGAATTTGGCCATTGATGCTCTTCAGAGACACATTCCACCTGCATAAGTGAATTTTTCTGAAGTTGTTCTTTGTTGTTTGAACAGTTAGAGATTTGCAAGAAGTTTAAAAAAAAGTAGAACTTTCCAGTAGATTTTGTTAAAAATGAAGATGATGTTAAATATCGATAAGTGTTCATTTCCATGAAATATAAATGCATGTGTACAGCCATCACTACCAGACATTTCCTGAACTCTTTTTCAGCTTGAAAAACTAAAGCTTTGTACATATTGACCAGTAACCAGGCCTATTCCTTCCTCTTCCAAGCCTCCGGCAACCACAATTGTCCCCACCACCATGAGTTTGACTACTTTGATTACCTCATATAAATGGCATTATACATTAACTTTGTAACTTACTCCTTTTCTATAATGCCCTTAAAATTCTTGCTGCTTTTCTGTTTCTTAAGTTTGAAGAGCACTCTATAGTATGTACAAGACCATATTTTCCTTTCTATTCATCTGTGAATGGATGTTCATGTTGCTTCCATTTGTAACTGTTGTGAAGGATCTTTCTATGAACATGGCTACTCAAATATTCTGAGACTTCGTTTGAAGTTCTTTTAAGTATATATCAAGAAGAGGAATTGACAGAGCATATGATAATTATCCTTGTAATTTTTAGAGATGTTTCAAATTACAATCCTAGTAGCTACATAGAGATTTCAGTAGTTCCTTATCCTTCATGGTAGTTTTTTACTCATATTTTTAAATAGAAATTTATTTTAAGGAATATATAAAATTTTTATATTGTTATGAGGTACCATGTAATGTTGTAATACATGAATGTGTTATATAATGTTAAAATCACCAGACTAAACATATTTATACTCTCAATCATTTTTTTCCTGCATGTATATATGTGGTGTGTATGCATGAATGTTTGAATGTGTGTATGTGCATGTGTATGGGTGCACCTGTTTATGGTGCTCAAAGTTGATGTTGAATGTCCTCTGAGATTGCTCTCCACCTTTGTCATTGAGGCAGGGCCTCACAATTTAACCCTGAGCTCACAGATGGGTCTAGTCTATCTAGCCACCTTGTTCCAGGATTCCCTGTCATCTCATGTGGATGTGTGGAAGTCACCACCCATGCCTGGACAGAAACTTTCAGGAGTGGTCTTGGGACAGGAACACCCACACTTATAAGTAAACCCTCACCCATTGCTCTTAAGAAAGCCCAGTAAATTCATTGATTTCCCATAGCACAGTTTGGTGAAAATGGACCTGAGTTTGTCACAGGGACCAAGGCAGGAGGGGGCTGGATGTGATTTGCACCTTCCAAAAGGAATTTTAGCTACCCTTGGCTTTGACTTTGGAGTACTAGAATTCCAAGAAGGTCAATATGGCCATCTGACATTACAAGTCAATTCCAGGGATCCTGCCCTCATGGCTTATGGGTCAAGCACTTTATTCACAGATCCACCCCCCCCAGATCTATCATTTCTTAGTGGTTAAAAATATTCAACTTCTTTCTTCTAGTTTTTTAAACTATATGGCATGTTTTAGTTTCGTATAAGCACCCCACAGTGTAGCAGTACGCCAGAACTCCTTTCTCCTCTCTCACTATAACTCACTGGCCATATGTGTTAGTTACTTTTTGAGACTGTGATCAAATGCCATGACTAAAAGCAACTTGAACAAGGTAAGGGTTTATTTTGGGCTTATGGTTCTAGAAGTAGAGTCCAAAATGGCAGGGGATTCATGACAGCTAGAGCCAGAAGCTGAGAGCTCGCACCCTCAATTACAAATATGCCGCAGAGAGGGACCTGGAAGTGGGGTCAAGTTATGAACACACAAAGCCCATCCCAGTCACACAGTTCCTCCAGCAAGGCTCCACCTCCCAAAGATTCCATGTCCTCCTCAAACAACTCTGCCAACTGGGATGTAAGTCTTCATATGCGTGAACCTATGGGAAACATTCTCATTCAAATGTGTGAACCAATGGGAGACATTCTCATTCAAATGTGTGAACCAATGGGAGACGTTCTCATTCAAACATCCACACTGCTGATCAGTCTTCCCCTCCTTCTCTAACCTTCTCAGACTTTGAGGATTCAGCTTCTGTGTTGTCATCTGCTCTTTGACTCCACATCTAAGTGAGGTCATGCAGTGTCTGTCTTTATGTGCCTGACTTATTTACTATAATGTTCTCCATTTTCAGAAAAGTTGTTGCAACCGACATGGTTCCCTTATTTGTAATCAATGAATTGCATCCCATTGTAAGTATGTGCCCCATTTTCATTACCTGCCACTAGTTAACATATTCTTAGGTCACTTCCATTTCATGTTACTGTGGACACCGCTAGAGTGGTTATAGGAGAACATGTGTTTCTTTACCAGTTGGTTTCATCTCCTTTGGACATATGCAGGTGGAGGGAATTGCTGGATCATAGGATCTGTTCATATTGTGAGGATCTTCAAGACTGCCTTCCATGATAGCTGTGACAATCTATACTTCCACCAGCAATGTACAAGGATGTCCTTTTCTCCACATTGCCACCACCAATGCTGCCTTTTCCTACTGCTAGCTATGCTTACTGGGGTGAGTTTATAATTTTTCTGAATTTCCCCGATGTCTACCGATACCAAACTTTTTATTTTCATATCCCTGAATGTCTTGAGAAATATCTACTCAGATCTATTGGCCTTTTTAACCAAATTAGCTAATTGCTATTGCATTTTTGAAGTTTGTTAGACATTCAGGATATCAACCTTGTCAGATATATGGTGTGACATCATCTCCTCCTATCCTGCAGTTGTCTCTGTAGATTCTGATCTTTTTAACTTAATATAATCCTTCTGTCTTTGTTTTTATTTTCTAGAATTTTAGGATCTTGTCCCCAAATAACCCATGCTTGTTCCAATGCCCTGAGGCATTTCCCTGTAATTCCTCCTATTATCTTCATGGTTCCCAAGTCTTCCAGTCTTATTTTAAAATATTTAATCCATTTTAATTTTCGTAGCTGTTAACTAGATGGGAGTCTAGTGTTCTTTTTCTCCATGAGCCTGTCCAATTTTCTCAGCACCTTTTATTGAGAGAACAAAACTTTCTCCAATACATGTTTCAGCACCTTTGTCAAATTCAGTTGGCTGCAGCTGGATGGGTTTGTATCTGAGCTATTCTGTTCCTTTAGTTTATGTGTTCTTTTTTTTTTTAAATGTGACTATTATCCTATTTTTATGATATGTCATTGTGCTGCATTTTGAAGTTAGGTGGTGTTTTCTGTTTTCTTGTCAGAATGACTGAGTTTTTAGGCTTTTTGTGGTCCTCTGTAAATTTCAATATTTTGTTTTTTTTTTAATTTTTGGATGTGTATGCATGTAAGGTTGTGTTTTGTGAGTGTGTGTGTGTGTGTGTGTGTGCAATATACAAACCCGTGTGGGTCTATGTATCCCTGCACATGTGGAGTCCAGAGAAGGATGCTGAATGTTCTGCTTTCTCATGTACTGCCTTATTCCTTGAGACATGGTCTCTTGCCAAACCTGGACCTGGGCTGGCAGCAGCAAATCCAGTGATCCTCTTCTCTCTTCAACCCTCCTCATCACTGGGGTTACAGGTGAATGAGGCCATGCTTGGTTTTTTATAAATGGATACAGGGTATTTGAACTCAGGTCCTCAAGGTTATATAGCAGCACTCTTATCCACTGAATCATCTCCCCATCCTCTAGTATGGGGTTGTAAAGAATATTTACTTGCTATTTTGACAGATCACTTTGGGCAGTAAGGACATGTTTACAAAATTGATTCTTTTAATCTACCAATATCACATATATTTCCCCTTTCTTATACTCTTCAATCTTGATCCATGGTTTTTAGTTTCTAAAATATACATCTCGGACTGGAGAAATAGCCTAGTGGTTAAGAGCTCCGACTGCTCTTGTAGAGCACCCGGATTCGATCCCCAGCACCCACATGGCAGCTGAAAACGTCTTTAACTCCAGTTCCAGGGGAATCCGACACCCTCTTCTGACCTCCGTGGCATTGCACGACACAGGTGCACTAACCTACATGCAGACAATGCATTCATACACATATGAAAATAAATTAAAAATAATAAAAAAATAAAAAATATATACATCTCTTACTTATTTGACTAAATCTATCCACAGGCTGGTTCGCCAGGTGGTTATGGATGTCTTTACTAGTTTTATGCATTCTGCCATAACTGTCCTGCATCTTTCTCTCAGTTTTTTTTTTCATTTTTTAGCTATAAGTGATAATCCATGAGTACAAGCATCCTTCATGTAAAACCAATTTGCAGGCTGTTGTGCCCAAACACCCACAGCCCCACCTTCCAGTGGGGGGTGAGGGGTTGTATGTTCAATCAAGTTGATCAAATGAGTGTCCAGACTACATTGCTGTAGTTTCACCATTCACCCCAATCGCAGCCCTTACATTCTACCATGCCCCCTCTTCTGCAGATTGTTCCCTAGGCTTAGAAAAGGGGCACAGGTGGATGAGAAGCAAAACAGTCCACTCTCTCTGGAGCTGTTGTCTTGGACTCTGGTCAATTCTGGCTGTTTCCTTTCATGGGCTGACAGTTTGTCCAGGAATAACCTTTCGATCCTACTAATGAAGCACAAGCAATTAAATATATAGGTATTTAAACAGCACTAATAGTTATGGTAGTTTACTTTGGTATAGACACATATGTTTGGATGATATGTTGATTCATGAATTACATTTTTTCCTGTTAAATATGACAGGGTCTTACTGTGGCTTATAACATCTCCTAACCTGTAGAGGATGTAAGCTTGTGGCATCAGCCATGGGTTATTCCTCCAAGGAGAGAGCCAATAGTCAATTAGATTTGGGATATACAGGCATATGGCTTCCTCTGCTGCACAGTATTTCCAGGCAGGTGAGGTGTAGCTGGTGCTGACAGTGGAGTCTTGCTTGACTCAAGGAGACCCGTATCTGCTTTATTGGTTTAGTGGCCTTTGGTAACACTCTCTGGTGTTCCAGAGGCCATCTGTACACTTGCATGTGTGGTCTCAATACATATTTCCCATGTTAAAATCAGGTCTTAAGCAGCAGGGCCTTATCGCCTCTCTTCTTGCAGGTATCCCAGTTTAGAGGCAAGGAGCCTTTAAATTTTGTGGGGCCTTAGATCCCCTGGCCAACATCTCCCTGGTAGAATAATCCATTACTGATGTCAGAGCTCCTGTATTGATATATTTTGTTTAAGTGCATAGTTTAAGGACTTTAGTATTATATTTGGTTCTGAACAGAGAATAATCCTTTTCACGGTTCTTATGTCTATTAGTCAATTAAAGAAGGCAGTTTTACCGGTTTTATAAGAGATTACCTCTATAATAGTTGTATCCAATTTACAGTTGGAAAAACTGTACACATAATTTTCCTCAAAATATAGTCATGATCTTCACCCATTTAACAAATATTTACAAAGCACCAATTCCTTTCCAGGTACTTTGCAAGGTTATTGCACATATATTGATTTGGTTAAGTGTCTACTGCGAATTCTATCAGACTGTCATTCCCTGAGACTGGTGTCAACCTGTTCTCCTTTCCAGTTCTGTGGACTACACAAAGTTATTGTGGTTTTTATTTGTTGTTTGTTCATTGTTTTATTGGATTGTTCCCAGTTCTGATATCAAAAACAGGTCACTCTCAACCCTTAGTTTGTGAAACAGGAACTTACTCTGTAGACTTGTCTTCTTTTAAACTCCCAGTCTTCCTGCCTCAGCTTCCTGAGTGCTAGGATTTTACAAGTATGCTATGTCAGACAAATAGTCCATTCTTTTTAAAGGATGAACACAGGGCTGGAGAGATGACTCAGCAGTTAAGAACATTTGCTGTTCTTGCAGAAGACACTGGTTTGAAACCCAGCACCCCCATATCCATTAACAACTGTCTGTAACTCCAGTTCCAGGGTATCTGATGCTCCCTTCTCTCTGCCATGGGCCTTGCACAAAACGAGTGCACCTACATACATACAGGCAATACACGCATACATATAAAATAAAGATAATAAACAAAATAATTTATAAAGAACATAAAGTTTGAGAGATTCAAGTCTCATCTACTTTTTACACCTAGTATGAAGCAGTGCTATAAAAGATCTAGATGTTCTGACTTCCAGGCCACAGCTCCCAGCACACCTGAGAACATCATCTAAGAAAACACTTTTGTGATATTGTGTTTAATGTAAGCATTGTATTTAAATGTAGGTATATATTCTGATTGTGAGAAATAAACAAAAGGGTCCTTTTTTGATTTCAAGAGGTTTAGGGACATTAAATAAAGATAAATGAATAACCAATTAAAGTCCATGTTGCTCTGCTTATTAAGTAAGGGCTAGTTCCAGATAATATTTAACTTAGTCATATAATGCATATGTGTTCATATATATGTATATATGCTGAGTGTATAAAGATGCATGAATACATTTGACCCTGTTAAAATTTCTTTTACAGATTTATTTTCCCATACCTTTTCACTCTGTCAGGCAGGCCTACTTCTAAGGGATTTGGGGATCCATAATGCTTTGTATCGTTCAGATAAATTGAGCACCTCAGTGGATGTGCCCTTTTATTGACATTAAGAAGTCAGTGGACCAAAGAATAAGGCTAAGCCAAACGGTGATAGTGGAAAGTATTGGACTGCAAAATAAGAAAGTCTTAGTAGAAACGCTGAGTTCAGCCTGGTCACTGGAGTGAGACTCGCTGCTCACCTTTCAAGATTTAATAATAGTTTTATGATAGTCACTACTGGAGGCAAGGCCCAAGTGCTTCAGCTTGGAAGCTGCTAGGAGTTTACAAAATCATGAATTTGTGGGTGAGAATTTTAGTAGAGGTAGAAATTTAACTCTCTCAGGGGTTGAATGCTATCTCTCCTAAAAAAAGGATATGTTGGAGGGCTAGCTCCCAGAACCGTAGGAAGTGAGCTTACTAGAAGATAAGGTCTTTATAGGGCTAGTAGAGATAAGACAGGTAGGCCTGAGTATTATTGATAACCTTATAGAAAGGAAACTTGAACACAGAGGTCAGCACCTGCTTACAGGAATAATGTGGTGTTGTGGCCTTCTACTGAGGAAGTAAACCCAGAGTATGTCCTTTCCACACAACTTTGGAAGCCACAGATAGCTTGATTTCAAGTGCCTAGCCTCAGAATTACAAGACAGCCAACATGTGTGTTTAATCCATCCAGTTCGTGGACCCTTGTTCGAAGTGCCCTAGAAAATGAATTCAGACGCCCAGCCATGTTTTATATACATTTTGCCTTTCATCAGATCATTGCTCAGTAAGCCTGCATTGAGTGAGATGCTACTAGGTGCATAGCATTAGGACTATAGCAGATGTATACTGAAGAAAGTAAAAGCTCATTCCTTACTGCTTGAGAAGTCTAGAGGAAGCCAAAAGATAGAATCCCATTGAATACAATGTAACAACATGAAACAGATCCTGATAAAGTGAATGAACTACAAGTGTATATCAGTATCCTTCAGAGCCAAAGGATTCATAAATAGCCTATTTATGGGGGCTATGGAGCTAGCTCAGCAATGACAAGTACATATTGTTTCTGTAGAAGACCACAGTTCAGTCCCCAGCACCCGTGTCAAGCAGCTCACAACTGCCTGTAACTTCAGCCCCAAGGGATCCAGTCCTTGTGCCTTCCACATGCCTACCCATACATAATTAAAAACAATAAGGGGCCACCCTGCCGTACATAGTGAGTTTCATAGTCAGACTCTGTCTCAAAAAAATCTTAAAAAAAGAAAGAATGAAATAGGGGGCTGGAGAGATGGTTCGGCTGTTCAGAGTGTTTATTCTCCAGAGGATCTGGGATTCAGGTCCCTAAACCAGTACATCAGCTCACAGTGGTCCTAACTGCAGACCCAATCGCATCTGATACCATTTTCTGCCCTCTGGAAGCATTGCCTATACATGACTCATTTACATCCATGCAGGCAAAGCACCCAAACACACAAAAGATTAAAAAAATATTTAAAGAAAGAAAAGGCCCTTTGGGTTGATTTTTCTCAGTGATTTATTGAGAATTTAGTCCATATACTATAAAATTAACTCACTTAAAATATAAAGGTCAATGTTGTTTGCTATATTCGCAACTATTTGTCATCAACAGTAGATCCAGAATATTTTATCACTCCAAGATAAATCATGCTATTAGTAGTGATTACTCTCTCCTGACCATGGCAACCATTTGCCCACTTTGCCTGTGTGGCCTTGCATCAACGTATGTCCCAGATGGGCCCTGCAACAGTCTTTGGTGTCTGGCTTCTTTCCCTTGGTTTTTCCTCCTTTTTTCAGGCTGGGGTCGGGGTGGAGGCGGCACATTTTTACATCTACTCTTTTAGAGGACTCAATACATTAAATTAACAGAAAACAGGAGAAATGCATACAAATTTAAATACGTTACTTAATATTAGGGCCCAAGGACCCTAATAAGGAAATGAAGATTCTGCCCCCTCCTGAATTGCTCAAACCTAACTGCCTGTATACTAGATTGAACAGAGGCAGTTCTGAAAAAGTAGCTAAACTACATGCAGAGGCCTGAGGAAAGTTAGGATTATTTTAGCATGGTCTGCTTGTTCAGAATTTTATCTACTAAGCCTCCCCATCTGAACACCTTTTTCCCCCTGCTACAAGGAATACATCTTTCATATGGAAGGGTCTGGATTCTATTTGAAAAAAAAAAAAAACAGGAAACTGGAAACCCTTTCCTACACCTCCTATTTTTCCAAATGCCTTTATTTAAAAATAATTTTTTTGTAAAAAGTAATGTGGTTCTGAGGTGCCACATTCTGTTATCCTTCATGGCTGGGTAATATTCCATCATTTAGACACCATGCTTGGATGTTATAGATCTACAGGTTGTTTTCTTTCGGGACGCTGTGAGTGATATTGCTGTGCACAGTTGTGAATATGTTTTTATTTAAATGTGTTTTCACTTTTATAGTTTATGTAACTAGGAGACTAATTGATGCCTCAGAGGGGTACCTATAGGTTTAGAATTTTACAAATCTCTTATTAAAGGAAAACAAAAGTGTATCCCTTATATTGTTTGACTTTAACCCTACCCCCTACTTAAATATATTCAGATATTATATCCTCCCTAGTCTAAAATACCACATAACTCCACATTCACTGTTGCATGGAATCTTTACACGCACATGGAAGGTAAAACTTTCTTGTTTTTTTTTTTTTTTTTTTTAATTAATTTTTATTTATGCTTTGTGCATTTCATTACATTTTTTTCCAATTCAGTTCAGGCTTTATTTTTCCCTTTCCCTTTCCCCTCCCACCCCCACCCCAATCCCAGATCATGCCATTCATTCTGCCAAAACTGTCCTGCATTCTTTCTCTCAGTTTTTTTTTTCTTTTTTTTCATTTTTAGCTATAAGTGATAAATATCCATGAGTACAAGCATCCTTCATGCAAAACCTATCTGCAGGCTGTTGTGCCCAAACACTACAGCCCCCACCATCCAGTGGGCTGTGACAGGTTGTTTGTTCAATCAAGTGATTCAATATGAGTGTCAATCAGACTTGTCCAGACTACATTGCTTGTAGTTTTCACCATTCACCCCAATCGCAAGCCCTTACATTCTACCACACCCATGCCCCCTCTTTTCCGCAGGTTGTTCCCTAGGGCTTAGAAAAGGGGCACAGGTGGCATTTATGAGAGCGTGTAAAAAACAAGGTGATTCCACCTCTTCTCTGAAAGGCTGTTGGACTTGGATCATGGTCATTCTGGGCTGTCCCTTTTTCATGGAGCTGACAGTTTGTCCAGGCAAAACCTTTCGATTCCCTCTACAATAGTTGTCTCCAATTTCAAGTTGGGGAGCGACCTCAATACATGGTCAGTATTTCTCCTTGTTCTTATGGTGGGAGGGCAAGGAAGTCTCTCATATCAGAACCTTTGTTGCACCTAAAAGGTAAGTTTCACATTTAGGACTCATTATAATAGTTGTTACATGTAGGACCACAAGGGGTTCGATTGTTTATGGCAATCTGAGGCTTTTTCTTCCTGATTAATTGTTTCAACGGCTGTGTCCAGCCTTTCCGTTGTCCACTTTTTGGTGCATCCCTCCTTACTCAATGCAAGACCTGATATCTTTTCTTTCTCAGTCTTTAAGTTGGTGACGTTTTTGTCCTGTTGGAACTCAAACAAATCTTTCCCATAGTTAGTTTTTTAAGATTTGAATTTGCATAGGGTTTTTGATGAAAAGTTTCTATGTCTTTCTTATCCCCCCCCCCTTTTTTAGCGTTTGAGTCTCCAGAAGATAGTTTGTATTTACATGATCATAGGGTGGAGGTCAGGATAGATTTCATCAAATTCACCCATCTGTTTGTGGTGGAAGGTCGACTATATATGAAATAACTTGGGAAGGCACTAAACTTAATTTTTACCATGTAAATTCATTCTTAAAGGAGAGTGCTACTGAAGGTGATACTGTACAAGCAGAGAAAATTATAGAGAACATTTGTATGTGCCAATCCAAATTCTTGCATACAGATTTTTTGATGAAACAAATGTTGGGGCAAAGCGAATTATATCTCCATTTAATTCAGATCCATTAAACTCACAAATATAATAATCAAATCTTAAACCAATGTGTTTAATATACACATGTTTTACTTTTACTTTTTACTAAGTCCTAAAACACCATGTGTCCTGTAGACAGTTGTTAGACGGCGAAACTGGGTACTTGTGAGCTCACGTCATTAAATATGCCTTCATTCGAATATCACCCGCTGTCCCTCTCCCACCCATTCCCCCCTTTCCAATTCACCATTTCAGTCCATTTTCTGATTGATTGCAGGTCTTTCTGTCTTCTGTTACTATGCCTCCCTCTCCATGAGAAATATTTATATGGTTGGTTGATTGGTACTAGCATTCCACATATGAGGGACACCATTTGTCATTTTTTTTTCTGGGACTGTTGTTCTTTACCTTTACATAATGTCTTCCAGCTCCATCCATTACCTGCAAATTTCATGATGTGTCCCTCTTTACTGCTGAATAGTATTCCATTGGAAGTAAAACTTTCTTTTAATAACATGAATGTCCTGGTCATTATTGAATTTTACTTTCAGAAACCCTTTTGTGTTTAGTGGATTCCATTATAAGAGGTCCCCAAAAATGTGAGGGGGGGAGCAGCTCATGAAGGGAAGGGGAGTTTTCTGAACTATCAGTGGTAATGACCAGAAAACGGTTTCAAATACAGAGGCACCATACAAAATTAAAGACGTTGGGTCAGCTGGACTTGGCAGTTTGGCTATTATAATAAAGTTTCTATAAAATATGTAAAACACAGATTCTTGACTAGACAGATTCATTTGTAGGAAAGATCATGGCTTACACAACTACAAAAATGTCTTAGATGGTTAAGGTTACCAAGTCCAGGTTTACTTAGATCGGAAGCTCCCTTACAGATTTCCATGTGACACTTTGGAACTCCAATTCACTCTCTACCTCTCAATTCTGTTCACTTCATTGCCAAACAAGTTATTTTTTGTCTGGGTCTGACATGGCTCCCGATAGGCACAGCTCTACCTGTTCCTGGCTGAGGATCACAGGGAAGCAACATCTCCTTCACATACCTACAGAGTGCACCTTAGACATCTTTGGCTCATGTAAGTCACTTGGTCCTGCTGGTGTGGAATGTGCAATCTAATTCACTGGCCAGATCCACCTCCTGAGGAGCCTTTCTTTCTTGTCACATGGCTGGAAGGGATGAGTGAGCTTCATCCAAATCAGAGGGAAATCAATTTCCTATTGGGAAGAAACTTCTGCCTCTCGGAGGAATAACGATGCCTTGAAGATCAGTAAGAGAGTAACAATAAAAAAATAACTGAGTAGTTATTTCCTTTAATATATGGATATATATATATTATATTATATATATATATATATATATATATATTACACATAGAAAAATTTTGAGGTCTGAAAATAAACTATATGTTAATTCCAAAATATAAACAGTAAACTTCTGCCCCAAACAGTAAACTTCTACATAGGAAAACTTTAAAAAGCCTGAGAAAAAGATGCAAGACAAGTATAGCAGAATGTGTGAGTTGAGATGGGGTGCGGGGAATGGGAGGGGGAATGAGTCTAAATTGGATTGAGAAATTTTGTATAAAATGCACAAAACTTCAATAAAAATATTTTTAAAAATAATATAGTAATTCTACATTAAAATAAGCACACAGTACTTTTCTGGGCCATAGAAACAATCACACTATCTGGCTCAATCTAGCTTTCTAACTATATATCTGTCTGCCTATTGTCTACATTTTTTTGAAACAGGGTTTCTTTGCAGTCCTACATGGCATAGAACTGGCTACGTAGACCAGGCTGGCCTAGATCTCACAAAGGTTCTCCTGCCTATATCTCCTAAGTGCTGGGATTAAAGGAATCCATCACCATGATTAGCGTTGTATTCTATCTATCTATCTATCTATCTATCTATCTATCTCTCTACATTTTTTGAAAGGAAGGAGAAGACTTTTCTAAGAAATTCTTCCTTAAGATCTATTTAAATATTTTATTATTACATTTATTTATATTCGGGAGGGCATAATAAGAGGTCAGAAGACAACTTTCAGGAATCAATTCTCTACTTCTGCTATGTAGTTCCCAGGGATCAAACTTAGATGTCTAGGCGTGGTGGTGATGAGTTTACCTGCTCAGCCATTTTTTGGATACAAAATTTATCTTTCAAAAACAGTAATATTGGGGCTGGAGAGATGGCTCAGAGGTTAAGATCACTGGCTCTTTGCTCTTCCAGAGGCTTGGTTTCCAGAGCCCCAATGGCAATTTACAACAATTCCTAACTCCAGTTACAGGGAATCAGACTCTATTATGGCCTCTGTGGGCAGTGTACACATGGTACACTTAAATATATGCAGTCAAATACTCATACATATAAAAAAAGAATAACTGTACTTACAAGGCAATTGCTATAGAGGTAGGAGCTGATGGCTACTTCGTCAACGATGGTGATGGGATGGACTGATGTTCACTGACATATTGCCAATGGGCTTGATATTCAAGTCTGATGCAAGCTGTATGAGACAGAAGACCAAGGTTTGAAGTAAACAACAGGGAAATGTGGGAATTGTTTAGGAAATGCAAAGCTTTAGGAAAAGCATATTGGGAAGATCATAGTAATTGAGAGTTAAATTCAGAGCATATTAACATTGAAGTGCTCCTTGGTAAGTAATAAAGATGCTGCGTGAGGGGGCTGGAGAGATGGCCTAGCAGTTAAGAGCGCCGACCGCTCTTACAGAGGACCCGGGTTCGATCCCCAGCACCCACATGGCGGCCGAGAGCCGTCTGAAACTCCAATTCCAGGAGAACTCCAGCTCCAGGGGAATCCGAGACCCTCTTCTGACCTCCGCGGCATTGCATGACACGGGTGCACAGACCTGCATGCAGACAGTACATTGGTACACATACAGAAATAAATTTTAAAAAATTAAAAAAAAAGTTAAAAAAAAAAAAAAGATGCTGCGTGAGAACTGAATGTGAGTGTCCAGATTCAGGGAAAAGTAGAGGCTGGAGATAAGATTTAGGATTCGCATCACACAGATACGGATTCAAGCTTCTGGGGGAATTCTACATAGAATGGGAGAAGAGGAGGACGCAGCAGGAATGAAAAGCGAAGGGGCAGCTAGTGTGCTGGAGAAAAGACAATGGTGTGGGACCTGAGCTAAGAAAGGTTTTCAAGGGGGACGGAAACATCTGCACCACAGTCAAATGCTGAAAGGCTGAGGACGTGGGGGCTGGAAAATGATCACGGAATCCATCACTGTAGAAAACACTGGTGATCGCGATGCACATAAAGCCAGCCCAGAGTGGGTTGCAGAAGGAACGAGCAGGAGGAAATGCCAGCGTGGGAATCATTGGGAGAGGTAGGGAGACCCTGTACAGTTAGAGGAGAGTGCATTTTGAAGATGACATTAACAGTGAGTTGCTGTGTTGATGGGAATGATCACAATAAGGACTCACAGTGTAGAGAAAAAAAAATGGCACCAGTGTTGAACTTGACCGTGATGCACTTTCATTCATGCAAGCAAAACACTCATACACATAAAATAAAATGTTAAATTAAAAGACAGAAATATTCCTAAGATCCAGCAGCATCCTAACACAGCCATTGTTCCTATGAACTCACTGCATCTTAGGTTACCTGCACAAGACCCTTGGGATACGGGCCATACCACGATTTCATCATGCTCAGGGGAGAGCTCATGGGGCCCCACCTCTCAGGAGGATCTGTTGGAAGCTCATGACTGTTGGTGGAGGAGCTGTCATTTTCCTCAGTAGTGTAGCCACGGATGAGTCGTGCATGTTCTAGGTAATAATCTCCCACTCATACACATGTAAATAACCATAAGTAAACTCACCGGGACACACACACACACACACACACACACACACACACACACAGGTTCCTTTTGGGAGAACCTAGCATATAGGCTGCAAACTCTTGATTACCTGCATGTAAGAATAGGGAAGAAATTATGTTCAATTATTTCTACATATTTAAAAGTAAGAGCAGATATAGAGTTATCTCAGCAGTTAAGAGCAGTTGCTGCTCTGACAAAGGACCTGAGTTTGGTTCCCAGAAACCACATGACACTTGTAACTCCAGTTCCAGGGGACCTGACACCCTCATCTGGCTTCTACTGGCTTGGAGTGCACTTAAACTCAGCCAGCCATGCACAGATATGAATAAAAGTAGTAAGTAAATAAATCTTTATTTAAAACGGTAGACTTCTTGTAAGGAATCACTTTTATTCTCTGATTTCCTTCACAGAGACACATTTTCCTCTCATGTAAATAATTTACAGTTGCTTTTCTTGCTTTACATCCATCTGAGCATCGCTCCCTGGAGAGGTAGTGTCTGAGGATCTAGAAGGCTTTCCCCTGTGTGTGTCTATTTTAAGTTGTTTGTTTTGCTTTGAGAACAGAAACAAGAAACACCATTAGTGGAAGCACAAATTATGAACCTGCAGTGAATAAAGAGATAAGATGAAATCAAACCATCTCCTCTCTGGAAGTTCCTTCCTTACCAAATCCTCTCACCAGACTGTTCTCTTTAACTAACGTTAAATAAAATGGCCTGTTGTTTGAGTGAACTCGGTGAGAAAGGCTGATGAAAAATAATAGTCAGCCAAGAAGACCTGAATCCTAAAGTTTTGTGGGTGGTTATAGAGCTCCATATTTGTATCTGCAAGTAGTATGGAGAGTTCTTCAGTTATGGATCTGTGTACTTTATTAGAGATGATAATTAAATCCTTCACAAGACAGATATTAAGCATGGACGCAACTCTTGTGCTAATGGATTGGCACATAATATGATTTTAAGATATGCATAATTTGTCTGAAGGAGCACCCGGAAAGGCAAGTCTGGGGAAGTGATGAACTCAAGTGAAAGCAGAGTTGCTAAGATGGTCTGAGTAGCGGTTCATGCAACAAAAGGTAGGTAGAGGAACACAGAACCAAAGTATTGAATCTTGAAATGGAAAGAAATGACAATCCCTCCCCTCCCCCTCCCCTTCCTTCCCTCCCCTCCCCTCCGATCCCTTCCTTTCCCTTCCTGTACTCCTTCACCTTCCCCATCCCTTCTTCTTCTTTCCCTTCCCCTTCTTCTTCCTCCCCTTCCCCTTTCCCTTCCCTTTCCACTTCCCTTCCCTTGCCAACAGAAATTAATAAAGAAATTTTCATGTCTGTCTGACTAAAGGTTATAGTCTGTCATTATTCTGAAGGGGCTGTTTCTGACTAGCCTCCATGGATAATGCCTTAGTCTGCCTGTTCTCAAAGTCCTCGGGGTCAACAGTTGGTTTTTTTTTTTTTTTTTTTTCGTGTCTGAGTGCACTGTCTGCATGTAGGTAGGTGCACCTGTGTCATGCAATGCTGCAGAGGTCAGAAGAGGGTGTCGGATTCCCCTGGAACTGGAGTCAAAGATGGTTCTTAGCCACCTGGCTCCTCTGCAAGAGCAGTCAGTGTTCTTAACAGCTGAGCCATCTCTCCAGTCCCAACAGTTGGTTTTTATACAACTAAACAAACCTATGGGACATATTTCCCTTCTTGTCTCTCACCTTCAAGAAAATAATAATCAGCTGGGTTCTCTGAACCATAAGCTGATCTTCAGCATCTCTATAAATCAATAAATCATCAGAGTCAGGCCCAGCAGTTCACACCTGTAATCCCTATATTGAACAGCTGGAAATAAGGGGGATTGCTGAGAATTTGAGGCCAGCCTGGTCAATTTAGTGAGTTCTAGCCCAGCCTGTACTATGAAGTAGACTCTTTCTCTCTCTCTCTCTCTCTCTCTCTCTCTCTCTCTCTCTCTCTCTCTCTATATATATATATATATATATATATATATATATATATCCAGTTAGGTCCTAGCAAAGGGTTCAAGTATGTGATTCACAGGATGGCAAATACTGGGATGTGGTGGTGGTGGAACCTTTAAGAAGAGGGACCTAATGGGAAGTACTTGGGTCATTAAGGGTACTCTTGGCAGAAGGGATTTAGCTTACTCTTGTGGGACTCCTCAGTAGAGGAGTCAGACCCTGGCTGGCCCCGCCCAGCTCTCTGGCCCCCTGTTTCATACAGGCCTACCCTGGGTTCCTCCCCTAGCTGAGTTCCTGGCTACACCATCCTCTTGAGCTTCCAAATATGTTAACCAAATAAACTTTCTCTTCATCAGTAGCCTGCCTAAGGTAACTAATTACAGTAATTATAGACTAATACTGTCTCCCTTCCTGTTTTATTAATAAGGCAATACTGGGAGTTTCAGTAAAGGGAATTTTAGTCAGCTTATGACTTTAAATGAGCATCCACATGATGCTGAGCCATGTTCATCAGAGAATATTTGCAACCCAAAAATCTCTATGGTCTGTGCCACTTTTCCTTGTTATTACTCGGGCTAGACACTGTGCACACTAAGTGCAGTAACATGTTTTACTTCTGTTACAGCCATCCAGGGCCTCTTACTTCTCTCATAGGCTTGTCCTCGCTCCTTTCCATAGTCTTGTCTTCACTGGCCATTTCTCTCCTGACTGAAGTGAAACAGGTCCACACACAGCATGATTTATGGCTGTGTGCCTGCTCCATGTGCCTTTCGTGGTTACATGCATGTTCATGATATAGTCCAGTGAGCCTCACATGTCACAGTAATGGGCAGATGGAAGAAGTTTCACACCATCAAATTTGAAGAAGGCTCTGGCTGCCTTTCCTCATTGAGAGAGATGGATTTTGCTTAAACTGACAGTGGGATGCACACCAAGCAAGCAGACTATGAAACTGTAATCTTTTTAACTAGCATACATTGTTCCCATTATGAAAAATAAAATCTCCTTTTCATGGTTTTCCTTCCCAAAAAACATTGGGTCATTAAAGGTACTCAATTAAGGAGCATGTTTTTCTTTCAGCAATAGCTTCTGCACTTCCTCCAGTGTGTCCCAGTGTGGGTAATCACTCCCCAAATGACGGGTGGGCTCAGTCCCCAGCAGGCCTCTGAGCAGCATCACCAGCCAATCTGGCAAAGGCTTTCCTGTCTGCAGGGCTCCTAGAGACCTGCTGCTGGCTCTTCTCAGGGGTCTGAAGTTATTCCTCTTAAATCTGTTGACCTTGCCTCAGTCCTGCTCATTAGAACTTCAACTTACTTGAAATCTTGCTTGAAATGTCTTGTTCCTTATCCTTATCTAAATGATATCCATATCTCAAGGATCAACTAACTTCTTCTCTTAGACCTTCTCTGACCAAATCATTAGTTCCTCCTCTTCTAATACTTGAAGTATGTATATCCATCACTTGGTAATAATTGAATGGTGTTTATGGCCTAGGTCATACTCTATCCATGGGGCAGATCTGCTCAGCATATATGCTTATTGAGTTAGTTCCCATTGTTATGAAATGGAAAGATTTTAACAAAATTTTTATTTCTTCCTTTGTGTCTTTGCCACAAAGTGATGGTTTGCATTGTTGGAATTGTAGTCCTCCACAACAGAGCCAGCTGCCACAGAATGGTGGTTGTCCCCACCCAACTCAGCTGAAGCACAAATTAACTCCCCAGTGCCTAGTAGCCCCATATAACGCTCCCTATTTAACCATAAGCTCATGAAACACCTAGTAGTGCATCTGGCAATAATTCTTCCTGTGTCCATGCTTGAGAACATGATAACTCTTAACTTGGTGATCTTATCTTCCTGCCAGACAAAGAGTTCCTTGAGGACAGGAACCAGATGTGGAGAAGTGATCGAAGACTGTGGCTCAGGAGGAATCGGGGGCAATGTTGAGCTCTGCAGGCAACATTATAAATAGCAAATGATATTTTTTAAAGTTTTATGAGTGAAGCAGATGGAAGGAGATGAATATTCTCCTTGCAGGAGGGATTTAGGAGACCCAGTTGCCAAACCAGGAGAAAAACCATATCTCCATGGCACTCCTTCCCAGAAGGAAAAGCTAGAAGTTTAAATTGATGAATATGTCTAAAACCACTGCTAGTTCCATTCTGTCCCAGAAAGGTACATGCAGGAAGGCTGAGTTAGCATCTGTTACATAGCATCTATTTGTGCTGGGTCTTGGAGCTGCAAAGATACATGACACAATGTCCTTTCCATTCTACTAAAAGTTTAATCAAGGAAATATGGAAAGGGGAAATATTTTGAGACTTACTGATATATTCCTCTATATTATTTACTTGTTTCCTTAGTTAATATCAAAAAACACACTCTTCAATTAATTTTTAAAGTTAGCATTTTTAACTATGATTTGTTACCCATGTATGTCAGTGCTCTTTGTTTTTGTTTATCTGTGTTCTACTTTGCTTTCTGTTGCTGGGATAAACTGTGAGCAAAAGCTACATGGGAAGGTTTATTTCATCTTACAGGTTACTGTCCATCATCAAGGGAAGGGAAGGCAGAACTCAAGGTAGGATCCTGGAAGCAAGAGATATTGAGGGATCTCTGCTTACTCTCTTGCTCCAAGGGTCTCATTCAGCATCCTTTCTTACATATCCCAAGTCCATCTGCTCAGGGATGCCACCATCTATAGTGGGCTGAGGCCTCCTACACCAATTAGCAATTAAGAAAACACCCTTCAAACCAGCCTGATAGAGGAAATTCCTCAACCCTGGTCCCCTCTTCCCAGGTGACTCTGGTTTTGTGTCAAGTTGGCAGCAGAAGCTAACTATGACAGCTTCCCGCTGTCAGGGCACTCTCCTAACTCTCCCATTCTGCTGGTCCCCTTCCTGACGTCAAACAGCCCCCACATCTGCTTTCATTTCATGCCCATGTATTTCATTACTG
Organism: Rhizomys pruinosus; assembly: GCA_009823505.1. Classification (NCBI taxonomy): domain Eukaryota; kingdom Metazoa; phylum Chordata; class Mammalia; order Rodentia; family Spalacidae; genus Rhizomys; species Rhizomys pruinosus. The sequence goes on along the minus strand of VZQC01000197.1, from coordinate 1,455,978 downwards.
TTCTCCCTTTCTTCCTCTGTCTCAATTGCACCATATATATATATGTATATATATATACATATATATATATATATATGTATATATATATACATACATATATATATATATGAAAGAAAACATGAAGTATTTATTTTTATGTGTTTGCATTCTTTTGCTTAATGTATGATTTCCTGTTCCTCCCAATCTTCCTGAAAATGGCATGATTTCATTTTTCTTTATGGCTGAATAAAATGTAAAATTCCACTGTGTCTCTATCAAATTTTATTTATCCATTAAACTGTTGATCGATGTCTAGGCTTGTTCATTTCCTAGCTATTGTGAATATTGCAGCAATAAACATGGCTGTGACAATATCTTTGAAGCATGTTGATGTAGAGTCCTTTGGGTATATAGAACAGTGGTATACCTTATTTCTATGGTAATTTATTTCAGGTTTTCCGACCTCCTTCACAATCGTTCCATGGTGCAGATTGCAGATACCAGTTTACATTCCCAGTAGTGAATAAGGGTTCCTCTTTCCCCATATCCATGCCAAAATATTTATTGTCCTTTGTGAAACTACAATGTGAAATTAGAAGATATTGGATGAAGAAGTTGATACAGAGCTAGAAGTCGCATCATAAATTCCTCCCTGGGCATACAGTCCTTATATTCAATAATGCAACTGAGGCTGAATGTGGTGTCCCTGTGGGGAGGATGCCCTAGCTAATCCACTCTGATCATGTCAAGACATGGTACATCCAGGCTGTAGCCTTTCAAAGCCTGAGCAAGGAGAAGGAGAATTTGCTGATGGGATGCACTGCGTGGAGTTGGGACTTCCATTCCCCCACATCATGCTGGGCTAACCTTCCTTACAACCTAGAAGCATACACCTCTCTCCCGTTCTTCTGGAGAAGTCAAATCTGCTTTTGTGGTCTGCAAGTCTCTCTCCACTTACTCTTTTAAAATTCAAGGGCACTTCCCTCATAAGTTTCTTGCTTGTATAACCTGTCTACTTTTTCTGGAGGGCAGAAGCCAACACACTGAGAACAAAGTAATACCAGGTGGCCATGTTCATCCAGCTGGTCCTTCCCATAGCAGGTGCCCAGGTCCATTTTGCTATATATCCAATCTCATGTGCATTCCATTAAACCTAAGATTTGCCGTGATCTGGAACAGAGACAGTTTTTAGTGGAAAAGATATAGTGAAGCTAGAAGCTGCTGTTTGCAGGCATAATAATAATAATAATAATAATAATAATAATAGATCCTGGGAAAGAGCCTGGACTGGAAACATTGCCCAGGTTTTCAGCTAGCATGTGATCTAAACATTTCCCCATCATGCCCTGCTTCTTTTCTGGGAGAAAAAATGTGGTGGAACCAGCATGAATGGTAAAAAACCTAGATTCAAATCCACTCTGCTATTTATTAGTGATAATTAAGAAGATAATTGAAAATGGAAGAGTTGGGTTGTTAAGGATTGAGGATGAGAAAAATATTCATGACAGAGCTCACCATGCGACAAGCTCTGAGTTAGGTAACTTGATTGCTCCTGTAGGAGCCCTAAAGTCCTCAGGAGCTGGAACACAGCTAGAAAGGTTTAAAGCGGTATGAGGTAAGAGCATGGTGTGGACTCCTGTACTCAGAACAGGTGTAATTTGGATTCTTGCCATCTAACAACAATTGGAGGTAATTATGGGATGAGTGTGAGAGAACTGAGAGGCAGGAAAAAGTTCAGATGGACTACTTGGATATGGTGGGAACAGCTGGACAGGTCCCAGTGGTTTTTGGAAAGAAGCATGGGAAGCTGGTGGCATCACTTTGAAGAATGAGGATAAAAAGAAGAGTGTTGACCCAGGAGGGGTGGAGAATCCACAGGATTCAGGAGTTATGAACTGGTTGGATATGAGCAAGGCAGAGCAACTTCTAGGTCTGTAACTGGGGCAAGTCCATTGGCTGTGTCATTGTGTCCTTTGCTGGGCCTTCACTAAGCTCCGGTCAGATGCCTGCTCCTTGATGGAGGATAGAAGCATGCATAAGAAGCTGGAAGCTGGCATCCCACCCACCATGAAAAGAAGAGAAATTGTCATTTGCCTCACCTCACAGAGTTGGCAGAGAAGGAGTGAGCAGGTGTGTGCCCCAGAGCAGAAGCAATTTTTTTTTGGCAAGGGAAGACATGAAACTGGGGCTCCAGATCCATCTTGCTGACCTTATACAATATGTTCTCCTGAGCAGAGTGGAAGAAATAAGGTCATTGGTCAAATGCCAGGGATGATGTAATGGCGAACCTCTTCAGACACCCTTACTCTTGCCAACCGACAATGATCAGAAAACAAATTTGAGAAACAAAGACCTATTTCTTTTATCAAATTCCTGTGACTAAACCCAGACCTAGCCAAAAGCCATGGTCTTTTATGAAGTCATTACATCTGTGTTGTGTCTACTGTGAATTTATGGAGCTGAGCATTTCTTAGAGATAGACATTAATTGAATCTTCACAGCAATGATAGATAATTGCACGCTGTGTCCAGTCCTAGGAATAGCAGGACAGTGTCTCTAACAGTGTCTAAGGAGAGTGTCGATTCAAACTGTAGGATCAGATAATGGAGATCTCAAGCTGACTTTAACCCAATGAAGGTTTGAAGAGTGCTGTAGGAAAGGGCATTTGAACAAGATGGAATAGAATAAGCAAAGACTATATGGCATGTCTTAAAAGAATTTGCTTTTCCATTGTTTTTTTCCATCACTCCACACATAGCTCTGTTATAAAGGCAACGCAGTGCAAGTGAAGCAGTACCAGAAAGAGCTATGAGTGAATGACAGTTTATTATCAAGGCTACAGAAACCAATAATTTCTCATATGGACAGATGTTGGTCTATGTGTGTAGCTAAAACTGGGCTTGAACTTAAAATCCTCCTGAATAATGCAATTTCAAATGATCAGCACCTTGCTCAGCTGCTTATTTTCTTAAGGGGGCATGACATAGTTTACATACATGTAGAAGCATCCTATAGCCTAGGATAAAATACTGATTTCTGGATGAAAAACATGGAAGTTTGCATTTGTGACTCCTAGTCCCCTGGCAAATTTCCCAACCAAACTTGGCATTTTTTATGTTAGTAAACATTGGTATTCTACATTTCGATTGCTACCTGAGCACATATGAAATTGGCTGGAAATACATCTTCTAGACCTACTTAGAAGTCACATCACAAATCTCTGCTTTTTCTAAGGTCATAATAGCAGAGACCCAGGTCTTGAATTATTCATTTAGTAAAATTAAGTAGGCCTTAGTATGCTCGAGATGCTATTCAGGCATGTGGACACAGGTACCAGCTGAGACAGGAATGCAAGTTATTACTTAGAAAGAAACCAATGGATTTTTATCTCAGAAGGAAATTCAAAGAGAAGATTGTGTGTGTGTGTGTGTGTGTGTGTGTGTGTGTATGTGGTGTGTGTGTGTATCTGTGTGTGTGTGTGTGTGTGTGTGTGTGTGTGTGTAGGACAAAAGTCAAAAGTCAATGTTGGGTATCTTGGTTGATCAAGACTTTACTCTTTGAGATAGGATCTCTCAATGATTGAGTCATTGACTGACTAGACTAGCTGACCAGTGAGCCACTAGCATCCTCTTGTCTCTACCTCCCAGTTCTGGGATTACAAGTCTATGCTTGGCACACTGGTTTTTACATGGAAATGGGGGTGGGGGTGGGGGCTGAATCATGTGCTTTACTAAGCTATGTCCCTAGCCCTTCAAAGATAATTTTTTAAAATATTTTATTTACTATTGTTATTTTATGTGTATGGCCTGCAGGAATCTTGGTGCACCCTGTTGTACAATGACCACAGAGGTCAGAAGAGGGCATTGAATCCCCTGGAACTGGAGTTCTGGACAATTGTTAGCTGTCATGTGGGTGCTGGGAATCAAACTCTGGTCTTCTGCGAGAGCAGACAGTGTTCTTAATGGCTGAGCCATCTCTCTAGCACCAGTAAGAGAAACATTTTAATCACAGAATCTTCAGCAAATGGTGTTGACAAAACTGGATCAACATTTGTAGAAGAATAAAATTAAACCCTACCTTCACTCTATACAAAAATCAACTCCAAATGGATGAAAGACTTCAACATGAAACCTGAAACTCTGAAGGTGATAGAAGGAAACATTGGCAGCAACCTACAAGACATAGGAGTAGGAAAAACCTTTCTAAATCAGACAGCACCTGTACAGGAAATAAGGCCAACAGTTGACAAGTGGAACCTCATTCAACACAAAAGCTTCTGTACAGAGAAAGGAACAACCCTCAGGGTCAGAGGAAACCTTCACCAGTGATATATCTGACAGAGAATTAACTTCCAGAATATATAAACTATTCAAAAAGCAAAGAGCTAAGAAAATAAATGACTCACTCAAAAGATGGAATAAAGCGCTGAATGGAGACTCCACAAGTGAGGAAATAAAGATGGCTGAGAAACACCTTAAAAAGTGTTCAACATTGCTAATAATTAAGGAAATGAAAATTAAAACCACTCTCAGATATCATCTCACTCTGATAAGACTGGCTAGGATCAAGAAAACAAATGATACCAAATGCTGGAGAGGTTGTGAGGAAAGGGGAACATTCATCCACTGCTGGTGGGAATGTAAACTTGTACAACCATTGTGGAATGCAGTGTGGAGAATGATTAAAAGACTCAAAATGAGCCTATCACCTGATCCAGTCATACCTCTCTTGGATTCATCCTACCACAGAGATACATGCATATCTGTGTTTATTGCAGCTCTCTTCACAATAGTGAAGAGCCATAACCAACTCAAGTGCCCCTCAACAGACTAAAGGATAAAGAAAATGTAGTGCATCTAGACAATGGAGTTCTATGCAGCGGTTAAAAAAAAAGTGACATGAAACCTGAGGACCAGATTCTCAACTGAACTTGAGAAAACAAAAACCTTTGTTAATGTGGGTGAATTGTGTGGCATTAAAAATCCAAACAGAAAGTATAACTAGAAATAAATAATTAGTAAGGCCTGAGAAATTGTACTTCAGGTATAAAACTTGAGATATTAGTAAAAAAAAAAGAATAAAAGAGTAAAGCACTGTTGTTTTGCCTGTCTTCAGTGTTTACTGACAAGTGCAGCTACCCTGTGGCTGCCACTGCTTTTGCCATCCTTCAAAGACATGAGACACAGCTTTTCAACCTTCCAATATGTACCAAAGACTCAGCCAGCTTGTTGACTGAGCAAATAGTGGGGTTTAAGACTCTTCAGAGTATAGACTGCCACTGTTGGACTGTCCAGGCTGTATCATGGAGATCAGTACAGGAAGATCAAGACAGGACATGGTTCTTACTGGACTTCATTCAGTGACCATGGGAAGGGAAGACCCCAGTGTGGAGCACAAAGGCAGGACTGATGGTTGTTTGGGCTTGCCAAGGAGGAGCCTTCAAACACTTCCTTAAGGAAAATATGACATCTTTCAGTCTAATAAAGGAAAAAGAAGAAATCATATACTGAAGATGCTAAAACCCATGATGTCATAATCTTGATATATGTGACATGCATATATGAATATTTTGGAGTGATGCAAATTGGAATGAACAACAACAGTAACAAAGACTGGGTCAAAGAACTGACTGAAACAGTGAAATTCTGCCTGAAACAGTAATCTTCTGCATCGAAAATTTTAAAAAAGACTGAGAAAAAGATGAAAAACATGTTTGGGAGAATGCATGAGCTCTGGTGGGGAGGGGAGGGCATGGGAAGGGGAGTGGGTCTACATTTGATTGGGAAATTTTGTATGAAATGCACAAAGCTTCAGTAAAAATTGGCTTTGAAAAAAATGACATCATGAACTCTGGAATTAAATGGATAGAACTAGAAGATATTGTGCTAAGTGAAGTAACACAGTCCCAGAAAAACAAAGGAAGAATGGTATCCCTCATTTGTGGATGTTAGCACCAAGTATCTAGTTGCAAGGCAAATTGAGCAATGTTAATGTTATATTCCTCTTTATCTGAAAGTAACTGTGATCTTATAATGTGAATCCCTTAATAGGCTCTAGAGTTAACCTATCACTCATTTTCAGACATTGCAATTTTGATATATGTGTGGAGGGTATGTATGCATATTTTAGTGTAATATAAAATTAAAAGGGAAAAATGTGAACCAGCTCACGCCTTTAATCCTAGCACTTGGGGGGCAGAGGCAGGCAGATCTTTGTGAGTTCAAGGCCAGCCTGGTCCACAGAGTGAGTTCCAGGACAGCTGGGGTTACAGGGAGACCCTGTCTCGAAAAGACAAAACAAAAGGGAAAAATGTGAATCCTGAAATATGATTTGGAAATAACATACGATTTAATTTTCAGATGACATAATGATAGTATAAATGTGACATATATATATATATATATATATATATATATATATAATTATAAACAAATTATATTATATTATATTAAAAATAATTAAAAAAAAAAAAAGAAGTGGGACAAAGAACCAACTGAAACAGTAAAGTTCTCCCCAAAACAATAATCCTCTGTATCGAAAAACTTTAAAAAGACATAGGAAAGGATACATGAAATATATGACAGGATGCATGAACTCGGGTGGGGTGGGGGACATGGAAAGGGAAATGAGTCTAAACTTGAATGAGAATTGATGTATGAAATGCACAAAACTTCAATAAAAAATATTTTAAAAAATACAAAAAAAGGATAAGATAACTACTGTATTAGTCACTTTTCTGTTTCTGTGACAAAACCACCATGACCAAGGGAACTTACAAAAGGAAGAGTTTATTTGACATTTTCAGGGAATTAGAGTCCATTGTGGTGGGGAGGCATGGTGGCAGGAGCTGGAGCAGAAAGCTGAGGTTCATATCTTCCAATGAGCACAGGAAGCAGAGAGAGAGAGAGATAGCATCTTGAGACTGGCAAGTCTTGTTGATGTACTTCCTTTTTTATTTATTGATATTTTATGTATTTCATACATCATTTTTCATTTCTGTTCAGGCATATTCCCCTATCCCTTCCCCTGACCCCATCCCATCCCATCCCAGATCATGCATTCTGCTATAACTGTCCTGTATCTTTCTCTCAGTCTTTTTTTATGCTTAGGAATTCACATTTTCCTCCGGTAATTTCATATTATTCTAAAATATGAATACATACTCTCCACCCATATACAGTAATTACAGAGTCTGAAAACAATTGGTGGGTGGATTCTAGAGCCCACTGAGAGATTCACATTATACCAACATAGTTGCTTTCAGATAAACAAAAATATAACCATGCTGTCCTTCAGCTTGCCTTTTGTCTGGGAGATTTGGTGTTAGCATCCACAAATGAGGGAAACCATCCTTGATTTGTCTTTCTGGGACTGTGTCACCTCACTCAGCATAATGGCTTCGAGCTCCATCCATTCACCTGCAAAGTTCATAATGCCATCCTTCTTTACCGCTGAATAGTACTCCATTGTGTAGATATACCACATTTTTGTCATCCACTCATCTGTTGAGGGGCATATGGGCTGGTTCCAGCTCTTTGCTATTGTGAAGAGAGCTGCAATAAACATGGATGTGCATATATCTTTGCAGTAGGATGAGTCTTTGGGGTATATACCCAGGAGTGGTATGATTGGGTCAGGTGGTAAGCTCATTCCGAGTCTTTTAAGGGTTCTCCACACTGCTTTCCATAGTGGTTGTACAAGTTTACATTCCCACCAGCAGTGGATGAGTGTTCCCCTTTCCCCACAACCCCTCCAGCATCTGTTGTCTTTTGTTTCTTTGATCTTAGCTAGCCACACTGGAGGGAAATGATATCTGAGAGTGGTTTTAATTTGCATTTCCTTAATTATTAATGATAATGAACATTTTTAAGATGTTTCCCAGCCATCTTTAATTCCTCACTGGTGAAGACTCTGTTCAGCTCTTTACTCCATCTTTTGAGTAGGTCATTTGTCTTCTTCTTTGTTTTTTGAGTAGTTTATATATATTCTTGATGTGAATGCTCTGTCAGATGTGTTGCTGATAAAGATTTCTTCCCACTCTGTGGGTTTTCTCTTCACCTCCTTGATTGTTTCTTTCACTATACAAAAGCTTTTGAATTTTATGAGGTCCCACTTGTCAACTGTTGACCTTACTTCCTGTGTGGCTGCTGTTTAGAAAGTCTCCTCCTACACCTATGTCTTGTAAGTTGTTGCCAAATTTTCTTTTATCACCTTCAGGTTTCAGGCTTCACATTGAGATCTTTGATCCACTTGGAGTTGATTTTTGTACAGGGTGAGAGGTAAGGGGTTTAATTTTGTTCTTCTACAGATGGTGATCCAATTTTTCCAGCACCATTTGCTGAAGGTGCTATACTTCCTCCATTAAGGGTTTTTTGCCCCTTTGTCAAATATGAGGTAGCTGAAATTGTATGTGTTCAAATTTGGATCTTCAATTTTGTTCCATTGGTCAACTGGTCAGTTTTTGTGCCAGTATCAGGCTGTCTTTATGACTATGACAATGTAATATAGTTTAAAGTCTGGTAGGGCAATCCCCCCTGTATTGCATTTTTCACTTAGGGTTGATTTAGCTATTCAGGGTCTTTTGTTTTTCCATATGAGTTTAGTGATTTTTTTTCCCAAGTCTGTGAAGAAGCTCATAGGGATTTTTATTGGGATTGCATTGAATCTGTATATCAGTTTAGGTAAAATGGACATTTTTACTATATTAATTTTCCTGATCCATCCATGAGTATGGAAGGTCATTCCATCTTTTGATGTCATTTTCAATCTACTTCTTCAGGGGTTTAAAATTTTTGTGTAGAGATCTTTGGTATCTTTGGTTAGGTTTGTTCCCATATCTTATTATTTTTGAGGCAATCGTGAGTGGGAAGGTCTCCTTGTATTCCTTCTCCACATGTTTATTGTTGGTGTAAAGAAAGGCTACTGATTTTTCTAGGTTGATTTTGTACTCCGACACATTACTAAAACTCTTAATCATTTCTAGAAGTTTTCTGGTGGAGTTTTTAGCATCCGTTAGGTAAACTATCATATCATCTGCAAAAAGGGATAGCTTAACTTCTTCTTTTCCGATTAATACTCTTTTAATTTCCTTCTCTTGTCTTATTGCCCTAGCAAGTGTTTCGAGGACTGTGTTGAAGAAGAGTGGAAATAGGGGGCAGCCTTGCTGTGCTCTCACCTTTAAGGGGAATGATTCTAATTTTTCTCCATTTAGGATGATGTTGGCAGTGGGTTTGCTATATATGGCTTTGATCATGTTGAGGAATGTTCCTTTCAGTCCTATTCTCTCTAGGACTTTAAACATGAAGGGATGCTGGATCTTGTCAAAGGCTTTTTCTGCATCAATTGAGATGATCGTGTGGTTTTTGTCTCTCAGTCCATTTATGTGTTTTATGATATTTATTGATTTACATATGTTGAACCATCACTGCATCTTTGGAATGAGTCCAACTTGATCATGATGGATGATTTTTTTGATATGGGTCTGTATGCAGTTTGCAAGTATTTTGTTGAGAATTTTTGCATCTATATTTATTAGTGAGATGGGTCTATAGCTTTCTTTTTTGCTTGCGTCTTTGCCTGGCTTTGGTATTAGAGTGATGGTGGCTTCATAGGAGTTTGGGCGAATTCCCTCTTTTGTATCCTTCTAAACAGTTTGAGTAGCAATGAATGTAATACCTCTTTAAATGTTTTATAGAATTCTGCCGTGAAACCATCTGGACCAGGGCTTTTATTAGTTTGGAGGTTTTTAATTACATCTTTGATTTCCTCTAATATTATGGGTCTATTTAAACTGTCAGTCTCTTCTTGGTTAAGCTTCGTTGGTTCCCAGGATTTCAGATATTCATCCATTTCTCTTAGGCTTTCAAATTTAGTGGAGTATAGATTTTTGAAGTATTCCCGTATGATTGTCTGGATTTTTTCTTTGTCTGCTGTGATGTTTCCCCTTTCATCACTAATACTATTGATTTGGAGTTGCTCTCTCTCTCTCTCTCTCTCTCTCTTTTTTTTTTTTTTTTTTGTTAACTTTTTCTTTTTTTTTTTTTGTTACCTGGGCTAGAGGTATGTCTATTTTGTTTATTTTTTCAAAGAACCAGCTTTTGGATTCAATGATTTTATGTATTGTTTTCTTTGTTTTTATTTCATTGATTTCGGCTCTGATTTTTGTTATTTCTTCCTATCTGTTGGGTTTAGGGTTCATTTGTGGTTGTCTCTCAAGTGTTTTTAGCTGTAGTGTCAGGTCGTTTATTTGTTCCCTTTCAGTTTTTTGATGTGGGCACTTAGGGCTATAAATTTCCCTCTCAAGCCTGCCTTTAAAGTATCCCACAGGTTTTCTTGTGTTGTATTGTCTTTTTTATTCAGTTCCATGAATACTTTTATTTCACTCTTTATTTATTCCCTGACCCATTCATTGTTCAGGATTGTGTTGTTCAGTCTCCATGTGTTCTTGTAGCTCATTGGACTTTTCTGGGTTTCATGTTGAGCTTTATTGCACTGTGGTCTGATAGAATGCATGGAATAATTTCTATCCTTTTGTATTTATTGAGGTTCCTTTTGTGCCCCAGTATGTGGTCAATTTTGGAGAATGTTCCATGAGGTGCTGAGTAGAAAGTATATTCTCTGATATTTGGGTTGAATACTCTGTAGATGTCTGTGAGGTCCATTTGGTGTATTGTATTGTTCAATTCTGATGTCTCTCTATTTTTTGTGCTGTTGATCTATCCAAGGGTCTTAGTGGGGTGTTGAAGTCTCCCACTATTAGTGTGTTAGGGTTAATCTGTGTCTTGAGGTCCTGCAGAGTTGTGTTTATAAAGTTAGGTGCATCAGAGTTTGGTGCATAGGCATTTAGGATTGTGAATTCTTCATGGTTCATTGTTCCTTTGATTAGGACGTAATGACCCTCTTTGTCTCTTCTGATTAATTTAACTTTGAGATCCATTTTGTCTGATGTTAGAATAGTCACTCCAGTTTGTTTCTTGGTACCAATTGCTTGGAATACTTTTTTCCATCCTTTCACTCTAAGGTGGTCCTTGAGGGTGAGATGGGTTTCTTGTACACAGCATATAGAAGGGTTCACTTTCTTAATCCATTCTCCCAGTCTATGCCTTTTGATTGGGGAGTTTAGACCATTAGTATTTAAGGCTATTATTGATACATGTATGTTGCTTTTTTTTACCTTATTTTTGGTTTGCATTCTTGATCTAGGTTTATATTTACTCTGTTAGGATTTTGTTGCTTTCTCTCTTTAATTGCTTAGGGGATAGTTGCTTCTTTCCTCTGTTCTTTGGATTGCTTCAAGGATTTTCTGAAGTGTTGGTTTCTTAGACATGTGTTCTTTCATCTTGTTCATGTCGTGAAAGATTCTTCTTTCTCCTTCAACTATGATTGACATTTTTTCTGGGTATAGTAGTCTGGGTTGTCATCTAAAGTCATTTAGTACAGGGAATACTTTGGTCCACATTCTTCTAGCTTCCATCGTTTGTGCTGAGAAGTCAGCTGTGATTCTGATGGGTTTCCCCTTATATGTAACTTGTTGTTTTTCTTTTGTGGCTTTCAGTATTTTGTCTTTGTTTTGAACATCTGGTGTTTTAACAATTATATGGCATGGGGAATTTCTTTTCTGGTCTTGTCTCTTTGGTGTTCTATTTGCTTCTTTTATTTGTATGGGTTTGTCTTTTTTAAGTTTGGGGAAATTTTCTTCTATTATCCTGTTGAAGATCTGGTCAATAGTGTTGTCTTGGGATTCTTCTCCTTCCTCTATCCTTATGATGTGGATGTTTGGTTTTTTTCATAGTGTCTCACATTTCTTGATTGTTCCACTCTTACATTTTCTTTTTTTTAATTTTTCATAATCTTTACTTGAGCGTTCTAGTTGGACCATGTTATCCTGTGTGTCTGATATTCTTTTTTCTGCTTCTTCCATTCTGCTTCTGAGGCTTTTTCCCCATCCTTTCCTGTTGATTGGATAAATGTTCAATTTCCTTTTTCATTTCCTCTTGTGATTTCTTTAGTGTTTCCACTTCTTTCTTGAGCCTGTCATTCTCATCTTGTAGGTACTTGGTTTGGTTTGTTGGTCATTTTCTTTTTCCCTTTCAGCCTGGGATCTTTTCAGCATTTCCACTTCCTTCTGGAGTTTGCCATTTTCTTCCTTTAGTTCTTTCCAATGTTTGTCATTATCTCCCTCTCAGTCCTTCTTGAGTTTTTCAAGCTCTTCCCTTAGTTCTTTCCAATGGTTATCATTATCACCCTCTTGGTACTTCTTCAGGTTTTCATTCTTTTCCCTTAATTCTCTAATTTGTTTGAATATGTCCACAATTGTTTTTCTAAAGTCTGTGTCTTGGTTTCCTTCCAGGGAGATCTCATTGACGGAGTCTTCTGTAGGGTTGGTAGATTTCAGTGTGGATTTATTATGAGCTTTTCCCATGTTGGTTTTGTGTGTGTGTGTGTGTGTGTGTCTTTGACATGTGGATTCATTTGTTTATTTGTTTCTTTGGGTTCTGATGCTTCAACGTTGGCTGTACAGCTAGATCCTCTGCACCACCACTTCCCTAAGCTGGTCTTTTGCAGATTGGTGTTCTGCAATACACGGTTGAAGTTTGCTCGCCCAGTGGGGTTCATACTGGTCTCGTGCTGTGTGGAGCACAGGTAGTTCTGCCCTGTAGCACTCTGGGGCCAGAAGGTTGGAATGTCCGGGGTGATACCAGGCCTCTACAGGCCACAGGGGTGCCCAAGTCCCCAGGAAGGCAGCCCTTACCTGTCCCTTTGCAAGTTGGTGTTCTGCAAGACAGGGGTGAAATCTGCTCACCCAGTGGGGCACACGCTGGTCTTGTGCTGTGTAGAACACAGGTAGCTCCGCCCCTGACATATTTCCAATGACGTACTTCCTCCAGCATGGCCACACCTTCTAAAACCTTCCAAAACAGTGTCACCAACTGGGGACAAAATGTGTGAATACTTGAAGCCTATAGGGAACATTCTCATTCAAACCACCACCTGTTACATTAAATTGGCTAAATATTTCCAGGATTAAAATGGTATAAACACTTAAACTAGTTTACTAATGCCCCGAATAGGATTATAAATATACAAAGTTGTCAATTTTCAGTCCACTCCTGGCTTGCACTGGACTCTCTGTTACAGATTTGGATTAAATGGACATAGACAAATAGTGGGTTACCTCTGGCTACTGAAAGATATACTTTATGTTTCTTGAAAGTGTTACTTTTGATATTTCCTTTGACCTAACAAGATAATTTGGCTCAGAAAGCTAGTTTCTACCTTCCTGAACCAGCTTCATGCAGTCCAGAAGAGACAGTTTGGATGGGCTTGGTAATCCTTACCAGTTTATTTCCTGCTTTCTGGTATGTGATACAACTCCTATCATTCTGGGAGAACTATAAATCAGGATGGGGGGGTCTAGGAGAGAAAGAGACTGTTCCTGTTTGTAGTAAATTGTAGTAAACAGTTTACAAAAACTTTTAAGATAGGCCTGAAATTGTTTAATTCTCTCTTGTGGGATACGCCTGCTTAAACAATGTTTTTAAATCTCTCTTCCAGTCAGTATTATACAAGGCTGTTTGGGTTTTTGTCCAAGCCTTATCTAAAATATTATACAGTAATTAAAAGTATCAGGCTGGTGTAATTTAGTCTTTCTGGATAGTTAATGATCATACTTAATGCTGATTTCAATTTGACCAAGGGATTTAAGGGACACCTTTGTTCCTTGCCCTCTGAGTTCAACTAACTCCCAGGGGACTATGTATGGGGGCATCTCCTGAAATGTTCTGCAATTGTGAATCCCCAGTCCTCCTGTGCACAGAGGTCTTGGAAATCCACTAATGGGAATCCAGCCAGTGTTCAGTCTATAAAGAGGAAAATCTCCTCAGACTTCAAAAAAGGGAAACCTCATCCAGCAAGACCTGACTTTGTACTCACATGGATGCAAATGGTAAATGAAAAGCCAAAAGTACCCAGAGGCTCCCCACAAGTGGCCTCTGAGGATCAGATCCTCAACTGAGGTTGAGAAAACAAAACTTGGTTAATCTGAGCTAACTGTATGGACTTAAACAGCCATAAGGAAAGTATAACCAAAAGATAAGTAATCATTTTATTTCCTTAAAGTCTGAGTGTGCTTCCAAACATTAGACTTCAAGACATATGAGATCTATTGCAGTCAAATAATAAAATTTCCTCTTTCTATTTAGCAATCACCTAAGAGGAAACTCACACCATGACTATAAAAATGCCTGAAAAGAAGATCATGAGTCTAGACACCATGGCCAAATGAACAAAAGTAGAAGAAATCCAATAAATGTATGCTTCAGAACCTCCCATTGAGAAATTCTAATGGACTTTTAAGTTGGACATGTAATTCACCCTGTTCCTCTCCTGGTTCCCTGCCTAGAAAATGTACCTAACTACTCTTGCCTTCACTTCTCCTTCACAGGCACCAGTCAAGGACTTTGTTCTCTCTATAGCTATACTTTGGGGGGTCTTTTAGTTAGACCTACTGAACAGAGGGCACCCCAGTTGCCACCCCTACACACCTTTTCAGCATGGAAGAAGTCAGAGTGGTTGGTGCCCTGATTCCCTCTTGGCAATTGGGGTGACCTCCTCAGAGGGTAATGTGATAAAAATAGGAGCTGAAAATTGGCTAGGTGGTTTAGGGTCAAGACCAAAAAGGCCAGTTTCTTTCTTTTTTTTTTTTAATTTTATTTATTTTTGTTTATTATTATTTTTTTATTATTTATTTCTGTACGTGTATGAATGTTCTGTCTGCATTCAAGTCTGTGCACCCGTGTCGTGCAATGCCGCGGAGGTCAGAAGAGGGTCTCGGATTCCCCTGGAACTGGAGTTCTCCTGGAATTGGAGTTTCAGACGGTTCTCGGCTGCTATGTGGGTGCTGGGGATCGAACCCGGGTCCTCTGTAAGAGCGGTCGGCGCTCTTAACCGCTAGGCCATCTCTCCAGCCCAATTTTATTTATTTTTGTATGTGTATGAATGTACTGTCTGCATGTAGGTATGTGCACCCGTGTCGTGCCATGCCGCAGAGGTCAGAAGAGGGTCTCAGATTCCCTTGGAACTGGAGTTAAAGACAGTTTTCAGCCGCCATGTGGGTGCTGGGGATCGAACCCGGGTCCTCTGCAAGAGCATTCGGCACTCTTAACCGCTAGGCCATCTCTCCAGCCCCGAGCCAGTTTCTTTCTCAGCTGAGATCTGAAGACTTCCTGAATCAGCCAGTAAACTTATCCTTCTGGTTGCTCTGACTTGTGGCCATGCATCCTTAACTCACTTGTCATATTTATTAACCAGCAGATAAATTCTATCAAACTCATGCTGCTAAGGACCCAATACACCTCCTCCCTAGCAGAGATCATTCCACCTCAGAAACACCTACTGAGGTCAGCTCTTATGATCTTCTTTCAAGGATTTGAAGATCTCAGAACCGGGGGGAATGAAATAAAGGATTATAAAACTTCAGGGACAGTGTTTGCAGATGCCATTAAGTTCCATTTTCCCTGAGTCATTCTAGGAATGACTGCTTGTTTGCTTCAAGCCCTTCCCTCTGATTGGTAACTTCCACTGCAATGTTAAACTCTGCCTGTCGTACTTATAAAAGGCTGCATAACCAGCTCCTCCCGGCCACATTCCTCCCCAGTTGAGTGTCAAGCCCAGCTTCGTAATTGAATTAAACCCTCCTTTAAAACTCCACGTGGTTTAGTAAGTGGTCTCTTCACTGCAAATTTACAACATCTAACAAAGATAGTTTGATGGGTCCATTATGTGGCTCATAGGCATTGCAGATGAGCAGAACCTTTGATTGGTTTTCTCCCTTGGCAGATTGAATAGTATCTTCTGATACTATGAAAGCTAGTGTTTAGGGAAGAGGCTTCCAGGTCAGTTTCAGCTCCATTGCTCCAAGTCCTATCTCTGAAGTACATTGTTTCTTCCACAATAGGGTCTTGCCTTTTAAGTTCTAGGATGCAATCAAGTGTATGATAATAGCCTGTATTATTTTGTGAGTCCCTTGGACTACTCCAATCAACAACTCCAAACCAACTAAGGGAAGTTTCCCTTGCCTAGAACTGTGATTTTGTTATGTAACTTTCAGCTATTCACATGCATTCACATTTTTATTATATGTGCATTTTTCAGTAGGCTTGTTTAATATTATATTTCCCTTTGACTTTTCACACTGTCCCTCAAGCAATGAATGGATAATGAAAATGTGGTATATTTACAAAATAGAGCTCTAGTCAGCAGTAAAGAAAAATGAAATTTTCAAGTAAATGATTGAAAATAGAAAGTGTTACATAAGAGAGGACAGCAGACCCAGGAAAAACAAGCAACACATGTTATCTCTCATTTGTGGATCCTAGCTTCAAATAATTAGGTATGAGTATATATATACTGATGTAATTACAGGTGCCAGAAAATGAAAAGGAACTCCAAAACATTTTTCAACGTTATGCACAGAGCAACTGTAGTTTTGCAATTGATTGACTGCATGGCTTTGTCATGAACTGTCACTTTTCTATAAAAATTTCCTGCGCCATTGCACAAAGTGAGAACTACCTGTGTGTTTTGTTGCTGTTATTATTGTTTTGCATTTGTATGTATTTGTCTGTGTACATGCACACATGTATTTCTTTTTTTTTTTTTTTTTTTTGTTTTTTTTTTTTTTTTTTTTTGGTTTTTCGAGGCAGGGTCTCCCTGTAGTCCCAGCTGTCCAGGAACTCACTCTGTAGACCAGGCTGGCCTTGAACTCACAAAGATCCACCTGCCTCTGCCTCCCAAGTGCTAGGATTAAAGACGTGCGCCACCACACCCAGCTGCACACATGTATTTCTATGAGTAGAGGCCAGAGGTTAATGTCAGGTGTTTTTCTATGATTGATCTCTGTACTAATGACGTTTCTGTTGCTGTGATAAAACACCGTGACCACAGCAACTTATTGATGATTTTATTTGGGCTATGGTTCCAGAGAGAGAGTCTCTTGTTTCAGAAGAGTCGTGGTAGCAGGTGGCCAGAGCAGAGAGCTGAGAGTTTGCTTCTGCAATGACGCATGGGAAGCAGAGAGAAGTAGGAAGTTGGTCCAAGCTGTGAACTCTCAAAATTGGCCTCCTGTGTCACACTTCCTCCAGCAAGTCCACACCCCCTCAACCTCCACGGACAGCCACCAACTACAGAGTTCAAATCTTGAGCCCGTTGGGGATAGTTCTCATTCAAACATTCATTTCTTGCAATGTGTTCTCTCACTGAACCTGAGGCTCCCTGCTTTGGTTAGACTGGCTGGTAATGGAGATCTAGGTATTCCCTCTCCTCCTCCACCCTACATCCTTTCCAGGAATTACTGGATGCATGCTGTCTGACTTTTTGTGGGTTCTGAGTATCCAAAGTAGCAGCTGAGCCATCTCCCTAACCTTGCTTTTTGTTATAATAACAAACTTTTCTATCCATGTACAATATAGATAGAAAAATGTACTGACTGCTAATGTCCACCTTGAAATGTGACTGCAAAGTAGATTTGTGATTAGGAAGTAATAATGCCCGGCCTTCCTGAAGTCATAGTGTTAAGCTTGTAACATCATAGATGAGCTTTTAAACTCTATAGCAATGGGATCGCTCAGCCTGCTGTGAGAAACTTTTATGTGCCCTTTGTGCGATATAATATTCAGTATTTTCTTTGGCAATAGTTCATTCATTTTCAAAGCTGTAAATAATCCATTCTACAAATGTCTCAGTTAAAAAGTCCACTTTCCTGTTGATGAACATTTATGTTGTTTCCCTTGGCGGATATTATAAATAATGCTGTGATAAACACTGTATGGCATGTGTTTTGGTGTACACGTTCACACATTTCTACTGAGTTTGCAGTTAGGAGTGGAAACTGTTGGTTGTAGGTTTTGTACGTAGTTTAGCTCTCGGTAAATACATCCCACTGCTTTCCAAAGTGACTCATATCAATTTGCTCCCACTTAAAACACACTGTCATTCCGAATTTTCATGAGTATTTAACATAGTTATGGGTGACTTTAGAAAGTTATTTTAGTTTTAAATGTCATTCTGGCACTTTTATAATGACAAGTCATTGTGTTTTTATTCACATTTCTCAAGAAGTAATGAAACTGAACATTTTCTAACATGCTTATGGGCTATTTGAATATATTTGCTTGCGAAGTAACTTTCTTTAAAATTTGTGTGTGTTTTTTTTTTTAAATTAGATCATATGAGAGCTTGCCTCTTAGTTCCTCAGTTCAGTTATCAGCACTGGAGTATAATGGGTTATCTGATGTTTATTCATCTTCACTAGAATTCTTACACTTTATGGCTACAAATCCTGTGTTGCCTACTTTATAAGCAAAACTACTTTCAAAGAGCCACCTTTTAACATTGATTCTCTTGTTTACTGTGTTATAATTGATGTCCATGCTTATCTTTATTATTTCCTCCTTGTTTTTCTTTAGAGAGTATTAATTTGCCATGCCTTATATAACTTAAGTTGCATTTTTTTTTCTCTTGCTCTTTGTTTAGTTTCGATTTTTGAGACACAAATTTCACATAGCCCAGGCTGACCTCAAACTCACTATTTGAAAGAAGATGACCTTGAACTTTGGATCTTCCTGTCTCCACCTCCCACATGTTGGAATGACAGGCATGCACCACCCCACCCAGTTTTATGTGGTGCTAGGGACTGAACTCAGGGTTTCATGAATGCTAGGCAAGCATGCTCTCAACTGAACTATATCCCCAGTCCTTAAGATGTATTTTAGATAGTTGTTTTTAAGTCTTGCCTAACATAATTGTTATCGACTTTTCTGTTGATTACTTTAATTTCATCTGTATTATGCTTCTTGTATGTGTTTAGTTGTTATCACTTAATTTAAAATGTGTTCTGTTTTCTACTGCAGTTCTTAATTTCACCCACTGCTTTAGCAGTATGAAGCTTACTACTAAATATTTGGTGGGTTCTCTCCTTTGCTTACTTCTAGTTTGATTCTCCTTTGATCAGAGAAAAAAAATGTGTGGTTTTAAACTTTTGAATTGGGTTGACTCTTGCCTTATGGCTAGCCATATTGTTAGTGTGGATAGTCATCTTATTAGTGTGGATAGCCATATTATTAGTGTAGATATATGTTTGTCAAGTGCTTTACACTCACATGTATCCTTCTGGGCTTTTGATTTTTTTTTTTTAAATACTCTTTTTAAATTTGTGGTTATGTGTATGTTTGTGTATCTGTTTGTGTATGTGTACGCAGGAGTGTAGGTGCCTCTAGTGGCCAAAAAAGGGAATCAAATTCTCTAGAAATGTAGTTATAGGCAACTGTGGGCTGTCTAACATGTGCTGAGCATGGAATTCACATCCTTGCAAGAGCAGTACCTGTTCCAAACCTCAGAACCACATCTCCGGACCCCAGTTATGTTGCATGTGGTGTCTTTGAGTCACGTGTGACCACCTTCCACTTGCTGTCCTTCCCTTCTTGTCTCAGCTCTAGGACTTGTCTCCTGCCTGCAGGCCGGCAGTCTCTGGGCTCTGCTCCTGCAAGAAGGGGGGAGGGAATACCGCCTGAGAACACCTGTAGGAAAAATAAGCAGACTCACACACACACATGGAGAACTGGGGAGGATAGGAACTCCATTTATTTTTTGTCGATGAGGTCTATATATTCAAGACTACTGTGCTTTGAGCAAGGAAGTGGAGAGCAGGCAGAAGGGAGGGGTGAGCCAACTTGGTACTAATGGGGGCCTGCAGAGCTCCAGTTTGTGCAACAGGTAACTAGAGGTGCGACATTTTGCTCAATGCCTCAAGGGAAGGGGCCTGGGACTTTGCAGAGATAGGGTGAAGCAAGAATCATTGTAATATCCGGAATCTTCCAGCTACAGATAACTCTGGAAGCCCACAGAGATATCAGATAACTGGAGATCTTCCCGGGACAGGTCTTACAAGTTCTCGCTTCAAGCCACACACAAAGTTCCACTCCCACACAGATACTGTTTTTTTTTTTCAATCTACAGATGGCATGTAAGTTTTCTTTTTACTTTGTTCTGTTGGTTTTTACCTCCTTGTATTATGACCATTTTCATCTGTGCTATAATTCTGACTTTCCTACAGACTGTTATTATGAAATACTTCTGTTTACCTCCAGTCATGGCCCTTCTCTCAAAGTCTGCTTTGTAGTCAGTAATCACTATAAAATGTCTGTTAGTTTAGCTTTTGTAAGTTGTACGGTATATATTTTCAAACTTTTGTGTGTTGTTTATGTCTAAGGCATGCTCTTGTAAGCACCATAGTATTGATTTTAAGTATTCACTTAGACAGTCTTGTCTCTGAATATTTGTTTTATAGATAAATAGATAAATAGAACACATTTGTTCTATTTATCTTTAGTGTAACTATAGACACCTAAGTACATTCTGTCATTACTTGTTTCTGTTTGTCATACCATTTGTTTGAGCTGTGTTTTCTCTTCTTTTTTGGCTTTGTACATTTGTACATACTTTGTCAACAAAGATGGAGATTTGGAGCAGCATTCTGGAGAGTATTAAATTTGGAGAATTATATGCCTGGGGAGAATGTCAGATGAACTGGATTCTTATCTTTCTTATGGTTATTACTTGAACTACACCCATATTGGACAAGTGTCAGATGTCTTACACAGCTGTCCTTACTTCCATAGCTTTACTTCTTTGGGTATAAGAAACCACATTTAACTTTGCTGTCTAAAGGCAGGGCGGATTCTCACTTCCAGGAGAATCCCTAGCTAGTGCTCCCTAGGGTGGCTAATGTTCTCAGTGAAAATGACCCCCAAGTTTGCTAGAAGTGGGGAAAGCAGTCCACAGCAGATTTATACAGGCAGAGAACTTGTCTTCATCCTTTCCCGCCCCCCTAAACATTGTTCACTCTGTTGGAGAGGTGCAGCCATGGCTATCAGGCATTGTGCTTGAGGTTCAGAGGTCTCAGTCTCTATAGCAATGAACTGAGTGGCTGGACATGTTGATTCACCTGCTAACCTCAGGCTTCCAGCTCTCGAAGTCCAGTGACTTCAGTTGATAAGGTCTGTTCCTGGCAACTGAGGATGGGACTACATTTCATCGTGCCCTTCAGTGCCTGTTCTGATCCTATTACCGCCTCAGCACATGGTTTATCAGCATCAGATCTTCTAGCTCTCCACAACTGCCTCCCATGTCTGTTTCTCAACTTGGAACTGTGACAGGTTAAATTCAGATCCGCTAATATGTGATTGTTTCCTGTACCCAGCCCCCATTGTAGCTCGGTTTTGCATAATAGCTCCTGATCAAGATAACACCTGGCCAGTGCTACCTGAGCTACTCATGAGATTCCTCTCCCCTGACGACCCATCTGCCCAAGAAATAAATATGTCACCTTGGCCTGCAATAGACACAAATCTTGTGAGCGCTGTGGGTTTGTCCTGAACATAGACTGCCAGCTTCTTTTCCACTAGGCTTGCCCTTGGGATAAGACCACTACCTCCCCCGCCTCCCAGTGCAAATGTCATTTCAGGCATTGATAGATGTATTCTTTTCTCATGGAAGAAGATGGGCCAAAGAGCCCAGATCAAAACCAGGGAAACTTCAGAAAAATATCTTAGTGAAAAGTGGAGATGAAACTTTGATTATAATTTTTTTTAATGAAGCTTTAAATCCAGGTGTGGTAATGCACACCTTTAATCCCAGCACTTGGGAGGCAGAGGCAGGTGGAACTCTGTGAGTTTAAGACAAGCCTCCAGCCTGGCCTATGCAGCAAGGCCCAAACCAGCTGGGGGTACAAGGAGACCCCATCTCAAAAGGACAAAAAAAGTGAAGATTTAATGTCATAACGACTTTTAAAATAAATCTCTTAAAAATCTTTAGAAAATATCTCCACAGAAACTTCCCATCAAGTAGTCAACCTCCTTTGGCTACCATGTTATCCCAGACTCAGCCCACAGGGAACTAGAGATAAAAATAGTTTCCTTGGACATTTATGAGTGTGTCTTTGTTTAATGGAATAACTCATGAACTCATGGAAGAAAGCCAGTACTTTTAAATTATATTGATTTGTTTTGGAAAGGACAGGATAGAAGAAAATGAATAGAGGCAGACCATACAGAGTGACATTTGCAAACATACACCACTGAGAATTCTACAAGAGGGTGAAGATTCCTATAAATACAAAGTCTCATTCAAGAATCTGCATTGTTAGTAATTAAGGAAATGCAAATTAAAACCACTCTAAGGTATCATCTCACTCCAATAAGACTGGCTAAGATCAAGAAAACAAAAGATACCAAATGTTAGAGAGGGTGTGGGGAAAGAGGAGCACTCATCTACTGCTGGTGGAAATGTAAACTTGTACAACCACTGTGGAAACCAGTGTGGAGAACCTTTAAAAGACTCAAAATGAGCCTACCACCTGACCCAGCCATACCACTCCTGAGTATATACCCACATGACGCATCCTACCACAAAGATACATGCACAGTTATGTTTATTGCAGCTCTCTTCACAGTAGCAAAGATCTGGAACCCAAATGCCCCTCAACTGATGTATTAGTCACTTTTCTGTTGCTGTGATAAACCACCATGACCAAGGGAACTTATAAAAGGAAGAGTTTATTTGAGCTTATGATTGACGGTTCCAGGGAATCAGAGTCCATTGTGGTGGGAGGCATGGTGGCCAGGGCTGGAGCAGCAAGCTGAGGTTCACATCTCACAATGAGCACCATCGATAGAGAGAGGGAGAGTCTGGAGATCCGCGAGGCTTGTTAAACTCACTAAGCCCGCCCCCAATGACATACTTCCTCCAGCACAGCCACACCTTCTAAGACCTCCAAGAACAGTGCCACCGATTGGAGATAAAATGTCTGAATACTTAAAGCCTATGGGGGACACTCTCATTCAAACCACCACAACTGATGACTGGATAACAAAATGTGGTACATCTATACAATGGAGTACTATGAGTGGTAAAAAAAAGAAATCATGAAATTTGCAGGTAAATAGATGGAACTCAAAGCCATTTTGCTAAATGAAGTAACACAGTACCAGAAAAAAAAAAAAAAGGCAAATGGTTTCCCTCATATGTGGATGCTGATACCAAATCCCCAGTCGGCAGGCAAACTGAGCAACTTTATTATTATATTTCTTTGTATCTAAAAGCAACTGTGCTGTCACAATATGAATCTCTTAACCGGCTCTAGAATTGACCTACCACTTATATTCAGGCATTCTAATTACCATATAGGGGTAGAATATATGTATTCATATTCTAGAGTAATATAAAATTAAAAGGGAAAAAGTGACCCCAAAACAAATTTTGGAATTATCATACAGTTTATTCCCAAAGGACATAATTTTGATATATATGTGTTGTTTAAACAGACATAATTTGGAGTAATACAAAGGGGAGGGGACAACAACAACATAAGGACTGGGTCAAAGAACAGTTAAATTCTGCTCAAAATAATAAACCTTTGAAGAAAAAAAATCATTGGAATACACTGAGAGAAAGATGCAAGGTATGTATGGCAGAATGCATAAACTGGGGAGGGGGGAGGGGCAGGGAGAGGGGAACGTATCCAAATTGGACTGAAAAATGAGGCATGAAATATACAAAATGTCAATTAAAAAAAGAGACTGAAAAAAAAAAAAGAATCTGGAGTGGAACAAGGTGTAGAGTTAATACTAATGCATCTCTCAGTTCTCATCATGTAACAGAGGGCCAGGAACACAAGTAGCCAAAGCATAGAAAATAAGAGTCTGAAGAGTGTGGGTTCTTTGATAGTACTCCTATATTTAACTCCACCCACCCGGGACTCAGGGACCATTGTGGAAGAGGTGTAGAAAGATTGTAAGAGCAAGGAGAAGAGCTATCTGACCATTCGGAAATAGAGTCTTACAAGGCTCCTAAGACCTTGCTCACATGAACCTACAGCAATGGTGACAGCAGGCCAAATCTTTGCAAGCTCAAATAGACAAAAACCCAGCATAGAAGTTTGGAAATGGGCAGTAGGCCCCAATCTTTGTGGAAGAACTATTGGCACCAGTAATGGTGGCTGAGGAAGGACTGATGTTCTTTAAGGAAGTGACTCCAGAAAGACTGACTAGATCCCAGTAGATGTACTTGCACTGAGGCATGTCCAGAGACACTAGCTTGATTCAAGAGACCTTAACACAAATGATATAATGCATGAAGTCCAGTCAGGGGCAGGGCTATGTGAAGGTGCCAGTTTATAAAGAGAACTAAGTTGTTGTGTATTAAATACACCAAACTTCAATTAAAAATTTACAAAAAAGAATCTGGAATCATATCTTGTTGGATTTCAGTCTTGATTATGGACACAGAGTGCTTCTCCCTCCTGTTTTCAAAATAGGAGTACCTATGCATGTCCACACAAGCAGAGGGACAAGTCTTTATTTCCTTATTTGCAGAGTCTTCAGATCAAGGCAACTTAAGGAATCAAATCTAAGAACCCTCACCTACACCAGAGCCAATTTAGATGGGGAGGTGTCTGGTCTTCTGCCAGTGTGGATGTGCATTCTTGGACATCTGGTCTGCTTCCTGTGGGGACATGGATTCTTGGATGCCTGGCCTGGTTACAGTGTGGATCTGCATTCTTGGATGTCTGGTCCTCATTCTTGGATGTCTGGTCTGCATTCTTGGATGTCTGGTCTGCTTCCTGTGTGGATGTGCCATCTTGAATGTCTGGTCCAGTTGATCCTTCTGGTGTGGATAACCTCAGGCAGTGTCTGATGCCAACCATGAAAGAAACTAAGATCTGGTCTCAGACTTTCCTAAGTTCTTCACTCATAAAACAGTAACCAAAATAAAAGATTAATATAATAATTCATTAAATTTTGAGACAGATTTGTTGTATATCCATATTAACTTAAAATGACTATAGAGTGAGCTAAAGTCTAAGTTCAGTGCTTAACAGCACTGACTGTTCTTGCCAAGGATCCGGGTTCGATTTCCAGTGCCAACATGGCAGCCAACAACCATCCATAACTCCATTTATTCCCTCTTCTGACCTCCGTGGGCATTGCATGACATGGGTGCACTTACATCCACGCAGGTGATACACTCATAAACATAAAATAAAAATAACAAAGTATTTTAAAAAATAAAAATAAAAATAAATTATTGTTGGTCAGAGGCCCAGGAACCTGCCTTTCAGCAAACATACTTTGCATTGGAAGTATGGAGTATTATGTGCTTTAATCTGAGTTTCTTCCAGTTCTCCTTACTGCCCCAAGAAGTGTGACCTGGGTGCAAAGAAATACTACCAAATTCTGTCTCCAGAAGTGAAATGCAAACAATCTGATACCTGGACAAGAATAATATAGTGATCAATAAAAATGGCAATTCTGGGGGCTGGAGAGATTGCTCAGCCATTAAGAGTACTGACTACTCTTCCAGAGGACCCGGGTTCAATTCCCAGCAGCCACATGGTGGCTAAACCATTTTTAAGCCAGGCATGGTGGTGCATGCCTTCAATCCTAGCACTTGAGGGGGGCAGAGGCAGGCAGATCTCTGTGAGTTCAAGGCCAGCCTGGTCTACAGAGTGAGTTCCAGGCCAGCTGGGGCTACAGGGAGACCCTGTCTTTAAAAAAAAAAAAGAAAAGAAAAGAAAAGAAAAGAAAAGAAAAGAAAAGAAAAGAAAAGAAAATGGCAATTCTAGGCTTGCCTGAAGTCTTTGCTTTGGTGTACTGGGAAGAGCTAGCTTTCTCTCTCTCCTCCTTCACCCGATGCTGTTAGCTCAAAATATCTCTAGAGCATTAAAAGTTTCCTTCATTCCCTTCTCATGTCTGCTGCTTTCCTTGGTCAATGATAGGATAGAAAGTGGGATTTTAAACATTCATTATATAAAACTACCACTGCGCCTGTCTCTTTCTGAGAGCAATTTAGCATTGAAACATTCTTTCAGATATAGGAGGAGTGATTCTAGCATTTTCATGATGAAAACTCAGTGTTTTTCCGGCCCTTTATAATCATGTGCTTGTTGTTTACAAATCATGCAGATTGTGTGCCACAGTCACTCATTAGTTCTTTTAGTGAATACGCAACTGTTAACAGCCCTGGTCTTCATTTCTTTTATTGACACTCTGTCAATCATATGAGATGGTACAGAAAGAAAAAAGAAAAAGAATGTGATAGTCAAAGAGAAAGACTAAGTGCAGGTGCTGAAAAGATTTTAGGTTTGCACCTGGACTCATTCATTTCCTTCCTTCCTGACTTTAAGATCTAAAAAGTTTTGAATTAAAAAGCAGTGCTTCTTTTCTGCATCTTTAATTCTGATAGGTTGTGATTTTCTTGAGTGATAGGAGAAGTGTATTAGTTACCTTTGTTTCACTATCATCAAACTACCTGACAACACAGATCATTTTAGTTCACAGTTTCAGGGATATTTAATTCTATTGTGGTAGATAAGGTATGGAGATGAAATTGTTTCTGTCATTGGTTGTAGAAGCCACAGTGATAAGGTGGCATCTCTTCTCATGTGTGGAGCAAGAATCATAAAGTCAGGCACAAAGGTCAAAGCGCCACCATTGTAACATACTTTTTCCAACCAGGCTCCAGCCCTTGAAATTCTATGGCAGCCTTCAGAATAGCCCTACAAACTGAGGACCAAACATTCTAAATGTGAGCCTTTAAGGGACATTTCAGACTGAAATGATAACAGGAGGCAAGACAAAGTGCTGCGAGCGCTCGCAGTATCTACTGTCTTCCTTGTGATGCTCTCTCAGTAAGTGATGGGTTATATTTAACTCTCCAACTCTGCAAAGAAGTGTGAATATTTCTGTAAAGTTATTTAAGTGTTCAGAAAAAAACTTAGGCTCCCTAATAATATTGCTCATTTATTTTAACTCAGATGGGCCTCTTTGTTTTCTTATTTTTTTATTTTATTCCCTTCGACCCTCAAGACACTTGGGCTTATCAAATGCATAAAAGATATAGAATTTGATACATAAAATAAATGATAGACTTTGGCAAAGGAATAGAGGTTTTAATCAGCCACATTTTTAGACTTAATCCTTCACTATCTTTGTTACATAATTTTAATCAATCCTGTTTCGTAGGTGTGCCCTTTCACTTTGTACTTTGCTAATTCTGAAAATAATTAAAAACCATAGGTAAAATAATTTTACATACATCACTACAAGTAAAATAATTCCTCTAAAACTGTTTTTTCTTTATTTACATTCAAAACTTAGGATATTATCAAAATCTCTTTGAAAATCATTTTGATTATTATATAACCTACACATTTAATATATGGCATCAAAGAAAAAAATAGTTCAGCTTTGGAGAATTTCATACCTATAACTTGCAATCTTCCATTTTTGAATTTTTATTTATTTATTTATTAAAGGATTCATAATATAAGAGCACAGTTGTTTTTAGATCACATTAACATTGCTCAGTTTGCCATACAATTGGGTAATTGGTGCTAGCGTCCACAGATGAGGGATACCATGCATCGTTTGTTTTTCTGGGACTGTCTTACTTCACTTAGCATGATATCTTCTAGTTCCATCCATTTACCTGCAAAGCTCATGATGTCATCTTTCTTTACCGCTACATAGAACTCCATTGTGTAGATGTACCACATTTTCTCTATCCATTTGTCAGTTGAGGGGCACTTGGGTCAATGTTCCTTTTGCTAAAGATATTTGTTCAAGATTTTCCAGATCTGGATCTTCCCATGTGGATGAGGGTATTTAGGGAAAAAAATGTGTTTTCAGTTTTCCCCAACTGAGCCTTGGGGTCTGCACCTGTAAATTCTACATGAATCATATGCAAAAAAATAGAAAGAGAAAATGAGAGAGTAATTATGTTTTACATACACTAATTAAAATATTAGAAAAAAGCCAGACGTGGGTGGCTTGTGCCTGTTATCTCCGTATGTGGAGGACTGAAGTAAGAGTTTTAATGGTGGTCAGAGTCTGGGATGGGTGTTCCAGGTTCTTGGCTACTTATTCAAAGAATTATAATAACCAAGACAGATTATTAAGTAGAAAGAAAACTTTATTGAAAGTGAAGGGGTAGTGGTAGTAATAGATGAGAAAGAAATATGCTGTCAAGTCAGACAGTATGCTACATGAATGTGAGTACACAAGGGTCCTAGGCTATTGCCTGGGGCTTTTCTGTGGGGTCTAAAGTAAGGAGCAGTTAGTTACTAAGCATGTAGTCTGGGTGGTTGTCTATTCTGATTGACACTTTTCAAGATATATAGCCTATTTTTTGGTCTTTTTGAGACAGGGTCTCCTTGTAGCCCCAGCTGTCCTGGAATGCACTCTGTAGACCAGGCTTGAACTCACAGAGATTTGCCTGCCTCTGCCTCCCAAGTGCTAGGATTAAAGGTGTGCACCACCACGCCTGGTGATATATAGCTTTTTTTTTTTTTAATTTTATTTATTTCTGTATGTGTATGAATGTACTGTCTGCATGCAGGTTTGTGCACCCATGTCATGCAATGCCGCGGAGGTCAGAAGAGGGTCTCGGATTCCCCTGGAACTGGAGTTCTCCTGGAATTGGAGTTTCAGACGGTTTTTGGCCGCCATGTGGGTGCTGGGGATCGAACCCGGGTCCTCTGTAAGTGCGGTCGGAGCTCTTAACCGCTAGGCCATCTCTCCAGCCCCGATATATAGCTTTTTAATGCACCTATCCCTTCCTATAATCTGATTTTAATCATATACATGCCCCCTTGTGTATAGGCATAATATGATGTATAGGAGATGCTCCCTAAATGTTTCCTTAGAGTATATCATTTGACTTATGCATCCAAAACCAGCCTTGGCCAGATGCTCCACACCCTCCTACCCACATAACTGGAGTAAGAGCAAATTGAATCTGTGTAGTTTGTTTATTCCATTATCTGGAGTGGGAAGTGCATGCAGTTTGATACAGGTGGGAGTCATAGCCAGTTGCTGGGTACATTTTCCAGTCAAATGTTCGTGGATAGTACATGTAGCTTGGGGTCTTGTGCTACAAAGTTTATTTTCATAAGAGGAGTTTGTGGTGATTGCACAACCCAGACCAAGTGGAGTCCAAGGCTGCTATTCCCTGTGCTTGCCTACTTCAGGGGGATTGCCTTGAGTTCGTGGCCAGCCTGGGCCACAGGGTGAAACAATATCTCAAAAATAATAAATAAATAATTGGAAGAGAGAATTTCACACCCACAGAATTGGTATGAGAGAAATGTCCATAAGAAGATTACAAAGAAAAAGAAATGGATTCATGACTAAATAGTAACTCTATCTGATTCTTGAGTTTTGGTGCATGGTAGCACAGTGCAGTACAAAACACCTGGAATGAGGGACTTGCATCTTCCTGCGTATAATTGAGTAACCCTAAACAAAGCTCTTCAAATGCAGAGTCAGCTATGAAGCTATCATTTAAATATCATGATTCTTCAGCAAATCCTTGTAATACTGATCATAAGAAAATATAACGTTCTCAAGTGTTTTATGTGTATATTTTATATTTGCATTCATTTTGTATTCAGAACATTTTATATATAATTATAGCAAAGCAAAATAACTAGTCCAATTTTGATATTGAAATCGAAGCCAGCTGAAAATGAAGCCCAAAGGAAGTGACAAAGAGTGGACAGTAATGGTCAGTCATTATCTATTCAGCTCTTGATTAGCATTGGATTGATGTAGTCAAGCTCACTGCCAAGATCAAGATAGAGACACATGGTAAGTAGGTTATTGTAAACATCTACAGCTATGTGTTTCATTAATTTGCATAGTAAAATTAGGGCCTACAAATTTTAGTGTATTAGAAGATATATATATATATATATATATATATATATATAGAGAGAGAGAGAGAGAGAGAGAGAGAGAATGCTTGATGTTTGATTTTACATAAAATTAATCATGTCCCAGGAATCAATAGCATAAGAAATATACTCATGTAAATGAATATTTATGTAAAGAAAGGCCATTGATTAATATTCATATCCAGGAAACAGAAATTGTTGTACTTTAAAGCATCTCCACCAGAAAACTCCTAGAAATGATCAAGACTTTCAATAAAGTGGCAGGATACAAAATTAACCTAGCAAAATCAGTAGCCTTTATTTATGCCAACAACAAGCAACTGAAGAAGGAATACAAGGAGACCTTCCGACAATAGTGTCAAAAACAACAAAATACCTAGGAACAAACCTAAACAAAGACACCAAAGATCTCTACAATAAAAATTTTAAACCCCTGAAGAAGGAGATTGAAGCAGATATCAGAAGATGGAAAGACCTCCCATGCTCATGGATTAGAAAAATTAATATAGTAAAAATGTCCATTCTACCCAAATTAATCCTAATTAAAATCCCCAAGAGTTTCTTCACAGGCTTGGAAAAAATTCCTTAATTTCATATGGAAAAACAAAAGACCCCAAATAGCCAAAACAACCTTGAGTGAAAAGAGTAGTATACGGGGAATAACTATACCAGACTTCAAACTATACTACAGTGTTATAGTCATAAAAACAGCCTAGCACTGGCACAAAAACTGACCTGTAGTCCAATGGAACAAAACTGCAGATTCAAACTTGAGCACATACACTGTCAGCCACCTCATATTTGACAAGGGGGCCAAGAAGACTCAGTGGAGGAAAGACAGCATCTTCAGCAAATGGTGTTGGCAAAACTGGATCACCACTTGTAGAAGAATAAAATTAAAGCCCTACCTCTCGCCCTGCACAAAAATCAACTCCAAATGGATCAAAGACCTCAACATGAAACCTGAAACTCTGAAGGTTATAGAAGAAAATGTTGGCAGCAACCTACAAGACATAGGCATAGGAAAAGGCTTTCTAAATCAAACAGCAGTTGTGCAGGAAATAAGGTAGACAATTGACAAGTGGGATCTCATTAAACACAAAAGATTCTGTACAGCAAAAGAAACAATCAAGGAAGTGAAGAGAAAACCCACAGAGTGGGAGGAAACCTTCACCAGTGATACATGTTTTTTTTTTTTCCAGTGATACATCTAACAGACCATTAACTTCCAGAATATATAAACTACCCAAAAAACAAAGAACAAATGACTCACTCAAAAGATGGTGTAAAGAGCTGAACAGAGACTTCACAAATAAGGAAATAGAGATGGCTGAGAAACACTTTAAAAAGTGTTCAACATTGCTAATAATTAAGGAAATGCAAATTAAAACCACTTTAAGATATCATCTCACTCTGATACGACTCGCTAGGATCAAGAAAACAAATGATGCCAAATGCCGGAGAGGTTGTGGGGAAAGGGGAACACTCATCCACTGCTGGTGGGAATATAAACTTGTACAACCATTATGGAAAATACTGTGGAGAACCCTTAAAAGACTCCGAATGACCCAGTCGTACCACTCCTGGGTATATACCCACAAGACTCATCTTACAACAGAGGTACATTCACAGCCATGATTATTGCAGCTCTCTTCACAATAGCGAAGTGCTGGACCCAACCCAAGTGCCCCTCAACTGGCGAGTGGTCCATGAAGCTAGATTTCTTCTCAGCAGTCCCAATCTGGTGCTGAAACCCGTATGGATCTGCTGGGTCTTCAGTCTACACTGGTATCTGAAGAAACTGCTCAGAGCAGCAAGAGCAATTTACCAGTGAGAAAGTCAAGTGGCCAAGGGCTGGAGCTCCCTTCTGCCCTGGCCTTTTATACGGCTGCCATCAGATGGTAACGCCCACATTTAGGGTGGGTCTTCCAGCATCAGATAATTAAATCAAGCAGGTCTCTCATTTCAGTTAATCCCAGATCCAGTCAAGTTGACACACCCAGGATTAGCCATCCTGTGTAGGGTGTGATAGCCTGTGGAGAGTGTGACAAGAGGATCAGGCTAGTCTGGTCTCAGAACCTGGTCCAGAAATCTGCAGTGGAAGAACAGGAGTGAGTCTGGGCCCAAGGCCAGAAGGGGACAGTGAGGGAGACTGGAGCTGCTTAGGCTGCAGGGAATCATGGCTCAGTGGGCAGGATCTGACCTGCCAGAGTGGCAGACAGCTCTGCGACTGGAAGATCAGAAGCCCAAGGGCAAGGTTGTGGTGAGGACAGCCTGCAGAGAGGCCAACAAACAAAGTTGGAGAATTGAGCTGCTCTGAGGGCAAGGGATCAGAATGCAGTGGGCTGGTCTGGACTATGAGGGTAGTTCAGATATCTGGTGCTGAAAGAGCAGGCATTGACCTGGGCACAAGCCAGAAGGGGGACCCAGTGTGGGGAGCTTATATTGTTTTTCTTCTCCTTTTGCCCCCATAACCTATTGCTGCCCACACCTGGTGTTCTCGGAGAGCCATGTTAAACCCCTCTCCCCTTTTTTTTGGTACTGTAGTTCCAGCTGTCCTGGAACTGATATGCAGACCAGGCTGGCCTTGAACTCACAGAGCTTTCCCTGCCTCTGCCTCCCGAGTGCTGGGATTAAATGCTTGTGCCACCATGCCCAGCATGTTAACTTTGTTTTGAAGAATGTTATTCTGTTGTTTGTGCTCCCAAATGACTTAGACACCTTCCCAAATGTTCTCTCAATTGGTTTTGGTTCCAGATATGAGTCCCTTATGGCAAAGACAGCATGGTCGCCAAGGTGGAAGAGCAAGCAATCACATCCTCAAGCGGACACAGGAAGGAAAGCACATCGTGTATTCTTTTTTTTAATTTTATATTACTCTAAAATATGCATATATACCCTCCACCCATATACCAAAATTCCAAAGTCTGAAAATAAATGGTAGGTTAATTCTAGAACCCGTTAAGGGATTCACAATACAAGAGCACAGTTGTTTTCAGATCAGGAGGAATAGAACTTTAACCTTGCTCAGTTTGCCTTACAACTAGGTACTTGGTGCCAGCATCCACAGATGAGGGACACGATTTGTAGTTTGTTTTTCTGAGACCATGCTACTTCACTTAACATAATATCTTCTAGTTCCATCCATTTACCTGCAAAGTTCATGATGTTATCTTTCTTCACCACTGCATAGAACTCCATTGTGTAGGTGTACCACATTTTCTCTATTGGTTCAGCCATTGTTGGAGTACTCACACTGTATCCAGATTAGTAAGAAAATTCCTAGTGGCTACCTTCTCCTTGCTCCTAGAGAACCCTTAACACCCCCTACCTGTATCATTTACGAAAAGAAAACTCTTAAGCATGCCGTAATATCTTTCCCTAGTGGTGATCAAAGCCACCACAGTGTCGACGTTCATGGAAGCAGCTGCTCAAAGAGAAGGACGTGACCAAGATGGAGTTCCAGATCAACAAGGAGGTGGATGTGACATCCATGTCTGACACCTTAGGCTTGCGGGAAGATCTGCTGCACGGCATCTACACAGTTTTGGAAAAGCCATCAGCAATCCAGCAGCGTGCTATCAAGCCGAGTCTCAGCCTGGCACTGGCAAGACCGCCACCTTCAGTATCTCAGTCCTCCAGTGTCTGGATACTCAGGTTAGAGACACCCAAGCTCTGATCTTGGCTCCAAAGAGAGAGTTAGCTCTACAGATTCTAAAGGTCCTGCTCGTCCTGGGAGACTGACTACATGAATGTGCTGTGCCATGCCTGAATCAGAGGCACCAACCTGGGGGAAGACATCCAGAAGCTGCACCATGGGCAGCACGTGGTGGCTGGCACCCCTGGGCGTGTTCTTTGATATGATTGGCCACAGAAGTTTAAGGATCCGGGCTATCAAGATGTTAGTTTTGGATGAAGCAGACGAAATGTTGAACCAAGGTTTCAATGAGCAGATTTACGATGTGTACAGGTTTCTGCCACCAGCCACAAAGGTGGTTCTCAGCAGTGCCACGTTGCCTCACGAGATCTTGGAGATGACCAGCAAGTTCATGACGGGCCCCCAGATGGGGGTGTTGTGAGATGTTGGTGAAGTGAGATGAACTGACCCTGGAAGGAATCAAGCAGGGGTTTTTTGTAGCTGAAAGGAGTGGAAGTTTGATACCCTGTGTGATCTCAACGACACGGTGATTATCTCCCAGGCAGTCATCTTCTGCAACACCAAGAAGAAGGTCGACTGGTTGACAGAGAAAATGCGACAAGACAATTTCACCGTGTCCATCCACGGAATGTGCCCAGATCGCGAGTCCATCATGAACGAGTGGTCATTTCTTTTTGGTCTTTTCGAGACAGAGTCTCGCTGTAGCTCCAGCTGTACTGGAACTCACTCTGTAGACCAGGCTGGCCTTGAACTCACAAAGATCCACCTGCCTCTGCCTCCCAAGTGCTAGGATTAAAGGCATGCGCCACCACGCCCGGTTTAGGAGTGCTCATTTCTACAGATGTCTGGGCCCGGGGGCTGGACGTCTCTTGGGTGTCCTTCATCATGAACTACGACCTGCCCAACAACAAGGAGCTGAACATCCACAGAATCCAGAATCCGGAGATTCGGTCGCTACGGCGGAAGGGAGGGGCCAACAATTTTGTAAAGAATGAGGACATCAGAATCCTCAGAGACACTGAGCAGTACTACACCACCCAGATTGACGAGATGCCTATGAATGTGGCCGACTTGATCTGAAAGTCGGTTGGGCACCAGCGCCTGTTCTATGCTCCCTTCTGAAAATAGTAGGGACAGCTTCTATTTCATGGGGATTACATGAGCTGTCATAATCCCACAGGAAGACTCCCCAGGCTCTGCCACCATTTCTTACCCATATTTAAATAATGCATTGCTTGAAGTCTTTTTCATTAAACATTGTATGTGAGTGTTCAATAAAGATTTGTTAAATTACTAAAAAAAAAGCATCCTTTTGCTTTTCTTTTTTTGTTGTTTTTAAAAATATTTTATTGAAGTTTTATGCAATTTATACATCATTTCTCAGTCCAATTTAGACTCATTTCCCTTTCTGTGCCCCCCACCCCACCCGAGCTCATGCAGTCTGCCGTATATATCTTTTTTTCTTTTTCTTTTTTTTTTTTTATTGGTGCTTTGTGCATTTCATACATCATTTTCCAATTCAGATCAGGCATATTTCCCTTTCCCTTCCCCCCTACCCCCACCCCATCCCAGATCATGCATTTTGCCATAACTGTCCTGCATCTTTCTCTCAGTTTTTTTTTTAACTAAAATTTTGCTTTTCTTAAACGTGATTTCAGTTTGTTCAAGCACAGAGGAAAGTTGATGAGGCAGTCACTATAATCATTTTGTTCTTTGGTGTATACTCAATACCTAGAAAATGATCAACATAAATAAATGTGTCATATATTTTGGAAAGGATTAATTCTATATTTTTCTCCCAAATTACAGTTGATTAAACTTCTTTAAATGCTGATAAATGTGGTAAAAATAGAAATTAGCTTTTGTGGCCCTCACGATGATTATTTATGTTTAATGCAAAATAGTACTGTGGGCATTCTTAGGGATGCTCATAATAGTCTGGACTCTTGGGCACAGAAACAGTAGAACACACATGCATGCCACTTCCAGAGGCTGATAATAACTTACTGTCAGGGATGGTGTTTATCTGGATTCTGCTTGAGGTATAGCAGTCAATTTAGGTAATATAAAGTGTTACTGCATATTAGTTAGCTTAAACTATGTGTAGTCTTGAATGTTGTGGGAAATATTTCCATCATTGCACTTCTTTCTCTGTCTTCGTGCTTGAGGCCATTTTTTTTTTTTGCAATGAGCACCAATAGGTTTTGCTGATTCAGTTTGCCTTTGGGAGATCAAATATGTGGCCCTGAGCTTTGCCACTCTATCCTAAGTCCTGTAAAACCATCACAATCTAAGTTCTGTGTCTCAGACTAGTTACAAGGCACCAAATTAATGCTGCTACGCAGCGCTTCTCATCACTTTGGATTCATGCCTTTGGTTTAGTTACTTTTATTTAATTAGTTCTGATAATTAATTAGTATTTGGTTGCTTTAGGCTTCTTTAATGAAAAATTTGTAAATATTTTTAATCAACAATTGTTTGTTTGGCCTATTTGAGACAGGGTCCCTCTGTGGTAGCCCAAGCTGTCCTGGAACTCACTATGTAGACCAGGCTGGCTTTGAACTCACAGAGATCCACTTGGGATTAAAGGTGTACACCACAACGTCCAGGTTTGAGTCATTTATTTTAATTTTGTGTGTACAAGTGTTTTGACTGCATGTATGTAAGTGTACCACATGTGCTCAATGCCCATGGAGGCTGGAAGAGGATGTTGAATCTCTTGGAACTGGACTAACAAATGGTTGTTAGCTAAATGGGTGCTGGGACCCAAACCTGGGTCCTCTGCAAGAACACTCAGTGCTCTTACTTGATGAGCCTTCTCTCCACCCCTCATAACCAGCAATTTTG
Source organism: Rhizomys pruinosus (assembly GCA_009823505.1). Classification (NCBI taxonomy): domain Eukaryota; kingdom Metazoa; phylum Chordata; class Mammalia; order Rodentia; family Spalacidae; genus Rhizomys; species Rhizomys pruinosus. The sequence continues at coordinate 1,419,706 of VZQC01000197.1, read as the reverse complement.
TTCTTGAATAGAAATATTCATCTTGTCAAATTAACAAGAGAAAATATCTTCTCTGTGTCTTTCAAACTTTCTGTTATATTCTGGCTGTTTCTGTGCCACATTCTATGTGCTTTATTCTAATCCAGTTTGCTGTTTTCAAATCCTCTCTGCTTGCTACCTCATTTCCTGTTTCTTTTGACTGGCTGGCTCCCTGCTGTCTGGTGGAATCCCCACACAAGCCTTAGTTTTCTCCACTATCTCTGCTCCTCCTCCCTGTCTCTATTTGCAGTAATTATTTTTTCTCTGGGGTTTTCTTAATAATTTCCACACTTTTGCCATTTTCATTAAACATTTAAACAAATTATGGATTTAATTTGCATATATGGGTCACTTGATAATTTTAAAATCTATTGACTCTTTCCATCAAAGAAAAAAATACATCACTGAGTTATTTTCCATTTATTTCATTGCAAGTGAGAGTGACTGTGCTATTACCGCCTCAGTAGCACTTTGTATTCTTTCTTGAGATGTCTCTTTTTCGATAATCTACCAATTATGGAATCAGAGGCGTAGTTGAGAAGGGCCATATTATCCACTGTGCCACCGACCCACACTATCGGTTATTTTAATCCCCATTTTTGCTGTGTTATTTGCCTTAAAGCTCATTGTGGATATGTAATGTGTACAGCATGATGTTTTGATATACATGTGAAACAACTGCTGTATTCATAGACTGAGGATAGATATCTTGTCATGTTACCATTATTCTGTGTGTTATGAGCACCTAAAACTTAGTCCCCTAGCAAAATTTTAGTACTCAATAGTGTTATTAACTTATTACTGTACATTAGAGCCCTGGACTTCCTCATGCAACATAAGCACAACTTTGTAAGGTTTTATAGTGTCAGCTCTGGTCACTTGCTTGCTGCTTCTGGTAGCCACCATTCTGCTTTTGGTTCCTACTCTTTGTGGGGGAAAGTGGAGGTTGGGATCTCCTATTCTGCCATGTTGTTCTGCATTTTCTTATTAACTTGTAAAAGGTCTTTGTGTGTAAGGAGTAAGGGCTAAGAATGTAGCCCAGTTTGTAGAGTGTGTGTGTAGCATGTTCAAGGCCTTGGGTCCATTCCCAGCACTGTGTACGGCAAGTGTGGGGGCACACGCCTGTCATCCCAGAACTGGGGAGTACAGTAGTGCATCTGTGATGGTATTTATCTCTCATCCTTTCAACCTATCCTATTTTTAACCATAGAAATTCAATTATTTTATAAGTTAAAAGCATCAGTTGTTTCAGGTTCCATCCATATACCTGCAGGTTTCATGATTTCATTTTTTTTTTACCACTGTACAGAATTCCATTGTGTAAATATACCACGTTTGCATTATCCATTCATCAACTGAGGGACATTTAGGTGATTTCCACTTCCTAGCTATTGTGAAAAGGTTGAACATAAACATAGTTGAGCAAGTGTCTCTGTAGTAGGATAAACAAATCCTTTGGGTATATGCCAAGGAAAGGTATAGTTGTATCATATGGTAAAAAGTCTTAGAAAACTTTTAGTTGTTTTTTTTTAATTTTTATTAATTTCTGTATGTGTATGAATGTACTGTCTGCATGCAAGTCTGTGCACCCGTGTCGTGCAATGCCGCGGAGGTCAGAAAAGGGTCTCGGATTCCCCTGGAACTGGAGTTCTCCTGGAATTGGAGTTTCAGACGGTTCTCCACCGCCATGTGGGTGCTGGGGATTGAACCCGGGTCCTCTGTAAGAGTGGTCGGTGCTCTTAACCGCTAGGCCATCTCTCCAGCCCCGAAAACTTTTAGTTTTTAAGGAATTCACATGGATTGCCATAGCAGAGGCTCCATTTTACAATCCCACTAGCAGTGAGTGAGAGTTCCCCTTTCCCATTTTTCTTTACCAGAATTTCTTGTCATTATTTTCTAATTGAGTGATGCACGCTCTCTCTACTTTGTGGATCCTAACTTCAAATCCTTAGATGTGAGTATATGTCCTGAAGTAATCACAGAAATTAGAAAAACAGAAAGTAACCATGGGAGAGGGGGAAACAGGGAACTTGAGAGGGGGGTTGATAGGGGTAACAGGAGTTAATTTAACTGGGGAGGGAGGAAGGAGGGCTATATGGAAAGAAAGAGGGGCAATAAATAAATAATAATGTTTACACAACATGAAAAGCTAGAAGGATATGTATTAGTTAATAAGTCTTTGGGAAAAAAATATATATAATGTATATGTGCGTGTATGTATGTATAGCTGAAGGCTATATAACAAAAATCATGGTACTGGGTGAGGGAATCCTCCCTTCAAGTTGTTGGTCAGGGTACTTTAAGAGACTCCCAAAATAATAGAGGCTATTTCCATAGTCCTATACTACCTCCCAGAAGCCACACCATACTTTGGACACAGGACTTGGAAAAATTGAGCTGGCACTAACCTGGAAGGCTCCTCTCTGAACACTAGCTCTATACTTTGAAAATTCCCTAGTGAGAAATCCAATCAGTAGTCCTATCCAGCTGTAAGACCTACCCAGCCTATGAACCACAACAATGACTACCCCATTAAATTATCTCTATTGGTGCAGAAGTGGCACTTTTATCTTGGGGGTAATTAACGGCTGACAAATTAGACTTAAGGACCGATCAGTAGGAGGGTATCCATGCATGTTATTGTAAAGATAGCCAAGTACACTTAGTTGGAGAGGTCATAGAACTTAGAGAACAAACTATTTCTATCACTTTCCTAGGCCAAGGTAATTTCTTATTCTTCCTAAATTTGTATCTTTATATTTACAGCCAACTGTACATCTCATTACTCAACAAAAGAGGAATTTTTTTCCCAACAGATGGAGACTATTACAAACTTCCACAGCTGGTAAAATTACAGAGAGTAAATGACTGTGAGGTGCCCATCCATAAGCAATGTATCTATAATACATGCTCTGCACCTAGGCTCGAGGATCATTGTAGGACAGGGAGTAGAAAGATTGTGAAAGCCAGAGGGACAAGACACCTCCTGATAGTTAATGTACTCTAGACATTACAGGAAAGCTGCACCAGTAAATCTCCACTCTAGTCTAAGAAGATCCACATTGCAACAAAGCCTGTTTGCATGCCAATGTTGATGGGGAAAGTTTCATGGCGTCCCACCTAAAGATGTCGAGCAAGAGGCAATCAATGGTTGCTGAGTGAGGGCGAATAAGTTTTCTATAGGGACAAGCTCCCTCAGAGGTTATGTAATCCCGAGTCAATGGATGCTGAGTGAGGGCGAATAAGTTTTCTATGGGGACAAGCTCCCTCAGAGGTTATGTAATCCCGAGTGGGTAACCTTAAACACAGGTCCACCACAAGCACCTCTAAATAGACTCAATGCATCTTATATACACATATGTGTAAATTAAATATAAATTATGTATATTTATAAGTACCTATAACAATAATAATCAAAGAGGACAAGAATTAGAATTCATTAATGACTACATTAAAAGTGCCAACTATGTCAGGAAATGTTCTAGATGCTGAGGATGCCCCCTCCCCCCAAAACACATAGGACCAATACACCTGCCGCTGTAGAGCTTGCAGGAATGTGCATAATAAATACTTATACAGTGAAGTAGAAGGCAAGTGTATGGAAGGTGGGAAGGATGAAGTGAGACTGGAACTTGTCACTGATAGGTCATGTATTTGAACACTTGGTATATGGTCCCCAGTTGGTGCCACTCTTTAGAGAAGTCATAGACTCCCTAGTGTGGCCTTGCTGGAGGATGCATGCCACTGTGAGAGATGGGCTTTGGGAATTCTCTCTCTCTCTCTCTCTCTCTCTCTCTCTCTCTCTCTCTCTCTCTCTTCTTCTTTTTCTTGTGTGCATGCTTGAAGACATGAGCTCCTAGCGTTCTGCTCTGGCCACCTCTGCCACCATGCTTTGGAACCATGAGCCAAATAAATTCTTCCTTCTATAAATTGTCTTGGACATGGTGTTTTATCACACCAACAGAAAAGTAACTAATACAGTGCTCATAACACTAAGTAAGCCAAAAGAGTCATTAAGAAAAGTGAGACTTGAGAGGCAAAAGTGAGCTCCTGTAATGGTAATAAGGAGAGTGAGAGAAATAGACACATTCCAGCTGCATTCCAAATATAGAGTTATAGTATGTTTTTCTAGGATTTTGGATTTTTATTTTTATTTATGTATGTGTATGCATGCCTTCATGGATTTATGTGCACCACATGTGTGTAGATACCCATGTAGGGCATTCGGTCAACTCAAACTGGAGTTACAGGCAGTTGAGATGCCTGCCATGGGTACTAGAAAGGAACCCAGGTCCTCTGCAAGACCAATACTTGTCTGTAACTAAGGAGGGATCTCTCTAAACCCAATGTATTTTCTCAATCACTTGATCATGGGTTGTGAGAAATAGAAGTGAGGGATGACTCCATTTTGCTCTGAGATTGTTCCGATTAACTGAGATGGTGAAGCTGTAGGTTTCATAAATTCTAGGCGTAGATTCAAGGAATCAGTCTGGGATATGGTGAGTCTTAGGCGTCCATTAAGCCCGTGGTTAGGAAAGGTGCTATACTCAGGTCAACTTCAGTCTCAAGATTAAAATAAGTTATTTGTAGCTCGACACAAAAAAAAAAAAAAAAAAAAAAAAACAAAAAAAAAAAAAAAAAAAAAAAAAAAAAAAAAAAAAAAACAGATAGATAGAGAGATAGAGATAATAGATATCGAGATATATATATATATCAAAATCAGTATTTAATTAGTTGGCTGATTTCACTGAGAAAATGAATGTTGAAACCTGCAAGATGAGATCTAGCACCCAATACGCCACACTAGCAAGCTAAAGAGAAGTTGTGGGAACAACAGAGAAGACTTAGAAAAAAAAATCTTTGAGTAAGTCAATACGAAAACCAAGAGCATATGATGCTCTTACACAAAGTGCAGAAATTATGGCAGGAGGGGTCAGCTGTGTCCAATGCTGATCACACAGACCAAGACGAGAATGAACATTGCTCATTGAATCTGGCAGTGTGAAGGTCTTCGGTGACCTTGCCAAAAGGAATCTTAGTAGAATGGTAAAGTTGAAAGCCTGACTGAACTAGATTTAGCAGAAAATTAGAAAAGAAATGGAAATGACAGGCACAAATAATCCTTTCAAGAGACTGTGCTACAGGGGAATGCAGAGAGAGAGAACTAGCTACCCTGGTGGAAAAAGTGGGGTTGAAAGGATTTTGTTTGATTTTAAGACCGAAATATAACAGGATCTTAAGTTATTCATGGGACTTCAGGAGCTTGAGATAGACCTCACTTCTCATCCATAATCATCTTCAATCAACTGAAATGATATCTTTAAAAAATCTCTTTGGAGCCGGGCGTGGTGGCGCACATCTTTAATCCTAGCATTTGGGGGGCAGAGGCAGGCAGATCTTTGAGTTCAAGGCCAGCCTGATCTACAGAGTGAATTCCAGGACAGCTGGGGCTACAGGGAAACCCTGTCTCTAAAAGACCAAAAAAAATCTCTTTGATTAATATCTTCCCAAAACAGTTAAAATTGGCAGACTGCATGTGTAGTGGGAAAGTCTAATACAGAGACAATGAAGTCCATATCTTAGTAAACAGTGCTTTAGCTTAAGCACTTGCTTGCATGCATCCGACCTTATGGAATTATAAGTCAGACTTGGAGTTCCAGGAAAATGTTCAGCTGAGTGCTTCTTTCATTTGGGGGTTCTACTGTGAATGGGAATATTCGTAACATAATCTTGACAATAGTGTAGGATTAATTCCCCACAATTCCAAGTTAAACTGTGTTCACAGTCTGAAGATGCCACAAGTGAAGACTTTGGGAGTCAGAAAATCCACTTCGATGTATAAAATTTATACCATAAATGAAATTATTAGAGGGTTTGAATTTCTCAGCAAAAAGCGCAAGTGCACTTAGTTATTAATAGACTGGCAGCATTATTTTCAGATAAGTTGAAAAACTTCAGGAAGAACCAGGCATTTAAATTATAACTAAAAGTAAATAAAATATTATTTTAAAAATCAGTTATTTGGACCACCTATTAACTCTCAAGTTATCTCAAATTCGTGCCGACCTTTTTATGGCTTGTGACCTTTTCTCTACTAACTAATTCGTTCTATACACTTTATATTGAAATAAAGTCAGGAAGGTACATAGGATAGGCTCATTCTGGCTCCATTCCACACCTGCTGCTGTCCTTGGTGGTCATCTCATGGTCCTTCCATCTCCAATAGGCTAGACTCTTTACTAACACTGAGGCTGTGCCTTCACCGATAGTCTCTCATGACCTCTTGGGGTGGAAAGCCCCAGATTCTCTCCAGGACCCCTTCATACCTTCAACACCAGAATCAATCAGGAGACATTTACAAAGTCCTGCTTCCAGCTTGAGATTGAGGCTCAGCCCCATTCGACCACAGCTTCTGTGTGCTGACCCTGAGGAAATACTTCCCAGATGATTTTGCCACAGTGATGATGCTGGTCTCTTGTTACAGCTGATTTTTTCAACCTCACCTAACCAGCATCAATTGTCCTTGTAAAGTAAAGGTCTCACTTCAATGGTGCTGGTTTCTTGCTCATCACAGCTGGTTCTTCAGCCCCAGTCAACAAGAAACCACAGATTCTCAATTCAAAATATCATATAGTCTTGATAACCTTCACTCCCCTTGAAGATTCACAAACCATCTATACATCTTTCAGCATAACTGCTCCAATTACACAGCAATAGCTCACTAAACTGGAAGCACTAATGACTTCCAATTCAAAGTTCCAAAAACTTCCACAGTCCTCCCCAAAGCAAATGGCTCAGGTCTGTCACAGCAATAGTACACACTCCAGTACCTATTTTTGTTATAGTATCTCTTCTATTGCTGTGATAAAACACTGACCAAAACCAACATGGGGAAGAAGGGGTTTATTTGGCTTAGAGCATAGTTCATTATCAAGGGAAGCCAAAGCAGGAGCTCAGGGCAGGAACCTGGAGTACAGACTGTGGAGGACACTATTTACCGGCTTGCTCTCCTGGCCCATGGTCAGCTTGCTTTATTACACAATACAAGAGCACCTGCCCAGGAGTCACACTCCCCACAGTGGTGGGCTCTTCCACAACAGTCAACGATTAATTCAATGCTCTACAGATATGGTCACAGGCCAATCCAATGGAATCAATTACTCAGTTGAGGTTCCCTCTAGTCAGGTGTATGTATGTAGTTGGCAACTAAGCTTCACCACCATAAGCCCACCCCTTGTCATCTTGACACCCAATTGCATTTTATGTCATACTTTGTTTTCAAATGAAAACAATGGCAAAGTCATAATTCCACCTAACATGATATAAACCATCTTGGGCACAATCACAAATGTGTTATGTATCTTAGAGTCAGTGGTAAGGTCCTTGAGGAATGCTTAATCCTTTAGTATCTCGTAACCTAAGTATGATAATACAGACTTAGAACACAACCACTTGTGTTTTTACCTTTTGTAGAAATTGGAAACAAAACATAAATAACTAATATATGCAGATATGTGCACAAGGATATTCTTTTTATATTTTGTATGTGTATGAATGTACTGTCTGCATGCAGGTCTGTGCACCTGTGTTGTGCAATGCCGCGGAGGTCAGAAGAGGGTGTCGGATTCCCCTGGAACTGGAGTTAAAGACGGTTCTCAGCAGCCATGCGGGTGCTGGGGATCGAACCCAGGTCCTCTGCAAGATCAGTCGGTGCTCTTAACCGCTAGGCCATCTCTCCAGCCCCAGATATTCTTAACAAAATAAAACATAAACACTCATGTCAATTACAATCCCCATTTCTGCAACTGGTCACATGGCCTCAGCTAATATGTATAGCTACCTTCCTCTACTGTCCATTCTGTATTTCCTCCACCATCAGCAAGTATCTCTGCAGGTCTTGGCTATTTTCCTATAAGAGCAACCCACACCTTCATCCCTGAAGAGTCTGGGACATTTGCTGTCCTATCTGGATTGGGTTGTGGCAGTTTTCCATTGATCTTAATCACAGGACATGATAACACCAAAAGACACCCTAAGGAATCTCCTGCCCTTCAGACATCATCTTCCTTACCTCTATTGTGGAGAAACAGTGTAATTTACCCTAGTAATCTGAATCAACCACCCCTCTTAATACTATTATTTTTTCTTAGCCTGTTGACTTAAGGCCATCAGAAGCTCAAAGTGGCCAGAGGGAAGTCTTAACTTCCAGATCAATAGAATGTTTGTTGTTTCTCCTGGCAAAAGCACCCCCCCTTTGGAACCAAAACTTCTATGCCAAAAGAACACAAAGTCACAAGAACAGGTAGCAAAAATTTTCCTAGGGGAACTAGGGGTGATAGTGAGTAGATCCATTCCCACTTCCATCCCTTGATTCCTGACCCATGAATCATGGCTATAGGAGAAACAGTACCATACATTGAATACTGATTCAAAGCATGCCTTCTGGAGGACCCTCACCAGCCCTCCGGGTTATGGGCACCTAATTGGCACTGCAATGTGTCTTTCAAAGGCCATTCCACCATTCTATCAAGTAAGCAGATTCAAGTGGTTGAAGAACATGGTAAGACCAGTAAATTCCATGACCATGGGCCCACTGTCAAACTTTGGATTTGAAATAAGTTCCCTGGTTAGAACTGATTATGTGCAGAATTTCATGGTCATTCTCTAAGTCCCTGGATGGTAGTTTTGGCAGAAGCACTAAGTACAGAAAAGGCAAACCCATAACCAGAATAACTTTCTATTCTTGTAAGGACAAAGTTCTGACCTTCCACAATGGAAATGGTCCAATGTAGTCAACCTGCTGTGAAGTTGCCAGCTGGACACTCCAGGGAATAATGCCTTACCAAAGGCATAATGTTGGTCTCTGCTGTTGGCAGACCTGGCGCTCAACAGCAGCTGTAGCCAGATCAGCTTTGGTGAGTGTGAATCCATGCTATCGACCCCATGCATAAACTCCATCTCTCCCACTATGGCCGCTTTGTTCATGGGGCCATGAGAAATGACAAGAATAACTGGAGAAAGTGTCTGATTGTCCACAGAATGGGTCATCTAATCTATTTCATTACTGAACTCATCCTCTGCTGAAATCACCTTTTGAAAAAACATTTACGTGAGACACAGTTGTCTTCACATTCTTTGCCCATTTGGAGCTATCTGCATACTTCTTCCCCAAATGTCTTTCTCACCAATTTTCCAATCATGCTCCTTCCACATCCCTGATCACCCAGCCAAACCATTGGTGGTAGCCCGTGAATCAGTATATTGTCACACTTCTGCCAATTTCTCTTTCCACTCAAAATGCATGTCCATGTGCACTGCCCAAAGTTCTGCCGACTGTGAAGACTTTCCTTCAGCAGTTTCTTTTTTTTTAATTTTTTAAATTTATTTTTGTATGTGTATGAATGTACTGCATGCATGTAGGTTGGTGCACCCATGTCATGCAATGCCGCGGAGGTCAGAAGAGGGCGTCGGATTCCCCTGGAACTGGAGTCAAAGACGGTTTTCAGCCGCCATGTGGGTGCTGGGGATCGAACCTGGGTCCTCTGCAAGAGCAGTCGGTGCTCTTAACCGCTAGGCCATGTCTCCAGTCCATGAAGTTTCTTTCAGGGTTGTTGAAGAAAATTGTACAGAACTTGGCTGTCATATGCATACCTGTGCCATAGATAGATAAAATGTAATAAAATGTGAAAAATCAGATAAAAGAGAAAGCATCTATAATTGTAAACAAGAGGAGACTCAGCGTATGGTACAGTGTAGATAAACAGAAGTACATGGTATTTGAGAAACTTCTATGCAAAAAAATCTACACTAAGATAAATTACATTTTTGTAAAGTGAAATATAAAAATGTCCCCAAGAAATGTTTAACAGACCCACGAGAAATACAACACAGAAATTTATCAAGGATAAAAAAAAATATCAAACTATTTACAAAGACTGGACTTGTCCCTTTGGAGTCTTTGGCAGTCCCCCATAGGGGAATGATAGTTGAGGCCATTGGGATTTAGGAGCAGGGCTCAGCATTCATCTGAAGACAACTATTCGTGGTTCTTAAGCAAAAGAGGACCTTTTCATGGGTTTTCCCTCCCACTGACCAGCTCCCCATTGTAGGATTTCAAATTTTCAATCCTTCCTTTGTCGATAAGGTTCCTGCTTTCATACAACTGAACATTCATCCTACTCTGTCCAATCCACAAAGGGAAAGAAGAGGCCATTCCTGTCCCATCTTCTTCCTGCAGACTCTCCAGCAGGTAGACAATGCTGGACCTCCTCCCATGATCAGGAGCCTCTTCAGGTGTTGGTTGGAGTGTTGCTTTGCTTCAATAAACCTTTGCTGAGCACTGTGACTGCACACTTTTCATCTTGTAATTCTTATCTGGCAAAGAAACAGATAAGATAAAAGACCCCTAAGCAGCATTATTTGGTGACCCATATGGAGAGTTTCTTGAGGCCTACCAACTCTTTTAAAGGGCAGTATAAGCAGGCCACAGGATCAGAGAACATTACCACAATCATATGGCACTTCTGTATCTTGGCACTAAGGGACCCCGCCCCCAGCCAAGACTAGCATGGCTGACTTCCAAAGCATATGAACTTTGGCCCCTCTTAGGGTCCCCCATGGAGCCTTAGAACAATCTGAAGCTGTACTTTCATATAGCTTTGATAGTGCACACAGTCTCTGATGGAAGCATCCTAGTCAGAAGTTTCTGTGCTGACTCATCCCATGCTGAATAGGTGCCCCTGGGGACTGGAGAGAGTTCCACAGCCCCAGGTTGGGAAGGGTAGAGGAAACACTGATTGGATAACTCTCTCTCTTCTTCTTCCCTGTCTCTTGCACTTTCCATCTCTCTCTCTCTCTCTCTCTCTCTCTCTCTCTCTCTCTCTTTTTCTCTCTCTCTCTCTCTCTCTCTCTCTCTCTCTCTCTCTCTCTCTATGGTTGAATGAGGAACAGGGATGAGGGGATGAGTGGAAGGATATATTACCCCTAAAAGAAAGGAGTCTCCTTTTGTAGAGATATCCAGAGGGCCACTGTTAGCTCATGCTTTGAATATGTCTGGGGGTGCCCCTGCTGCCCACCCTTCCCTGCCCCTCTATTGTGACCCAGATGAGGAAGGATCTCTTGACTCTCAACACGTCCCTCAATGTGAAGAATATTTTCTTACAGTCCACCTCTTGCCCTTGCCCTTCCCCAGGACTTTCTGCTGGTCTTCCAACATGTAGCTCATATACTTTCCCATTTGCACCCTTCCTGAGCCCTCCAGGGACATTTCTGGAGAAACAAGACAGTATTATCTATGGCTGGGCTGCCACTTTTTCAGCTTTGTGTATGAGATAAACTGGGGACATGTTCCTTGCTGCCTGAAGGTAGATGCTGTTCTAATCTTTATGAAGCTCCATATTCAAACCCTCTGGAAATACTTAAATTCATGAAAAAGAAGTGTCCCCTCTCTAGCTCTCTTAATAATTCCAGTCCTCATTCATCCCTTTAAAGAAGGTAAGACAAGAACTATTACTATTTTGATAATGGATGCCTCAGAGGTGATTAGGATATAAGCAAAATTGTCAGGATCCAAGACCATGATCAGTCTAAGCATTCGTTGATCATCTATCTATAACTATTGTCTTGACTCGACTAACTGAAAGAACCTAGATCCCCAAACCCTCAATAAAGACAGTCATTACTTTCTTTACTCCCTGTGCCTTAACCAACCACCAGTTAGGGGATGGAGAAAATGGCCACCAGAGGAGATTTTAGATTATAACATTATGCTATAATTAGATCTGTTTTGCAAAGCAGAGGGAAAGTGGAGTGAGAGCCTCTATGTTCAACTCTGCTATCTCCAGGATCACCCAGAATTAGCAAATTAATTAATTAATTACATTTAAAACAGTAAAAGTAGACCAGACTCCCATAGGAATGTGTCCCCTCTGAGTTACTAGGGCAGGGCAAGAACCTATCCATGTTTCCTTTTATTTGGCCAAATTTAAAGAGATTTTAAAAAAGGACCTGAGAAATTGTGTTAAAAATCTGGACCAATATATAAAAGTCTTCCACCAGCTACATCGGTTTTGCAAACTGGATTGGAAAGGTATAATGCTGTTAAAACCAACTGTAACTCCTCTAGAAAGAAAAAAATAATAATTTTAAGCCAGAAAAAAAATAATTTCTGTTGGAAATTAGAGATAGAATACCAACCAGGGACAAGGCAGTTGGCCAAATCCAGATTGGAACCCTGGGAATGAGAGAGATGAATGACTCAAAAGAAGCTTCCTGTCCTGTGTCACAGAAGGTCTCACAAAGGCTAAGGTCAAACTCTTAAACTACTCTCAGCTGTCCCACATGTACCAAGAAGGGAAAGAGTCACCCATCACATTCCTGAATAGGCTCCAGGAAGCTATGAGAAAAATCAACCAATAAAGAAACAGGCTCACGGAAAGGGCTGATCCTCCTGAGGGAAAATTTTCTCAATTAGTTGGCCCCAGGCATCTGTAAGAAACTTTAAAAGCTGGTGATTGGAAAAAGCAAGCCTTGATGATTTAGTCCCAGCTGTTAATTTGGTCCATTATAATTGGGAGCAAGAGAAAGAAAGGAACAAAGATAAACAGCATGGAGTCCTGAGGACTGGCTGCTGCCAGGAGGGCACGCCGGGCAATGGCCTTCCCTCCAGGAAACCAGTCAGGCCCAAAGGCGGAAGGCCACCTGTGAAAAGGAATGCCCACAGGGACACAAGCTCTGGCTGAGACCCTACCGGAACTCTTGGTGGAATCACCAGAGGGGTCAATGCCCTGTGAGCCAATCAGGTCCCACGTCACTCTCCCCAGCGTCATGATGGGTCCCATCATGCCTATCCATCTAGCAGAGGCCTGTCCAGTTCTAATTGTGGAAGATCAGTAAACCGACTTCCTCATAGACACTGGGGCTTGATTCTCACCCTCCTCTTCTCCCGCAGACACCAATTCTCAAATTTGACTACTTTCTGGGCATATTGGGGAAGCTCATAGAATGTTATTTTATCCAACCACTTTCTTGTTCATGAGGATATCTCCATATCTGTTACTCCTTTTTTATATTGCCTGACTCACCAGCTTCTTTATTGGGGAGAGATTTACTGTCTGAACTCAAAGTAGAACTGCTGTCTGCCTTTAATAGAAACCGTTATTTCCCCGTCAATATGGACTGATGTGGCTACCATCAGAAGAACTAGAACAGCCACACTTTGGTTAACCATCTAAAGACCACTCCTACTTCCCTCATAGAAAACAATATCTCCTTAGACCTGAGACTAGGGAAGGATTAAGCCACCTCATTATCAGTAACCTTATATGACAAAGATTATTATTAATTGAATGCTCTAGCCTCTAAGGCACCCCTTAGGAGTCAAAAAAGGCCCCCCAAAATGGAGATTAGTATAGGATCTCTGGTTGATCAATGAAGCAGTGGTCCCTGGCCCTTATACTGTTATAATTCAGGTTCCACCTTACACTACCTCTTGGTGATTGATCTCAAGGATGCCTTTTTCTGCATTTCACATAACCAATTAGCAAATCTCTATTTGTATTCAAGGACCCTACTCAAAAACCAGGCCAAGTCATGTGGTCAGTCCTCTCCCAGGGCCTGAGAGACAGTCCAAATAATTTGATCTGGCCCCAGCCTAAGACGTAATGAATTGGAGCTATGCAGGAACCACTAATCCAATATGTGGATGATTTCCTCCTTTGTGGTTCAACTCAGCAAATTATCTCCTGAGGGACAGAATCCCTCCTTAATATCTTGGATGACAGAGGCAATAAGGCCTTATGAGAGAAAGCTCAATTGTGTTAGACTAAGGTCATCTACTTAAGTCTGATCTTAACTAAACGAACTAGGGCTTTGGGACCCAAACTGATCCAGTAAATCTTAGCTTTACCCCTCCCCAAACCCTCAAACAAGAGCCTTTGGGGGAGTTACTTGATAATGCAGAATCGTAGCAGAACTTGCTAAGCCTCTTTATCAGGTACTTCCGGGGGCACAGACATGAGGCCTTGATCATGGACCCCAGAATCACAAGGGGGATTTCAAAAAAACCCAAAGGAGCTAACCTGGGCCAATGCATTAGGCCTGCCTACTAAAGAGATTTCTACTATATGTTACTGAAAAACAGGGCACAGCCCTGGGATTGATTACTTAGCTCCTAGGACCATCCCCTCAGCCAGTTAGGATATTTATGCCAAGGTTTAGACCAAGTAGCCAAGGGATAGCCTGGTTGTCTGTGAGCAGTGGCAGCTGTAGGACTTCTGATCCCTGAGGCTCAGAAGTTTAATGTAGGGTGTCCCTTGGCAGTTTATGATGATATTAGGGGCATCCATAATTCAAAAGAGAATCTATGGATAACAGATGTTCCAGGTCACAAATGTTTGAAGGTTCTGAGATTACTTCTAAAATCTTCCAGAATCTCAGTTCAGCTATTTACCTCCCCAGAGGGGAGAATCCCTTCATTCCTCATGGAGAATTATGCATTCTGTCCTGATCTAGCTGCCTGGCCTTTGGAGGATACATACTTAATATTGTATACTAATGTGAGGTCCTTCATAAAGGGTGGAATATGTTTTGCAGAATATTCTGTGATCTCAGATTCTGGGGTACTTGATTCAGGGCCCATTTCAGTAATTCCAGTACTCAATTAGCAGAATTAATAGCTCTTACTAGACCATTAGAATTAGCAAATGTCATAAGAGTAAATATCTACACTGATTCCAAATATTCCTTTTTCATCCTCTATGCTCAGGGAAATCCTCAAATTCCTAGATGCTATCTTTCTGCACTCCCAATTAGCAGTAATTCACTGCCCTGGCCATCAGAAGGGAGATGTGCCCAATAGCTAGAAGTAATTGAGTGGCAGCTTCAAAGTTCAAGTGCATAGCTCAGGGGCACATAGAATCTCCCATTCTCTAGGAGAAAACCTTACTCCTCACTAAGAGACTGGAATATTCTCAATAACAATGATCTTTATCCACAAAAGAAACTTATCAGTTAGATCCTCAAGGATGGTAGCTAGCCCTTGAACGCCAAATTTTGCTCCCTAAGAATGTACAGTGGAAGGTAATTAAAACTTTTCATGCATTTTATCATTTAAGACAAGAAAGTATATATATTATATACAAAAGGATGTTCAAAGGACAAAGCCCCAGTGAAACAATCCAATAGATAATTGGAGGTGTGAAATATGTCAAAAACTAACCCTCCTAATAGATGCTTACAGCCTCCTAGAATCCAGAGACACGGGCCATATCCAGTAGAGGATTGGCAGCTAGACTTTACCTAAATGCCTCGAGGCCCCATCTCTGAGTGCTTTCTGCTCCTAATGGACGGCTTCACTGGCTGAATAGAGGCATTCCCAAGCACAATAGAAATGTCTTCTGAAGTAATCAGATTACTACTCTCAAAAGTAAGTCTTCTCATTGGATTAACCAAGAGACTCTTAGTGATAGTGGCTCAGTTTTAAAGCTGAAGTCTCTCAAGTTTTATCAAAGGCTCTGGGAATATAGTATTCCCTACATTTTTCCTGATAATCTCAGTCCTCAGGAAAAGTAGACAAGGCCAATGAACTCCTAAAGAGATACCTAAAGAAAATAATTCAGGAAACTCACTCTTTGTAGTTCAAATATCCCTTGTTGGCCTTTCTCAGACCCAGGACAGCCCAGATGGACAGGGTGTCACCCCTTTTGATATTTTATGTGCTATATCCTTCCTTAACCATGGCTTGATATTAGACCTCCAGGTTCACCACTTGTCTGACCTATGACTAGGACTCCCCTGAGAGGAACAGATGGGACTCCACCTCTTTGCAGTAGGTTTAGTTCTTATTACGAGCCCATTCTCACCAAGAGCCTCTCCCAACTACTATGGGAGGGTCCATTACCTACCATCCCGACCACTCCTATGGCAGTTTGAGTAGCAGGATTGGTCCTGGATCCACCACACCAGTGTCAAACCCTGGAGCTTGCTGGGACAGTCTTGAGAGACTACAGAATTTCAGCTCTTTACATAGACCAATTACACCTATGAGCTTTTGGAGGACCTGAACTTGAAAGTGTTCTTCAGGAGATGCAAGCTTCTCCTACAAACTCAGGTAAGTCTCTCTCATGCTTTTCACATGTCCAGGATGCATGGAGTCAGCCTTCTGATAGGACTAGTCATGCTATCCTTCCTCTTCCGAAGATGTCTGCCTCCAATTACTATCTGACACCATTCCGCCTGGTGGCTGTTTTCTTAAGGAATCAACAGGATTCCCTGACCATAATTCAATGCTGCCTTTCAACAGATTCCAATATTCACGAATCATGCCATGTACTACCATGAACTCACGGTTTACTCTTGCAGGCCCTGAGAGTGCTTACTCTGCCACCACTAAAGTGGGATGAGAAGCAGTTTGAGAAGGATGGCCAGGGAGGAACCCAAATCCACAGACGAAGCCCTATGGTGGAAGGGTCTCGATTGATACTTAAATACCCAGAACACTCTTTAAACTTACATTGAATTATTTTCTGGCAATCCTTTCTATAAATTTCAGGGTAAGAGATCCTCCAGGACCACACACCTAGATATTGGCAGGAGATCCACACAGACCATTGGATTCCACTCATTTATATGAGGCCCTTTGTGTTACCAGTGGAGTCATGTGTGACCCCCAAAACCCAGTTGCTCAAAGCTGGAGTTCAGCTTATCACGAATGTTGTCTAAAAGAGACCTGTCCCCTAATACTCTCTTCCAGGCAATTGGAGACTTCTCAGAAAACTCCCTGATAATAAGCCCATCATTTTCAGGTCCATTAAGTCAACCGTAAGCTCTCTGTCTTTATAATAGGCAGAAATCTAAGAGCCCAAAAGGCAAACTAAGACCATCAGTTCTTTGGGAGTAAGTTCCGTAAGTCTAAACCTACAAGGAGATACCTCCCACTTCTGGGACACCACTATATACACCAACTGTTCCCCGGCTACATTCTTTCAGAGAAAACAATTTCTGTGGTAGTTTTCTCAAAACTTGCCCACTGACTCCAGGTCAGGATTTCTTGTAATACTTTACCTGATGAAGAAACAGACCTTAGAAAAGACCCCTAAGTGGCATCAGTAATATATTGATTCATAACTCCATTGCTTTTACTTTCATTGAGTTTAGATAATAGGAGCCTTTTTCTGAGTTTTTAATACTTAAAAACCTAGTCCATTTCTTTCTCTCCTTTGATACAATGCTGTATTTGTCTATGATTTTCCCCTCTGTGCATGGTTTTATTTGCTCTTGCAACTTTTATCTTTTCTGTTTTCATTATTTTCTAAATAGTCTTTCACTGCATTTCAATTTCTATATTGAGCCAAATGCTAAATGGGAATTCTTTTCATTTTCCTGAGCATTTCCTCATATTACTTTATTCCAAGTAAAAGATCCATAATCAAGGCTTTGCCGATCTATGTTTTTGGATCTAGTAAATGAATAAAAGCCATTATAATATATACAAACTGTGAAATCAACAGCACACACTTTATATGTCTGCAGATGAAAAAATAAGAAGCTCGCCTTAGTAACTGGGGCAGGGGACCAATGTCTTTGCACAGAGAGCTGTATTTGGAAATATCCTCCAAAAGCAACTTGGGACTTCTCATAAATCAAGGATTAATCACAAAAGAACATTTCTCTACCAACTTGAACCTTAACAAGACTCTCTGTCGAGATGATCCTTATCTGTTGGGTATAGCCATGAATTTTTATCATCTCAGCTAGCAAAGTTAGGTCTAAAAACCCTGTGCTTGCTTAGACTATGTTTGATCAATGATTCAATTAAACAACAAATCTGCTCTTCCAAAAGGCAAAGACATTTCTTAACATCAGCTGGTGTTTGGGAAAGTCATGTCTTCCACCAAAAATGGACATAGAATATCTTCTGGAAGCCAGAAAATTAAATAGGTAAAGCCCATTTGGAGACTTAACTCAACTATTTAAAAAGGAAAAAGCTCTTGGAGAGAAAGGGATGGTGAGGGTGTTCTTGTTGTTAAAAAGTGACAGCTCATCTTTAGCATGCTCTTGTTAGTGTTGGGACAAGAGATAAGTTCATCTTAATATCTCGTTAAATACGTAATATGGTTTGGCCTGTCTAGGAAGCAAACAAATGTTGTCTAATTCAATATCACAGGATAGAAATGTGTGACATATTGACTAGAACAATGCACTATTTGGGGGGGTACCAAGTTGGACAAAGGCACAATGGCTTCATTTTTGCATCTTTTACTCAGTAATACCACCCTCTACACAGGTCAAAAGGTGCATTTTCACGGCTACTGTAGCAACCAAAAGCAGGCATCAGCTTCAGGTGGATATTTATCACAGGCTAAAAAAAAGTACAATTCATTCATGAAGCCACTCCCTCCTTCATTTAACAAACACTAATTGTGCATGATCCTCTACCCATTTCATAGGAGATTCTAACACAAATCAAATGATGGCACAAATGAATATATCAACTTAGTGTTCAACAAGTGCAAGGAACTGTTTCATAGTGATGACAATGAGATATAAAGAAATGGAACTTTTCCTACAGTTAGGGAGCACTTCTCTGAGGACATTAGATTTGGGCTGAAGCCTGGAGGATAAGAAAACATTAAATGAGTGAAGAAAGAATAAGCAAAGTGGCTTGAGCAAAGATGCTCTGGTAGAAAGAGGGAAAAATATGAATGGTTCTGGAAAGCTTGGGTTTCCAGAGACATCTTCAAGATACTAAAAAAGTTTTGAAGTATGATATTATTAGAAGACTCAGAGATTGCATATGAGTTTAGAAATCATCTACATACTGAAATTAAGAATGATAGCAAGACCCAGACTAAAACCAGTTCACTGCATGCATACATTTGC
Source organism: Rhizomys pruinosus (assembly GCA_009823505.1). Lineage (NCBI taxonomy): Eukaryota > Metazoa > Chordata > Mammalia > Rodentia > Spalacidae > Rhizomys > Rhizomys pruinosus. The sequence goes on along the minus strand of VZQC01000197.1, from coordinate 1,400,809 downwards.
ATGCACACAGATGTATGTAAAACTATATATGTTGTTTCTTCGAGTGAGGCAACCCCAAGCTTTCCATCTGTTTCCCATTTGTTAGATTTGAAATTAAAGAATTGTTTTCCAGCTATTTTCTTTTTTTTTCTGGTGTATCACCCAGCTATTTTCTAGAACTCATAATTTCACATACCTTTTTGTTTTCATGACATTTTATGAGTGTTTTGGTGTGTAGCATAAAATATGTGTTCATGGGGGTGTGCGCAATTGTGTGAAGGTGTATTGGAAATCTTTAATTGTTTCCACCTTATCTTTGGAGACAGGGTCTCTTAGTCAACTTGGAACACACTCATTCAGCCAGGTACCTGGCTAATGACTTCCATAGATTCTCCTCCCTTTAGAAGTGCTGGGATTACAGACACACGCCACCATGCTGCCTTTCACATGGGTGCCAGGGGATGGAGCATAGGCCCTGATGCTGGTATAGCAAGCACTTTCTTGAGCCATCTCTACAGTCTCCATTTTGTGAATATTTCTCATAGTGAAGAAAATATCCTCAAGTTTAAAAAGTGTCACTTGGGCTGGGCACCTCATAGACACTTATTCTCTGTGTATAACCAGTTATGACACTTTGTAATATTCTCCATCTGTTGCAAAAAGAAGCTTCTTTGATGAGTGGTAAGAAGCATACTTGTCTGTAAATACAAGGATCAATATTCAGCACTCAGTCAGAAATTATGTCTGCTTAGGGAACTGCTACACAGAAGACTCATAAAATATAGTGGAACAGGAGAAGAGAGAATACTAACCAATCTCTTAACTCTCATCAGAGAAGCTTCCTCATGCAACAGATGATGATTAACCCAGAAGGCCACAACCAGCCAAAGTATAGAGAATAAGAGACTCCAGAGTGTGTGTCCTTGAGTAGTACTCTTACAATAAAACTCAACCAGAGCTCAGAGAGGATTGCTGAAGAGGGGGTAGAAAAATTGTAAAAGCCAGGGGTGGTGCATGACCATAAGGGAAGTCTTCCAGGCTTCGGGAACTTGCTTATATGAATGTACAGCAATGTTGATAGCATGTACAAAAATCCATTGCAACTTCAACCAGACAAAAACTTACACTTGAACTGGGGACAAGCACGGGAGGTCCCAAACTTTGCTAGGGAGGAACTATTGGCAGCTGATCACTGCTGGGTGAGGAAGACTTGATTTTCTTTAAGGGAGTGATGCTAGATAGGCTGACCCGGCTGCAGTGAATGAAGCCACACCAAGGGACATCTGGGTACACACATTTGGCTCAATAGACCTAAACATTAATGACAGAATACATGAAGGTTCAGATAGGGAACAGGGTCTAAATATGATTAAGATGTAGTGTATGCACAAATATTCAATAAATGTGTGGACTTATTGCATATATTTATGTATTCAATGTGCACAAATGCACAAATATTCAATTAATACATGTATTTCAATATATTTTGAAGAGAGGAGAAAATAGCTCCTCAATTTCCAATGGTATTAGTGCCAGAGAATTAGCAATATCTTTTAAGTATTCTGTGGTCAGGACAATATGAATAAGGCCTGAAAAAATACAAAGAAAATAAAAAATGAATATTATATTACAAAAAGTGGTATCAACCTCTCATTTCAGAATCCATATTTTCCAAAATTTGGGACTTGGGTTTCTTTTGAAATCTTCTGTAAGGAGTTCAAATATGGATACTGTCCTGGTAGCTAAATAAAATGTGAATCATGACCACTCGCATTTAGAAAAATTGTGTCTGTCTGGAGGTTTCATAATGAAAGCCTCTTTGACCATCTCAGTGTATTAACACGCAGTAGACAGTCATTTCCCGAGGGTGCAACAGCTGGGATAAGTTGAGTCATGATTTTAATGATTCTATATCAGAATGAAATAAGCATTTGATCTCTGGATTTGATCGGCCTCTATCTGCAGCTGCGTCTCAACTGGCAATTACTTCCTCGCTGGGCTCTTTGCCCAGGCAAATGGGGTTCCTTGTTTCATGTCTCACCAACTTCTCTGGCAATAGACATGGTAACTGTTCCAAGTGTGCCTTTCCCTGGCACCCAGAGAAAACATGTGAAAAGGGGATATTTTTACTTCTTTGTGCCATCACAATAAAATTCTTCCTTATAATACACTCTGAAGGCTAGCGAATTTTCTTAACATAAACTTTAGGAGAGACCTTAAAGAAGCTGTTCTTTAGGATAGTATATACACTCTGTCACATTTTTATGTAAAAAAGAAATATGAAAGACGGAAATAGTGGGGGAAATAGTGGCCTCTGCTTATTCATCACCCTATTGCTATATGTGGTTGATATCAACCTCTTGGTATGGACATCTTATTTGAGGCAGAAATCAAGGGAATTTTCCTTTTCTCCTTCATTCCATGGTTTTTCCTCCTCGTTAACTTCTCAATAATTAAGAGTACTGTTTCTACTTTCCAATGTACCACTCTATGTGGTTCAATGAAATTGCAAATGAAATAGGGCCCAACACTCAACGGTTTTCATGAGTATTTGGTGGTTTCTGATTTGCAGTGCAACACATTAAACAGATTTAACATTGCAGATGGAAAAGTTAATAAGATCCATGCAGTGTTTATCCTTTCTCTCTGTGTTTGCCAAAGCCTCTCTTTTACTCTGAATGGTACAATTCCCCCACCTTCCTCATTTAAAGGATAGCATAATTAAAATGGTGACTACCCAATAATAACAGATAAATTTCATTGCCAGGTTTAATCTTATAAGTAGTTATCTGGTCAAATGACTCTACTTACCAAATCTTATTAGTTATCTGGTAAAATGACTCTCCCTGCTTTCTTTGTGTCTATGTATTTAGTAGATTAACTTCTGCAATCTTTAACCCAAGAACATTAAACCTGCCCCTGATTGCCATGCTGATGAACCATCTGTTGTTGCAGATGCTTGCCCGGTTTTTAAGGGCTTTGAAGGGAGATCTCTCACAACAAACCTGCATAGGTGGAAGTCTCCCAGATGCTAAACTTCAGTCTCCATTTCGATACACTTTCTAGGCTTGCTAGGAAGTGAGGAACCAGGTTACCATATCTTTATAAAGACTGCAAGTGTTTAAATGTGTAAGGTGGTATACAGCTGTCACAAGTCTGAATGAAATGACAGTTTTAACATCCAATCTGATACAGTAAGATATCCAAGGAAGTATTTTGTGGATCAAGAAAGTTGGAGGTCTGATAAATAAGTATTTTATCATTGCCTGTATGTTTGGTATTATGAAAGGCTAGCTGGAGGGATTTTATTAAATAATTAAATTTTTAAAAGTTCCTCTAGGTAGGTTTTTGTTTGGAGATCTTTGGCATGTAAGTTTAGAGTTCCAGAACAAAGCACAACATTATTTTAACATATTTTGTGATAGGTTATACATTATAGCATGCATCGAGTAGATAAAATTATGCTAGAAACTACAGTTAAGCATAAATCTCAATTAGAATTGACAAAGTGAGCATATCCACAGAATTCAGGCCCTTCCTGTTCATTTATAGTCACTCTGCCTGCCATAATATTAAGCTTTATTAGATATTTTAATAATTGATTTTTTGAGGGAGCATAAAATCTTTGTAGTGTTTATTGAATCACAATATACGTATTTAGAAGTAGGCAAGTGGTAAATGTGCAGGTTGTGTTTTTATGAACTCATGACTACAGATCAAACAGCAGACCTTTGCATGGCCCATTAGAGATTTACATAGTCCCTCACAGCCACTGCTCCCCACCTGTGTTCTCACTTAGATATATATCGATCTCATATCTCTGGTTATGAACTTAATATTTACTGACTCACATGACACACAGTCTCATGTCTGATTTCTTTTTTTTTTCTGTCTTTTTGAGACAGGGTCTCCCTATAGCCCCAGCTATCCTGGAACTCACTCCATAGACCAGGCTGGCCTTGAACTCACAAAGATCCGCCCGCCTCTGCCTCCCAAGTGCTAGGATTAAAGGCGTGCGCCACCATGTCCAGCTCAAGTCTGATTTCTTTCAGGCTATATTACATGATGACATTCATTCATATTGTTGTAGGTAATTGTGTGACAATCAAACCACTCCATTTTGCCCTATGGAATGTGCCAGCTTATAGACCAGTTTAGAGCTTTTATACATTGTTATAAGTAGTGAACAGTCGGGTTTTTTTTTTTATCTTTATCTAAAGTCATATGAGTTTTATTTATATTAATTTTTTGGGTTTTAATGTTCCTTTTAGACTTAAAAAAAGAATTTTATGTGTATGTATGAGTGCCTGAATGTATGTATGTGTACCAAGGTCATGTCTGGGTACCTGCGGAGATCAGAAGAGTGCATTGGATCCCTATAGAACCAGAGCTACTAGAGATTATGACTCTCTTGACATGAGTGTTTCATACTGGACCCAGATCCTCTGTAAGAGCACATGCTCTTATCCAGTGAGCCACCTCTCCAGCCCCTTTTAAAAATGTGTGTGTGTGTGTGTGTGTGTGTGTGTGTGTGTGTAGGGGCTAGAGGTACATGACAAGTGTTGTCTTCTATTGTGCTTTATATTATTTATGAAGACAGGATTTCTCCTGAACCTGGAACATGCCATTGTAGCTAGGTAGGAAACCAACGAACTCCTCAGCATTCTTGTATCTCTGCTCTCCCAGCATGGGGAGTTACATTGCATGCCAACATCCTCGGGTTTTACATGGGTGATAAGGATCTGAACTCAGCGCTCACATTTGTACAGCAAGCAACTTATCCACATAGCCCTCTCTTCAGCCTTGAAAATGTCCTGAAAACAAAAGAGACAAGATTTCACTGTCCTCCTTGGATGTTCTTGTCATTTAGGAGTTGCTATTTGTCCTTTATAAAGTCTATGAAGACCTCTACTTGTCAGATTCAAGAAGGTCTGGTGCTCTGATATTAGAGTCTAAGAAGTATTTAATATATTGCTCTGGAAATGTGAATGATGAGCCACCAAAGGATTATAATGCTGTAGAACAACTGTGTATAACTCTTTTGTAAGATGAGCCAAATTTATTAGGACATAATCAAGAATTATCTTGAACTTTTCATTTATTGCATTCAAATAACTGGATCTTTTCCCTCTGCCCTTGAGCCCCACCAGATTTCTCTTGCATGGATATTAAAAAGCCTGTTTGAGTTTACATCAAAACTCTAGTCTACCTGATAGTTAAACTATTTCTCTCTCTCTCTCTCTCTCTCTCTCTCTCTCTCTCTCTCTCTCTCTCTTCCTACCTCAGTCCCCACTCTTTTGATCAAAGAATTTTGGAACAGCAATATGGGCTGATCTTTCCTTACTCTATAACTCTCCCTTTTGGCTCAGGATCTTTACAGCCTGTTTCAACAGAGATTTTGGTAAGAATTCAGGAGGCCCAGAGGGAAAGAATGATAACAGCACAAGAAGGCATTCTCAGCTACAAATAATCTGTTCTCAGTTGCCAAATTCTTTCACAGATGTCACACAAATTCCCAATTTTGGGGCTTTGTATAAGTCTCTTCTTGGACAATTGTATTGGAAACTTCCGACTCAAGTAGCAAGCTTTTCTGCTGACATTTGGACATGGTACCTTCTAAGCTCCAGGCACCTCTACCTTGGTAAGCAGTTCTAGGTTAACATCTTTCAACTTCATGAAGTTCATTTAATGCTCAACAGCTCACTCCTCCCTGCCTCTCTGACCCATGCCTGCTGCCTCTTTACTTTCTTTGATGTCATGAACAGCACTGGCAAAAGGATGAAGTGGTCTCTGCACAGGTCCGACTGCTAGGAAAAGGGAGTGGCAGCACATGCATCCCTCCTTTCTTCTCCTCTTTGTCGTTCACTCCTTCAGATTCCTTCCACCATCCTTAGTCTTCAATTGTTTTTGGTCAAGGCAGGGTCTCCCTTTAGTCCCAGCTGGCCTGGAGCTCACTACATAGACCAGGCTGGTCTTTAACTCACAGGGATCTGTGTCCCTCTGCCTCACAGTGCTGAGATTAAAGGCATGCACCACCAAGCCTGTTCTAGTGTATATTGACAAGATGATCACTAGAATGCCAATAACTCACTAAACATCACCCTAAGATGTGTGCTTATCTTCTGATCTCAGTTTTGAAGCATTAAGTCTGAGACCTGAAAACAGTTAACCTTCTATTCAAGACCACAGACCAGCTTAAATCAGACATATGTATGGAATGCCTTTGTTACTTGGAAACCCCTCTGAATACTGTTCTGGCTGGTTAGACAGGGTTAGAGAATTTTTCCCAACATTTTTTTGTAGGCCTCATGTAGAACATAAGGTATTTTAGAACTGAAAGCAATGGGCTCTTCTATTTGTGAGCACAAGTGAATAAGGAAACCAGGAGATGAGGAGAGTAGAGAGATTTTGGTTAGTTGCATCCAGTAAGGACAGCACTGGGGATAATTTCAAAACCATCATCTGCCCAAAGTGAAAAAGCAAGGGACACACGTTGAGAAAACTCATATTCGTTCATGACTAGCTCATCATTGCATGTAGAGCAAGACACATTATTGAGCATGCTCACTTTGACATCATGCCTCTGCATATATCACATGCTCAACCACTACACAAAAGATTTAACATTATAGTAAGCAAGGATCATATCCAGGTCTCCTAAAAGAGTGGAGTAGGGCTGCTTGTTCTGTTTAGTTATTGAAAAGTTCACTTCTGGGCCAATTCATAAGTTTATCTGATGGCCTTAAATGAAACAAAAAAAGTAACTTCAGAGGCAAGTTTAGACATTCTCAAGATGTGGCTGGTATTTTTTCCCACCTGAAAGTTTAGATGATTTGTCCCTGAATTTACTGGTCTAGTTACTAACAAAGCAAACTGTCATCTTCACCAAGCTTGAAAAAGCAAAAATTACCTTCTTAGAATTAGGAGCTCATCGTGACTACACTCACTACATAGGAGCATGGGATGACAGTGAATGAGCCATTGACCGAAGCTAACTAAGTCGTCTCCTTCCTTATTACTAGGAACTACTGCTTTGTAGTTTGAGCATCATATGCATGACCAGACCAGCTGACTGAGAGCAATCTCGCCATCAGGGCATCATTAGTTCCTATTTGAAACCTCAAAACAGTCAACAAGCAGGAGAACCAAAACATTGATGTTTTGGTTGATAACCTTCCTACGTTTTGCCATGCAGAAGTCACACATGGCCACATGGACACTTGGCAGGGTGTAAATACAAATACAAAATGGTGCTTTATTCAAATGCAACAGATCATTATATAGGCAGCATGACATCACCTCCCAGGGACCCATCCCAGACCTTTGGTTCATCGCATCCCAATTCATGAGTAGAATCAGTCAGAGAGGTCCTGTGACTCTCACTTATGCCTTGGGGAAGCACTGGCTGGAAATGCTAGCTCATGCACACGTAAGCTCAGATTACATATGCCCACACAAACTAGAATGATCTAGGAAGAAAATCTAAACTGAAGAATTTCCTAGATCACATTGGCCTGTGAGCATGACTGTGGGAGATTGCTTTGATTATTAATTGATGTAGGAGGGCCCAGTCCACTGTGGGTATCATCCCTTAGGAAGGTAGTCCTGAACTATGTAAGGAAGCTAGCTGATTGTGAGCTGTTTCCAGCTAGCAAGCAGAATCCTCCACGATTCCTGCAGTATTTCTTTTGTTGTGGAATAGCTTTCTTGGTTGGCAGTAAACAAAAAGCATGCCTACCTTTAAGTTCCTGGCTTCACTTCCCTCAGTGCTGAGCTGTGATATGGAATTGTAAGCTGAGCTAAACCCTTTCCTCCCCTAACTTGCTTTGGATCAGGGTATTTTTCACAGCAAGAAAAATGAAACTAGACACTTCTCTTAGGAAAGAGCTGGTGTTAAACGTAAGCATCTGAAGCAGGGATCTCTGTTGAGCTACCTCAGAGAATGAACCATGGCATGAGGCTGCAGAGATCCATTGACTAGTGCTAACACTGTGACATTTTTTTTATTCTTTTTTTTTTTTTTAAAGCCAGGCGTGGTGGCATACGCCTTTCTTTTAATTTTTTTATTTTATTTTATTTTATTTATTTATGGGTATGAATGTACTGTTTTGTGTGCAGGTCTGTGCACCCGTGTCGTGTAATGCCACGGAGGTCAGAAGAGGGACTGTGACATTTTTAATGGTGGAATGTAACCTGAATCACAAAAATGAATTTGAAAGCAAGGTTCAACCAACTACTGTAAATGCAAACTCCTGTACTTATCACATATCAAAACTCCTACTCCAAAGTCTTTTGCTTACTATTTTTGTACTCAAAGATAATCACTTTCTAGGATTTTCAGAAATTATATCAAGGGTTTTCATCTATTAAACACTAATGATTAGTCTTACCTATTTGTGAACTCTATATAAATGGGTTGACATCATATATGATATTTTGCCTAGTATTTTTATTGTGTTTTTGAGGTTTTATTCCTCTTACTGTTGCCATAAACATTTTATCCATTTTCTTTGTTATATGTTGATTCTAGAACTACATTGCCATTTATTTATCTGTCATATTATGACTGGTTGTTTGGATTGTTTCACAGTAAAGGCTGTTATAAAAATATGTTCTTTTGTATATTCTTGTTTCTGAGATTTGTTACACTTATGCATGGATTTCTGCTGAGTATGTGATTAGAAGTACAATCACTGAGGTGAAAACACTGAGGGTATGCACAATTTGTACAATTCAGCCTTGGTCTTTACCACCTGACTGTGGTTAATAAAAATGTGAATCTTATATGTGAAGTGTGTGAAGTATGCTCTTAATAGATATATTTGGTATCCGTTTTTATAGGACACATTTCTTAGTTTATTTGTTTGTGTGTGTGTGTGTGTGTTTTATAAGACACATTTCTTAGTTTACTTGTTTGTTTGTGTGTGTGTGTGTGTGTGTGTGTTTATTAGTACAGTTCCTGCAGAATCCAGAAGAGAGCATTAGATTCCCTGCAAGCTGGGGTTACAGGTGGTTGTAAGCTGACTGATATGGGTGAAGAACCCATCTATGGTCCTCTGCATGATCAATATGTGCTCTTGATTGTGGAGCCACCTCTGCAATCCAGGTGGTATGCTTTAATTTGAATTTTAACCCTTGGTGATCTGTGTAGTTGTAGCTCATTATGGATTAATTGGCTATCTCTGCTGTATTATGCCAAAATCTCAGTATCATTTCATGTTCAAAATCAAGTAGATACTCTTGTGTCAATTGCCTGTTGAAGTGCCATGGATATTTTTTTATTTGTTTATATTATGATTGGCAGTCTTTATAGACTCTGTGTCAAAGTCTTTTTCTGTTGTATGTTTTACAATTATCTTCCACAGTTCTGTGGCTATTAAAAGTATTTTCAATGGTTTATTTTGTGATTTAATAGAGTCAAAAATTTATCAATATTTTCCTTTATGTTTACTGTTTTTCTATACTTTTGTTTAAACTGGGCTCTTTTGTACAGTCATGAAGACAGTTACTTAAATTATCTTCTAAAACCACTTTATCTTCTAAAACAACTTTAGATGCCAACCCAGATTACTATACCCAGCAAAAATGGCAATTGTAGTTGGAGAAAAAAATATTTCATGACATAAACAAAATGAAAGAATACATGTCAAAAAAAAAAAAAAAACCCAATACTGCCAGGTGTGGTAGTGCATGCCTTTAATTCTAGTAATCAGGAGGCAGAGGCGTGTAGATCTTTGTGAGTTCAAGGCCAGCCTGGTCTACAGAGCTAGTTCTAGGCCAGCTGGGGCTACAGGGAGACCCTGTCTCCAAAGGACCAAACAACAATACTTCAGAAAATACCTGAAGCAAATCAAAGAACAGAGGAAAGGAGCAACTATCCCCAAGCAACTAAAGAGAGAAACTAATAAAAATATAACAGCATAAATACAAACTTAGACCAAGAATGTAAACAAAAATAAGTCGAAAGGAAGCAACACACATCTCTCAATAATAAACTGAAATATTAATGGTCTAAACTCCCCAATCAAAATACATAGACTGGGAGAATGGATTAGGAAACAGAATCCATCTATATGGTGTCTACAAGAAACACACCTCACCTTCAAGAACAGACAACAACTTAAAGTGAAAGGATGAGAAAATATATTCCAAGCAAATAGTACCAAAAACCAAGCAGGAGTTGCTATTCTAATACCAGACAAAATAGACCTCAGAGTAAAGTGAATCAGAAGAGACAAAGAGGGTCATTACATCCTTATCAAAGGAACAAATAACCAGGAAGACTTCACAATACTAAATGTTTATGCACCAAACTCGGTTGCACCGAACTATATAAACACAATTCTGCAGGTCTTCAAGACACAGATTAATCCCAGCACACTAATAGTGGGGGGATCTCAATACCCCAATGAGCCCCTTGGATAGATCAACTATACAACAAATAAACAGAGAAACATCAGAACTGAACAATATAATGCACCAAATGGACCTCACAGACATCTACAGAATATTCCACCCAAACACCAGAGAATATACTTTCTACTCAGTGCCCCAGGGAACATTCTCTAAAATCGATCACATATTGGGACACAAAAGAGATCTCAACAAATGTAAAAGGATGAAATTATTTCATGCATTCTATCAGACCACAGTGCAATAAAGCTCAATATTAACACCAGAAGAAGCCCTAGCTACAAGACTGGCTACAAGAACACATGGAGATTAAACAAAACACTCCTGAATAATGAATGGGTCAGGGAAGAAATAAAGAATGAAATAAAAGTATTCATGGAACTAAACAAACAAACAAACAAAAAAAACAAACAATACAACACAACAAAAGTAAACTGTGGGCTACTTTAAAAAAGCAGTATAAGACGGAAATTTATGGCTCTAAGTGCCCACATTAAAAAAAAAAAAAACAGAAAGGAAACAAATAAATTATCTAACACTGCAGCTAAAAAAAATCACTTAAGAGACAACAACAAATGGACCCTAAACTCAAGAGACAGGAAGAAATAACAAAAATGAGAGCAGAAATCAATGAAATGAAAACAAAGTAAACAAAACAAAAACCAATTAATCCAAAAGCTGTTCTTTGAAAAGATAAACAAGATAGACAGACCTCTAGGCCAGTTAACCAAAAGAAAGAAAGAGCAACTCCAAATTAATAGAATTCATGATGAAATGGGAAACATCATGACAGACAACAAAAGATCCAGATAATCATACAAGAATACTTCAAAAACCTATACTCTACTAAGTTTGAAAACCTAAGAGAAATGGATGAATATCTGAAATCATCAGAATCAACAAAGCTTAACCAAGAAGAGATTGACAATTTAAACAAACTCATAACATTTGAGGAAACTGAAGACATAATAAAAAAAAAAAAACTCCCAACTAAAAAAAAAGCCCAGGTCCAGATGGTTTTACAGCAGAATTCTATAAAACAATTAAAGAGGTCTTACAACCATTGCTACTCAAAGTATTCAGAAGGGTACAAAGGGAAGTCTTCCAAATTCCCACTGTGAAGCCACCATCACTCTAATACCAAAACCAGGCAAAGACACAACCAAAAAAGAAAACTATAGACCCATCTCACTAATGAACATAGATGCAAAAATTCTCAACAAAATTCTTGCAAACTGCATACAGACCCACATCGAAAAGATCATCCATCATGACCAAACTGGATTCATATCAGAGATGCAGGGATGGTTCAACATACATAAGTCAATAAATATCATAAAACACATAAATGGACTGAAAGACAAATCACATAATCATCTCAATTGAAGCAGTAAAAGCCTTTGACAAGATCCAGCATCCCTTCCTGTTTAAAGTTCCAGAGGGAATTGAATTGAAGGGAATATTCCTCAATATAACCAAAACGATATACAACAATTCCATAGCCAACATGATCCTAAATGGAGAAAAATTAGAACCATTCCCCTTAAAGGCGGGAACTGGACAAGGCTGTCTCCTCTTCAATATAGTGCTTGAATCACTTGCTAGGGGAATAAGGCAAGAAAGAAAGGAGTACTAATTGGAAAAGAGAAAGTCAAACTATCCCTTTTTTCAGATGACATGATAGTTTTCCTGAGAGATGCTAAAAACTCCACCAGAAAACTCCTAGAAACAATTAAGAGGTTCAGTAAAGTACCAGGATACAAATTAACCTAGAAAAATCAGTAGCCTTTCTTTACACCAACAACATGCAACTGGAGAAGGAATATAAAGAGACCTTCCCAAATTAATATACAGATTCAATGCAATCCTAATTATGATCCCCATGAGTTTCTTCACAGACTTGGGAAAAATCCTTAAATTCATATGGAAAAACAAAAGATCTTGCATAGCTAAAGCAACCCTGAGTGAAAAATGCAATACAGGGGGGAATCACTTTACCAGACTTCAAGCTATATTACAGGGCTATAATCAAAAAGACAATATGATACTGGCCAAAAAACAGACCTGTTGACCAATGGAATAAAACTAAATATCCCTCAGGAGGTAAAGGTGGATCTCTGTGAGTTCAAGGCCAGCTTGGTCTACAGAGCGAGCTCCAGGACAGCTGGTACTAAAAGGGAGACCCTGCCTCAAAAATACCAAAAAAAGTTAAAAATAAAAAAAAAAAACTAAATATCCAAATGTCAGCTCATACAATTTCAGCCACCTCATATTCTATAAAGGCGCCAAAAAACTCATTGGAGGAAAGACAGCATCTTCAGCAAATGGTGCTGGCAAAACTGGATCATCATTTGTAGAAGAACAAAATTAAACCCCTACCTCTCATCCTGTACAAAAATCGACTCCAAGTGGAACAAAGACCTCAATGTGAAACCAGAAACTCTGAAGGTGATAGAATAAAATGTTGGTAGCAATCTACAAGACATAGGAGCAGGAAAAGTCTTTCTAAATCAAATAGCAGCTGCTCAGGAAATAAGGTCAACAGCTGACAAGTGGGACCTCATCAAACTCAAAAACTTCTGTGAAGTGAAAGAAACAATTATGGAAGTAAAGGAAAACCCCACAGTGTGGGAAAAAATCTTCCAGTGACACATCTGACAGAGCATTAACATCCAGAATATATAAACTACTCAAAAAACAAAGAAGAAAACAAATGACTCACTCAAAAGATGGAGTAAAGAGCTAAATAGAGACTTCATCAGTAAGGAAGTTAAGATGGCTGAAAAATATTTTAAAAAGTGTTCAATATTATTAGTATTTAAGGAAATGCAAATTAAAACCAGTCTAAGATATCATCTCACTCTGATAAGAGTGGCTAAGATCAAGAAAACAAAAGATCAGACTTTTGCGCGGGCTGCCGGGAAGCCATTTGGGCAAGCAGCTTTGCAGGTGGGCTCGTTCCGGGGCCAGGGCCACTAGGGGGTCGTGTCTCTGGGTGGGACCGCCCTACGTCTTTCTTTTGCGCCAGGGCAGAGGGTCGGGCCAGAAGGTCGGGCCAGTGCTCTGCAACTTTGGCGGGCTGCCGGGAAGCCACTTGGGCAAGCAGGTTTGCAGGTGGGCTCGTTCCGGGGCCAGGGCCACTAGGGGGTCATGTCTCTGGGCGGGACCGCCCTACGTCTTTCTTTTGCGCCAGGGCAGAGGGTTGGGCCAGTGGGTCAGGGCAGTGCTCTGCACCTTTGCGCAGGCTGCCAGGAAGCCACTTGGGCAAGCAGCTTTGCAGGTGGGCTCGTTCCGGGGCTGGGGCCACTAGGGGGTCATGCCTCTGGGCGGGACCGCCCTACGTCTTTCTTTTGTGCCAGGGCAGAGGGTCGGGTCAGAGGGTTGGGCCAGTGCTCTGCACCTTTGCGCGGGCTGCCGGGAAGCCACTTGGGCAAGCAGCTTTGCAGGTGGGCTCGTTCTGGGGCCGGGGCCACTAGGGGGTCGTGTCTCTGGGTGGGACCGCCCTACGTCTTTCTTTTGCGCCAGGGCAGAGGGTCGGGCCAGAGGGTCAGGCCAGTGCTCTGCACCTTTGCGCGGGCTGCCTGGGTGCCGGCTAGGTCAGGCATATTCACCCCCCACCCATCCCAAGATTGGTGAGAATCCAAGTGGACCTTTTTTTTTTTTTTGAGAACCTTCAGAACAATAAGAGAACAGTGGTTTACAAAATTGAAGAGTAGACAAGTCAATACTCCATAAACAAGGAGGAGGAGGGGGGGGGAAGCATCTGAAGGAGGAAAGCAAAACCATCCCCTAACATAGTGAAAAGGTATTTGTGATCTGAACCACAAAAGGGAAGCCCACATGCCAGGGACACGACGAAGGGACAACATGGGAAAGGCACAGCAAAATCCTGCACCAAGCGCTACCAAACCAGTAGGAGATAGCTACAATGGAAACCCCTTGGAGGAGACCCAAAGAACAGACCTTAGAGGAATAATTGCAGACCTATGCAGAGAAATTAAAGAACAAAAAAAGTAATTCAGAGAACGAAAGAGAGAGAATGAAAAACTCAAAAAGGACCTAGAGGGATACAGTGACAAACATCAGAAAGAACTAAAGGAACAGATTGACAAACTCCAGAAAGAACTAGAGGGAGAAAAAAATAAAGAATACAGAGAACTAAAGAGAGAGAACGAAAAACTCAAAAAGGACCTAGAGGGATACAATGACCAACATCTTCGAAAAAACTAAATGAACAGACCAATAAACTCCACAACAGAACTAGGGAGAAAAAAACAAACTCTGAAAGGAAGTAGAAACACTGAAAAGGAAGCCAACCAACGAAGTAAGGAGCACCAAGAAGAGATTGAGAAGCACCAAGAAGAGATTGAGAAGCTCAAAAAGGAAATGGGAAGTAACTAAAGAAAACAGAGGATGAAACGAAAAGGAATTAGAACACTCCATTCAATCAAGAAGAAAGGAAGGGAAAAAGCATCAGAAGTAGAATGAGGAAGCAGAACAAAGAATATCAGATCTGGAAGATAACACAGTAGCAATTAAAAAAAGCTCAAATAAAGATTTGAAAATTTAAAAATACACAAAAGTGGAACAACCAGGAAATATGGGACCATTGAAAAGATCAAACATCTGCATCATAGGAAAAGGGAAGAAGAATCTCGAGAGATAGTATTGATTATCTTCAACAGAATATAGATGAAATTTTCCCAACAAAATAGACAAACCAATAAGACAAATCAATACAAGAAAAAACATAGAACTCCAAAATACAAAATATCAGAAAAGAAACCCCCATGCCATATCATAGTTAAAATGCTAGATTGCCCAAAACAAAGACAAAATTCTGAGAGCTACAAAAGAAAAACAAGCACATACAAGGGGAAACCCATCAAAATCAAACTGGACTTCTCACCTCAAACCATGAAAGCAAGAAGAACATGCAGCAAAGGCATTCCAGTGTTAAGGGGACTATCGGATGCCAACCAGAATACTTTACCCAGAAAAATGTCAACTATTAGTTGAAGGAGAAGAAAAATATTCCATGACATAAACGAGATGATGGAATACATGTCTGGAAAACCAACTCTTCATAAAATACTTGAAGCAATTCAAAGGGCAGAAGAGAGGAGCAACAAAACTCAAACACTAAGAAAAGAAACTCAAAAAAAAAAAACAAGAGCAAAAAAAGAAAAAAGAAATAAAAAAAATGAAAGGAAGCAACATCAATCTTCAATTATAACCTTAAATATTAATGGGCTAAAACTCCCCAATCAAAAGGCATAGACGGGAGAATGGATTAGGAAACAAAACCCATCTACATGATGTCTACAGAAAACCCATCTCAATTTCAGGATAGGCACCAGACTTAAGGTGAAGGGATGGAAGAAAGTATTCCAATAAAATGGTACCAAAAAGAAAGCAGGTGTGGCTATTCTAATATCAGACAAAAGAGACTTCAAAGAAAAGAAAATCAGAAAGAGACAAGGAGGCGACATTACATCTTGATTAAAGGAACAATTACGAGAAGATTTCACAATTAAATATTATGCACCAAACACAGGGGCCCCCAAAACTTGGTGCACCAAACTGTATAAAGACAATTCTTCAGGACATCAAGGCACAGAATAACCCCAGCACACTAAAAAACCAAAAAAACCCACAGACAACTAGGGGACTTCAAACCCCTTAAGGCCCCTAGACGATCACGGACGATAACGGAGACATCTGAACTAAATGACACAATACACCAAATGGACCTCACAGACATCTATAGAATATTTCACCCAAACACCAGAGAATACACTTTCTACTCAGCACCTCATGGAACATTCTCCAAAATAGACCATATACTGGGACACAGGAAAAAACTCACCAAATACAAAAAGATTGAAATAATCTCATGCATTCTATCAGACCACAGTGCAATAAAACTCAATATCAACACAGAATAAACCCTACATCCGACAGGAACACATGGAGACTAAACACACTCTCTGAATAATGGTGGGTCAGGAAGAATAAAAGAAAGAAATAAAAACATTCTTGGAACTGAATGACAATGATAAAACAACACAGCAAAATCTATGGAACACTGTAAAGCAATCCTAAGAGGGAAGTTTATAGCTCTAAGTGCCTACATTAAAAAAACAGAGAGGCTGGAGAGATGGCCTAGTGGTTAAGAGTGCCAAATGCTCTTACAGAGGACCCGGGTTCGATCCCCAGCACCCACATGGCGGCCGAGAACCATCTGAAACTCCAATTCCAGGAGAACTCCAGTTCCAGGGGAATCAAACCCACACCTCTTCTGACCTCCTGGCATTGCACGCACGGGTGCACAAACTTGCATGCAGTCAGTACATTCATACACATATGGAATAAATAAAATTAATAAAAAAAATTTAAAAAAAACAGAAAGAACACAAGTGAATGATCTAAGACTGCACTAAAAATACTTGAGAGACAACAATAGATGAACCCTAAATGGAGCAGCACAGAACAGAACTCACGGCAGCAGATCAATGAAATAGAAACAAGAAAACCATACAAAAAAATCAATGAATCCAAAAGTTGGTTCTTTGAGAGAATAAACAAGATAGACAGACCTCTAGCCCAGTTAACCAAAAGAAAGAGGGAACAACTCCAAATCAATGAATCTGTGATGAAAGGGAAATATCACAACAGACAATGAAAAGATCCCAGAAATCATATGGGACTACTTCACAAACAATATTTTCTATTAAGTTTGAAAACTAGAAAAAATGGATGAATACTGAAATCCTGGGAATCACCAAAGCTCACCAAGAAGAGATCGAAGCCTAAACAGACCAATAATACAGGAAGAAATTGAAGATGTTAATAAGTAGCCTCCCAAACAAAAAATGCCCAGGCCCGGATGGTTTCTCACGGCAGAATTCTATAAAATATTATTCCGAAAGAGAGACTTCACATATCACACAGTACTTAATTGCTTAGAAGGATACGGAGACGGAGACTTCTCCCAGTTCCTTCTATGAAGCCAGCATTACGCTATACCAAAACCAGGGAAAGATACAACCAAAAAGGAGAACTATAGACCCCTCCCTCTTGAACACAGATGCCAAAATTCTAAACAGGATTCTGGCAAACCATACGACTCACATCAAGAAAATCATCCACCATGACCAGTTGGATTCATACCAGAGATGCGGGATGGTTCAACATATGAAAATCATAAACATCATCAAACACATAATAAGGAAAGAAAAACTTAAGAAAAAAGAAAAAAAAAATCATCTCAATTATGCAGAAAAGCCTTGACAATCAGCATCATTCATGTTTAAAGTCATGTGAGGAATTGGTCTGGAGGGACCATTCCTCAAATGTAATCAAAGCCATATACAGGAAAACCCACACCAGCACAAACATACAAATGGGGAAGATGACAGAAGCATTCCCTTAAAGTAGGAACTCCGCAAGGCGGCCCCCTGTCACACACTCCTTTCCAGATAGTGCTTGAAACCCTTGCTAGGGCAATAAGGCAAGAAAGACAAAGAAAAAAAAATTAAAAAAAGTCAAGCTATCCCTTTTGCTGATAGATATGATTGTCTACCTAAGGGATGCTAAGAAACTCCACCAAAAAACTCCTAGAAATGATTAAGAGCTTGGTAAAGTGGCAGGATACAAAATAATATAGAAAAATAGTAGCCTTTCTTTACACCAACAACACAAGCAACTGAAGAAGGACTTCAAGGAGACCTTCCCACTCAATAGCCTCAAAAACAATAAAATACCTAGAACGACCTAACCAAGACACCAAGATCTCTACAACAAAAAATTTAAACACCCTGAAAAAGGAATGAGGAAGACATCAGAAGATGAGAAACACCCCATGCTCATGGATTGGGAAAATAAATATAGTAAAAATGTCCATATCCTACCCAAACATGGTACAGATTTAATGAATCCCAATCAAAAATCCCAAGAGCTTCTTCACAGCTTGGAAAAAACATCCTCAATTTCATTGGAAAAAAACAAGACCCTGAATAGCCAAAACAACCCTGAGTGAAAAGAGCAATACAGGGGGGATCGCTAACCAGACATCAAACTATACTACAGGGCTATAGTCATAAAAACAGCCTGGTACTGGCACAAAAACGATACCAGTTGACCAATGGAATAAAACTGAAGGTCAAATCTGAGCTCATACAATTTCAGCCACCTCATATTTGAAAGGGGGCCAGAAGCAACAATGGGAGGAAAGACACCATCTTCAGCACAGTGGTGTTGGCAAAACTGGATTCACTCACTTGTAGAAGAATGAAAACTAAACCCCTACCTCTCACCATGTACAAAAAGTCAACTCCAGATGGCCAAAGACCTCAACGTGAAACCCCAAACTCTGGAGGTGATAGAAGAGAAACTTGGCAGCAGACTACAAGACATAGGTGTAGGAAAAGACTTCCTAAATCAGACAGCAGCTGCACAAGAAATACATCAACAATTGACAAATGGGACTCCATTAAACTCAAAAGCTTCTGTACAATCAAAAGAAACAATAAAGGAACTGAAGAGAAAATCCACAGAGTGGGAGGAAACCTTCATTGCGACACATCTCTGACAAAGCTCATTTCCAAGTATACTAGCTACTCAAAAAACAAGAAGAAGAAAACACAAATGAAACACTCAAGATGGAGCAAAGATCTGAATAGAGACTTCACGAGGAGGAAATTAGAGATGGCCGAGAAACACTTAAGAAAGTGTTCAGCACATCTCGATAATTAAGGAAATGCAAATTAAAACCACTTTGAGATAATACATTATCAGAAGAATTATAAATAAAAAGAAACAAAATGATACCAAGTGCTGGAGAGGTTGTGGGGAAAGGGGAAACACTCAAGCCATTGCTGGTGGGAATGTAAAACTTTACAGCCCCTCATGGAAAAGCAGTGTGGAGAACCCTTGGAAGACTCAAAATGAGCCTTCCATTTGACCCAGTCATACCACTCCTGGGTATATACCCACAAGACACATCTTACTGCAAAGATAACATGCACAGCTATGTTTATTGCAGCTCGTTCACAATAGCAAAAAGCTGGAACCAGCCCAGGTGCCCCTCAAACTGACGAGTGGATAGAGAAAATGTGGTACATATGAATAAAAGAGTTCTATGCAGCAGTAAAGAGGGACAACATCATGAACTTTGCAGGTAAATGGATGGAGCTAGAAGACATTATTAAGTAAGTAACAAGTCCCAGAAAAACAAATGACAAATGTGTCCCTCATATGTGGATGCTAGTACCAATAACCCAGATACTAAATTTCTACGTGAAGAGGGATGACATTAGTAAAGAACAAGCAAGAGAAAGGGACTGCATCAAAAAGGACTGAAATGGTGAATTGGGAAGGGGAGGGGTGGGAGAGGGACATGGGTGTATATTAATGCATATTTAATTGAAGTGAGTTCAAAAAGTACAGTTTTGCCTAGACACTGTCTGCAGGATACATGGTGTTTTAGGACTTAGTAAAAGTATATGTGTGTGTATATAAACAACATATGTGGTTTAACGACTGATAAAAATAGGTAATGCATCGGAGTTAAACGGAGATAGAAATCGCTGTTGTCCCATTTGTTTTACATAAAATCTGTAGAGCAATAACATTGGGATTAGCACATACAAATGTTCTCTATAATTTCTCTGTTGTACAGTACCCCTTGTCAGCATTCTCTTTAGATGATTTAACTAAAGAATTAAGTTGAGCTTCCCAAAGCATGCACTTAAAGCAAATATATTCAATACAGGAGTTCTGACATCAGCAATGGATTTTCTACCAAGATATGTTGGCCAGGAGATCCGGCCCCCAAAAAGGTAAGGCCTTGCCTCTAAACTGGGATACCTGCAAGAAGAGTGGCGATAAGGCCTGCTGCCGAAGACCTGAACGTTAAATGAGAAAGATGTATTGAGCCACACATGCAAGGCCACTAAACTAGTAAAGCAAATACGGGTCTCCTTGATCAGCAAGGGGCATCCTCCACCGTCAGCACAGCTAACATCATCATCTGCCTGGAACATACTGTGCAGCACGCACGGCAGCCCAGTATGCCTGCATATCCCGAAATCTAATTGGCGATGGCCACTCAGCCTGGATAGAAAAACCCATGGCTGATGCCACAACTTACATCCTCTACAGGTTAGGAGATGTATAAGCCACAGTATGACCCTGTCATATTTAACAGGGGAAAATGGAATTCATAGGATTAACATATACATCCAAAATCTGTGTCTCTACCAAAGTAACCACCATAACTATTAGTGCTCTTTAAAACCTATATATCTAATTCGCTGTGGCTTCATTAGTAGGATCGGAAAGTTTATCCTGGAGAACTGACAACCCTGTAGGAAACAGCCAGAATGACCAGAGTCCATAGAAAGCAGCTTACAGAGAGTGGACTGTTGCTTGCTTCTCCCACCTGTGCCCCCTTTCCTACAGCCTAGGGGAATAATCTGCGGAAGAGGGGCATGTTAGAAGTAGGAGGTCTGCGATTAGGGGTGAAATGGGAAACTACAGCAATATAGTCTGAGGACACATCTTGATCAACATGTATGAACATACACCACCCTCACACCCCGCTGGAAGGTGGGCTGTGGGTGTTTTGGGCACAGCACTGCTGCCAAATTGGTTTTACATGTGGATGCGTTGATACTCATGGATTATCACTTATAGCTAAAAAATGGAAAAAAAAAAACTGAGAGAAGATGAGACAGATATGCAGAGTACATGATCTGGGATGGGGTGGGTGTGAGGGGCAAGGGGAAGGGAAATATGCCTGAGTGAATCGGAAAATTGTGTATGAAATGCATCTAAAGCATCAATAAAAAAATGTTTAAAAAAAATAATAACTATTTATAATTTTTGAAAAAAAAAAAAGAAAAGAAAACAAAAGATCAATTTGTGGAGAGGTCGTGGGGAAAAGGGACCACTAATCCACTGCTGGTCGGAATGTAAACTCATACAACCATTATGGAACACAGTATAGAGAACCCTTAAAAGATACAAAATGAGCTGGGTGTGGTGGTCCATGCCTTTAATCCCAGCACTCGGGAGGCAGAGGCAGGTGGATCTCTGTGAGTTCAAGGCCAGCCTGCTCTACATAATGAGCTCCAGGCCAGCTGGGACTAAAGGGAGACCCTGTCTCAAAAAGACAAAAAAGAAAAAAAAAAAAAAAAGACACAGAAGGAGCCTACCACCTGACCCACCCATACCACTCCTGGGTATATACCCACAAGACTTGTCTTACTGCAAAGGTACATGCACATCTTTGTTTATTGCAGCTCTCTTCACAATAGCCAAGAGCTGGAATCAACCCAAATGCCCCTCAACAGAGGAGTAGCTAACAAAAATGTGGTACATCTACACAATGGAGTTCTATGCAGCGGTTAAGAAAGATGACATAATGAACTTCTCAGATAAATGGATGGAACTTGAAGCTAAGTGAAGTAACAGTGTTAAAAAAAACAACAAAAAAAAAAAAACGGGGAATGGTTTCCCTCATTTGTGGATACCATCACCAAATTCCCCAATTGAAAGGCAATTTTATTATTATATTTCTTTCTATTTGAAAGCAACTGTGATGTTATAATATGAATCTCTTAATGGGCCCTAGAATTAACTTACCACTTATTTTCAGGCATGGTAATTAACATATATGGGTCAAAGGTCTATATTCATATTTTAGAGTAATATAAAACTAAGGGGAAAAATGTGAATTCCTAAACATATTTCAGATTTAACATACAGTTTATTCCTGGAGGATATAATTCTGGTACATATATGATGTTTATATATGCATATTTTGGTGCAATACAAATGGGAGGGAACAACAACAACATAGAGACTGGGTCAAAGAACTGATTGATACAGTTAAATTCTGTCCAAAATAATAAACCTCTGCAGACAAAAACCTTAAAAAGACTGAGAGAAAGATGCAGGACATGTATGGCAGAATGCATGAACTGGGGCGGGGTGGGGGAAAGGGAAAAAGGAATATGTCTAAATTGAACTGAAATATGATGTATGAAATAGACAAAACATCAATAAAAGTATTATATTAAAAAGTTTTTTCAATGGTTTATTTTGTGATTTATTATAGTCAAAAATTATCAATATTTTCCTTTTATTTACTTTTTTATACTCTTGTTTAAACTGGGCTCTTTTGTACAGACATAAAGATAGTTAATTATCTTCTAAAACCATTATTATTTTTCCTTTCATATTCAAATAAAAAATCGGGCTAATGTTTTAGGTAAATATGAGCCAGAGGTTACCTTTTGTTTTCTTTTCACATAGTTCCAGGTATAGCACTACAAACTGAAATCTGTTCAGAGGTATTACTTTTATCTTACGTCATGGTTGCCTGATGCATAGAAATGTTTCTGATCTACTCTTCTATTCTGTTAGTCTGAATCCCTATCTTCTACCAGTATCCTTATCTAAATTACTATGATTTTATCAGCAGCCTTGGTTTTCATAAAGATTGTATTGTTAACAGAAGATCATCTCTCCCTCAAGCAACAGTAGTTCTTGGCTAAGGTTGGAACCTGCTACCCATTTCCCCAGTTCTATGTTGGGATTTTTGTCTGAGTTTACATATGGCTCCAGTGCATGAATTTGCACTGAAGGACATCTGGATAAACAAAGTTGACTTGATAGGCCTTAACATATATGACAGAATATATGAAATTTTGTGGGGGTATGAGGGGCATGGATGGGGAAGAGCAGTTCTAATATGATTAAGATGTTCTGTATGAAGTCCACCGAAATGTCCATAAAAATATACATTGAGAAGGAAAACATTGTATTGGTTAATGTTGGCCTTTTTCATTTTGGCGTTAGTTTTTAAATAAACTTGTTAAGTCCCACAATTAAAGCAGTTGGCATTTTTATTGGGATTACAGAAATAGCTAGAGATCAATTGGGGAATATTTAGCATCTGTACAGAATGGAGCATTCCAGTCTGTAAGCATGGTGTCTCTCTCCTCACATTGAGGAGGAAAATGGGGAAAGGCTGCATTCTGTTTCTATCAGAAATGTTCTCAATTTTACCTCCTTAATAACCCAGGTATTTTGAAATACTTTTACATCTTTTATTCTTTCTCAATTAATGTGCTCTTTTGGGTCATATATTTTGGTTACTGCCTATTTTCAGCCACAGAAGACATTATTTAAGCAACCAGTATTCATTTAGATCCATCCACGCTTTAAATAGCTTTCCTTTATTGTTATTAATATTGACATTATTGAGTGCATATGTGTGCCAGCATTATACAATCTATGGTACATGTTTGCAACTCATAGGACAACTCTCTGGATGGAGTCAGTTCCCTCCTTCCACCTTGGTGTCTCTGCCATGCAGAATACTCTGGGGTAGCCAGCCTGTGAACTTCGCTCCAATTCTCCTCATCTTGCCATGGGAATGCTGGGATTACGAATGCACAGCACAGCATCTTGCTTTTTGTCATAAGTTCAAGGGCTCAAAATCAGGTCATCAGGTTGTGAGGTAAGGTCTTTTACAAACCGAGCCATCTGGCCAGCCTTCTCAATGTCTTTCTTAGGTTTCATGGTCTGTCTCATCTTTATGTGGTATGATTCTACCAGAAATGGACTCAGGTAATTAATTTACTAAAAATCTGATGACTACAAATTATCTCAGTTTTTATTCATCTAAAATATCTTTCATTCAAACTGTTATTTTCCTCCACTACTTTTGAGTGATCATAAAACTTCCTTTTATTTTTGTTTTATGTATTTTGCATAGAATATTGTATTTTTATTTATTCCTTGAGAATTTCACGTAGGAATATAATGTATTAAGACCTTCTTTACTCCTTATTTCCCCTTCCCAAATCCCCTGGATTCTGCCAACACATTCTTCTTCCAATTTCACATCCCCTTCCCTTCCCTTCCCTTCCCTTCCCTTCCCTTCCCTTCCCTTCCCTTCCCTTCCCTTCCCTTCCCTTCCCTTCCCTTCCCTTCCCTTCCCTTCCCTTCCCTTCCCTTCCCTTCCCTTCCCTTCCCGTTCCCTTCCCTTCCTTCCCTTCCTCTCCCTTCCATTGCCAGGAGGATTGGACAAGGGGCCGGAGAGATGGCTCAGCCCCTAGGATTCTCCCAACACAATCTTCTTCTTGCTGTCTCTTCCAATTGAACATACTTACTTCACCTTTCTTTCGCTTTCATTTCTTCTTCTTCCTTCCCCTTCCCTTCCCGTGTCCCGTCCCTTCCCTTCCCTTTCCCTTTTTTTTTTTTCTTTTTTCTCTTCTCTCCCCTCCCGACGCTCCTCCCCTCCCCTCCTCTCCTCCGCTCCCCTCCCCTCCCCTCCCCGCCCCTCCCTCCCCCTCCCTCCCCTCCCTCCCCTCCCTTCCGCTTCATCCGATCCCATTGAGGGGCTGGGAGAGATGGCCTGCAGCAGTTAAGAGCATTGGCTGCTATTTCACACACACATAAGGTCATTTTTCTTTATTAGTGTTGCTTGTATGTTGATGTTGGGTCATCTGGAGCATGATCGCCCTACTATTACCCATAATCCCAAGAAAAAATGATTGTTTCTTCCCTCACCAAGCCACCAACTGCCAACAGTTCTTCCTTCAGGGCTGGGGTCCTATAAGCGGCTCTCCCATCCATACTGGAATTTTGATTTGCTTGGCTTAGTGCAGCCCTTGTGGAGGTACCCTAGCTTCTCTAAGCTGATGAGTGTAATTACCACATTACATTCAGAAGACAGCATTCCACCACGCTGCTCCTCGTCACCTTTCCCCTAGGTCTTCTGTTCTTTCTGCCTCTTCTTGCTCCGCCATTCTCTGAGCCTTGGCAGAAAGTCAATATAGACGTTCAATTTACAGTTGAGCTTTTGTGACCAAGAATGAGAGCAGTCCAAGTCTGTGGATATGAATATAAGTATTTAGAAGGTAGTTGGACAACATGCCCATTTCGTAAAATAACAGTAGTTGATTCCTCCCTCACCAGGGCATATGACCTCCATAAACCATGGGTTTGCTTAGCAGATCAGTATTGGAGCACTCAGTATCTAATCATGGGTAAGACCATCAATGCCTTATCTCCCCCAGCAACCTGCTTAGATTAAGCATGCTTGGCACTGTGAAACCTAGCCAACAGGAGGAAAATTTCCAGGTAGATTTGAGACTGATTTTCTATGTTCTGCAACCATAGTATGTGGTTTTTAGCAATAGGCTCTTCCATTTAATTCTGGTGGGAATCCAAGGACGATAACAAAAGCCCACGTTGTTTTGGAGACCTTTGGGCTTCCCTGACCAATTATACAACATGATGTTGTGTTTAGTAACTCATGTCTTCTGGGAGCAGCACTGTCCACCTGTGTAGGGAGCCTTTGTTCAAACTCTCTTTTAAAAATGTTGCTTAGTATTTTATGTGTATGAGTGTTTCCCCTGTGTGTGTATAAGTGCACTAGAAGCATGCAGTGCCTGCAGAGGCCAGGAGTGGCAAATCCCCAGGAACTAGATTTACAGAGAGTTGTTAGTTGGGGATGGGGGTGGAGTGCTGGGGGAATTGAATTGATCCTGGGTTCTCTGCAAAAGCAGCCAGTTCCCTTAAGTGCAGAGCCATCTCTCCAGCCCCAAACTCTTTTTAAAATTTTGTTTCTAATTCACTTACTAATGTGTTCCTGTAAAGTTTTTCAAACACCCTTTAGGTTTGATTAACCTACCCCCAATGCCCTCACTCCCTCAAGTCCACACTCTTCCCTCATGTACTCTTGTGTTGTTGACAAGTTAGACATTAACAAAGTTGTTGCCTTTTTGAACATAATTTGTCCAGGACTTTTTGTGTGCAATTAAGTTTCTTTTCACAATATATCTTTTAAGTTTTCTTTCTTGTGCAGTCTTTCATTTGTAAATTGATATATTTTATAAATTTAGGGATATTAGAGGTATCCTATCAAACGTTTCTTCTCCCATCTTAATCTCCCCTACAGCTGTAGAATTCCAAATAGATATTAGACATTTGTGATCTTTCTTCTGGCTCTCATCTTTCTTTTTTTTTTTTATTTTTATTTTTATTTTCGAGACAGGGTCTCCCTGTAGCCCCAGCTGTCCTGGAACTCGCATTGTAGACCAGGCTGTCCTTGAACTCACAAAGATCCACATGCCTCTGCCTCCCAAGTGCTAGGATTAAAGGCGTGCGCCACCACGCCCAGCTCCAACTTTCTTCTTTTGAATCATTTTAACCCACTAAAACTCATAAAATATTTTCTTCTGCCATCATTTTTTATGCCTTTATTGATGTTTTGTGTATTTCAGATGTCGTTTTTCAGTTCGATTTAGGTATATTCCCCTTTCCCTTCCAACTGCCCCACCCCAGATCAAGCATTCTGCCCCAAATGCCATCTTTTATTTTACTAATTCCCTCTTGAATGGGGCAAAATCTATGATTCAGTCTATACACTGAGTCACTATTTTAATAATTTTCCGGTCCTTCAACTGATACCCTAACTTCAATAGTTTGCCAGCCTGTCCATTGGGTCTCTAATTTCAATAGTTTTCCATTCTACAATTTTGGGGGTATTTATTTTATATTACTTTTGACATTATCTCTTAGATCCTTAGAATTATAACATGGTTATATTAAGTCTAGTTCTGGTATTTGAAGACTCTATGATTTTCTATTTTCTTTTTTATATTTCTTTCCACATTGTTTCTCCTTCATGCAGTCCTAATTCCTTGTGTGTCTTCTTATATTTAATTGTGTTTCAGCCATGGTTTCTGAGAGTTGTAGAAATAATTTGTGGCCTAAGATGATGTTGTTTTCCTATAGAAAAGATTTTCATTGTTGGTGATGATGGTTCTTTACAACACATGTGTTAGAATTTTAGTAGACTGGGATTACTTTAAATTAGTTTTAGAGGTAGGCATTTCTTTGGAATTTCCAGGTGTATTTTAACTTGGATATGAGTGGTGTTTTACTTATAATTTACTCTTCATCTTAGAATACAGCCACCAATCATGCAACACAAATTGGAGGGAGCTTATGATGACCCCTCCTAAGAAAACTCTGGATTCTATTCTTATTTCTAAAAAATATTTATTTTGTTTATTTTTTTATCATTTTTATTGAAGTTTTGTGCATTTCATACATCATTTCCCAGTCAAAGCTAGACTCATCTCCCCTTACAAGCCCCCCACCCCACCCACATACATGCACCCTGCCATTCCTGCCCTGTATCTTTTTCTGATTCTTTCCAAGTTTTTCAAATAAGAGGATTATTGTCCTTGGGGGAACTTTACCATTTCAGTCAGTTCCCTGTCCCGGTTCCTCTGCTGTTGTTGTTCCTTCCAATCTGTATTGCTTCAACATATGCATATATATATATATATATATATATATATATATATATCTCACATAAAATTATATAATCTGTACACAAACTTTCATTTCCATAACATATTTCATGATTCACATTTTTCTTTTTCAATTTATATTACTTGAAAATATATCCACGTCTTCCACCCATATACCAATATTACAAAGACTGAAAATAAGTGGTGGGGTAATTCTAGAGTCTGTTAAGGGATTTATATTATAAGAGCACATTTGTTTTCTGGGAAAGGGGTATATAACATTGATGTTGCTCAGTTTGCCTTACAACTCAGTGCTTGGTTCTAGCATCCACAAATGAGGGATATCATTCATTGTTTGCTTTTCTGGGACTGTGTTACTTCACTTAGCATAAAATCTTCTAGTTCTATCCATTTACCTGAATAGTTTATGATGCCATCATTCTTTATTTACCACTGCATAAAACTACATTGTGTAGATGTATCACATTTTCTCTATCTGCTCATTGGTTGAGGGGCATCTGGGTTGGTTCCAGCTCTTCACTATTGTGAAGAGAGCTGCAATAAACATAGCTGGGTATGTATCTCTGTCGTAGGATGAGTCTTGTAGGTATATACACGGAGTGGTATGACTGGGTCAAGTGGTAGGCTCATTTTGAGTCTTTTTAGGGTTCTCCACACTGCTTTCTATAATGGTTGTACAAATTTACATTCCTACCAGCAGTGGATGAGTGTTCTCCTTTCCCCACGACTTCTCCAGCATTTGGTGTCTTTTATCCAGTTGTACTCTTAAGCCTTGCTGTTCTCGTCCTTCAAAATCTCAAAACCAGACACTGCATCACTTCACTCCAACATTGTACAAGTTGACCCACTAATTCTTCCCTCTCTATGATCACTCCAATACCTTTATTTTACTTCTTCCCCACCTCCAGCTTTAATGGTTGTCCTTATCAAACACTGTAATCCATATTATCTCAAACAATTGCCAAAAGTACAGGCCTTTACTTGACTCTTCAAAGCATAGGAAATGATTAACATAGAAATTTAGTAAGATGGTATTTTGACACTCTCTGGTTTATGGCTTTGAAAATGTTTGTATTAGTAAGATATATAGTATTAAATACACAAAATTCAACCTTTTTTAACGTTTGGGGTGCAGGAAAAACCATGTTCTTAGATATTAGGAGGCTTATAATGCAGTAGGTTAATAAACTCCATATATATATATATATATATATATACACACAAAAAAAAAAGTGAACCCACAATTCTGAATATGAATGCTACATGTGTATTACAAATAACACGCATTGAATCTGTCAGAAATAATGTATATTTCTCCTTTATTTTTTGCTATATTTTAATCTCCCTACTTTTTAAAAAAAATTTTATTTATTTTCCTATGTGCATGAATGTACTGTCTGCATGTAGGTTTGTGCACCCATGTCCTGCAGTGCCACAGAGGTCAGAAGAGGATGTTGGATTCCCCTGGAACTGGAGTTAAAGACGGTTTTCAGCCACCATTTCGGTGCTAGGGATCGAACCTAGGTCCTTTGCAAGAGCAGTTGGCACTCTTAACCACTAAGCCATCTCTCCAGCCCCTCCCCCTACATTTTAAAGTATGTGAAAATCTGTTCAGTTTCTTTGATGATGTTGATGATATTGATGATGATATATGTCTCCGAGAAGGCACATGTATCTAACTGTGGAAATAATAATAAAATGGGTCTGAAGAGATAAAGATGGAGTCCAAGATAGAATTCGATTTGGAGACAGAGATGGAGTTAAAGGCAAAGAGACTGAGCTATGGAATGATATAAAACTTTGTTGAATATTTTGCAGGTTTGGTATTTGATACTTGACATTTGTTATTCAACATTCTCAATTCAACAATGGAATTTTGCCTGTATGAAAATCATTTCTATTTTATTTTTTAATTATTTTTTTATCTTATGCATTTCCTACATATATGTTGTGCCATGTCAATGGAGGTCAGAAGAAGGCATCAGATCCCCTGGAACTGGAGTTACAAATGGTTGTTAGCTATCATGTGGCTGCTAGGGATTGAACCCAGGTCCTCTGCAAGAACCATCAGCACTCTTCACCACTGAGACATCTCTCCAGCCCCCAAATCATTTATATTTTAACATAAATCTAAGTCATGGTGCTTTCAGAAAAAAAAATTAAAATGTTATTGGTTTTCTTAATCCACAGAGATACTTTCTTCTAGTTGGGTCTCTTCCAGACACCCTTAAGGGGCTCCAGGAGCTGATTTCCCTCTGCCTGGTGTTTCAGTTCATTGCAAGGCGGCTGCACCCTCAAGTTATGTATGGTGGCTCTGGAGGATGCTATTTTTATGTACTTACCATTTTGAGCTCCTATCCCCCAAGTATTCAAGAATCCTAGAAATCCTAATAATATTCCCTTGGCTCTGTTGGGTGACTGAGTCTTTACCATCTCTCTCCATGGCATGGACAATGAGATCCTGTGTTATGCCATACTATACTTCAATGCTCCAGTGCTGCAGAAGGCTGTAGAGTCGGGGCAGAAGCTCTGAAAGTGGCACAGGACTTGTTTGTTTAAAAACAACAACGACAACAAAGACACAGAAAGCTCTTCTGCATAAAAGGGGAAAGAATTCTCCATAAAAGAAAACAAATGTCCACTGCAACTGCCAAATGGAAAGAATGTTGTGGCTTTCCTCTGTGACCTGTATGCCTCCCTGTCGTTTTGAAAGCACTTTTTGTTTTCTTTTGTGTAATTTATTATGCTTTCTCCAGTGAACAGAAGTCTCCCTTTGCATGTCTGATGTGCCTGATGCTAATCTCTTTTGCCTATTACTTTTGAAAGGTTCTTAAGACTGCTGTGCACAGGGGCAGTGGAAAAGAACAGTGGTCTGCCTCGAGCTGATTTCCAGGGAAGTTGCTTAATCTCGACACAATATGCCACAGTGATGAGGCTCCTGTGGGATTTAAAAGGTTGGCATGGAAAGCGAGGATAGGAGGTAGTTCAGGATCATGCCTCAGAAAAAGTCCTGGTGTTATCTGTCCTGAAACTCAATGAAAATGAATTGATGAACAGACAATAGCCAGTGTGCCTGGCTGATTGATCTGGGCAGTGGGGACATCCCCAAGCTGTTTGGCAGCAAGCCGTCTGTCTTCTGTTCTTTCCTTATTAATGCAGGCAATGATAAATGGCTGTGCTGACAGCCCACTACAATGAAAATAAAATCCTTGTCAGGGAGTCTTCCATCTTCTTAGTAGCAAAGAAAAACTTGCCCGGTTACCTTCTTGCCATAGGATTTTCACTCACAGTCTTAGTAACCATGTGATTGGGACTGTGTATGTGCAGATTCTGCTGAACACCATGAAGTCATGTCAAAGTAAAATCACAAAAGCTTGTTAAAAAATTGACATTTGTAAATGGAAAATACCAGGCTATATTTTAGCCTGTTTTAAGGACCCCTGAGAAAATATAGAACTCTCAGGAACACCTTGAGTTTAGATAACACAGGGAAAAGAAAATTAATGCATCCTTTCCCCATATTTACTCCTAAAAGAAGCTAGCCATTGCAAAGTGGAGAAATAGGTATAAATGCTGATCAAACTCTGAGACTTGACATCCATCCACCTACCCTTCCCTGGTTTCTCAAACGTCTTCCTTCTCCTCCTCTGCGCCGCTGATGCTTCTTGAGGCTCTGCAAGCAAAAAGCTGGCATGCATCTAATGAGGCCCTTTATCACCAAAGGTTTACATGTTCTAATGTTGATGAAATGGGGATCTGTGAAGAAAGCTGGACAGGGCATAGTTAGAAGGATCCCTGGAAACCATCAAACGAAGGGACTAAGACAACTCCATGGACGGTGCGGTTTTCAGATGATTATCACAGATACCTTCTCACATGTGTCTAAAAGCAAACACGATTTCTGTTTGATTGCTTATAAGAGTCAAAACATGGAATCAAGTGTATGCATTGAATAAAATAAAAGAGCTCTATTCGAAGAAATGTCCATTAGAACAGGAGCCTCTAAATGTATTAAGACGATGCAAAAGATAATATATGATTCAATTTATATGTTTTTAAAAAAATTTTCCATGTTAATTCCAAATCATGTTTAGGGTTTATATGTTTAAAAACACTATAAGGAAGGCACATGACAATAGAGACACATGCAAATATGTATGATTATATTTATTATCCAGAAATAATTTCTGATGGGTAAGAGCATGAAATTTGAAATATTTATTGCATAAGAAAACTCAGGGTTACTTTTGGAATAACTTCAAAGTCACATGAATGTAGTTTGTATAGATTAAATCTGATTCTACTACTGTATGTTACATTTTCATAGGCTTGGAATACAATTAAAAACATTCTGATTCCCAGGCATTTCAGATTGCTGCTCTGTTTTTGTTTTTAATACTGTAACTTTTTTATTGACTTGAGAATTTCTTTAGTTAAATTTATTTTGACTGACATATACAATTACAAAGCTGTACACATTACAAGGGTCACATGATGATCCATGCATGTATACAATGTTTAAAGCTGAACATGTCTACGCTGTTAAACATAGGTAATTTCCTTGTGGTTAAATCTTCCACAGTTCTTTCTTTGAGGCTTTTGAAAGGCATGTAACATTACACCTATACTCATCCTACTATAAAATCGTACACCAAAGCATCATGGTATTAATTGATCAGTTCGTTGGCACACCCCTTCTAGCCCAGCTTATGATGGTCATGATTCTACTCTTAGTTTTCTTTTTTTTTCCGCACTCCATACTTAAACCAAATTTACAAAGTCTGAAAACAAACTGTAGGTTAATTCCAAAACACATTTAGGGATTCACAGTTTAACCATAAACTTACATGTAGGTAAAAATAAATATAACTTTACAATCCTAAATCACATAGCAAGTTGATGTATGATTTAATGTTATTTTTAAAAAAGAGCTTTAGGGCTGGGGAGATGGCCTAGCTGTTAAGAGCGATGACTGCTCTTGCAGAGGACCCAGGTTTGATTCCCAGCACCCACATGGCGGCTGACAACCATCTTTGACTCCAGTTCCAGGGGAATCCGATGCCCTCTTCTGACCTCCACAGCATTGCACGACATGGGTGCACAGACCTGCATGCAGACAGTACATTCATACACATAAAAGAAATAAATAGCCGGGCATGGTGGTGCACGCCTTTAATCCTAGCACTTGGGAGGCAGAGGCAGGTGGATCTTTGTGAGTTCAAGGCCAGCCTGGTCTGTAGAGTGAGTTCCAGGACAGNTGATATATTTTATAAATTTAGGGATATTAGAGGTATCCTATCAAACGTTTCTTCTCCCATCTTAATCTCCCCTACAGCTGTAGAATTCCAAATAGATATTAGACATTTGTGATCTTTCTTCTGGCTCTCATCTTTCTTTTTTTTTTTATTTTTATTTTTATTTTCGAGACAGGGTCTTCCCTGTAGCCCAGCTGTCCTGGAAACTCGCATTGTAGACCAGGCTGTCCTTGGAACTCACAAGTCCACATGCTCTGCTCTCCCCAAGTGCTAGGATTAAAGGGCTGGCCACCACGCCCAGCTCCAACTTTCTTCTTTTGAATCATTTTAACCCACTAAAACTCATAAAATATTTTCTTCTGCCATCATTTTTTATGCTTTATTGATGTTTTGTGTATTTCAGATGTCGTTTTTCAGTTCGATTTAGGTATATTCCCCTTTCCTTCCAACCAACCCCAACCCCAGATCAAGCGCTTTGCCCCAAATGCATCTTTTTTTTACTAATTCCCTCTTGAATGGGGCAAAATCTATGATTCAGTCTATACACTGAGTCACTATTTTAATAATTTTCCGGTCCTTCAACTGATACCCTAACCTTCAATAGTTTGCCAGCCTGTCCATTGGGTCTCTAATTTCAATAGTTTTCCATTCTACAATTTGGGGGTGGGTATTTATTTTATATTACTTTTGACATTATCTCTTAGATCCTTAGAATTATAACATGGTTATATTAAGTCTAGTTCTGGTATTTGAAGACTCTATGATTTTCTTTTTCTTTTTTTATTTCTTTCCACATTGTTTCTCCTTCATGCAGTCCTAATTCCTTGTGTGTCTTCTTATATTTAATTGTGTTTCAGCCATGGGTTTCTGAGAGTTGTAGAGAATAATTTGTGGCCTAAGATGATGTTGTTTTCCTATAGAAAAGATTTTCATTGTTGGTGATGATGGTTCTTTACAACACATGTGTTAGAATTTTAGTAGACTGGGATTACTTTAAATTAGTTTTAGAGGTAGGCATTTCTTTGGAATTTCCAGGTGTATTTTAACTTGGATATGAGTGGTGTTTTACTTATAATTTACTCTTCATCTTAGAATACAGCCACCAATCATGCAACACAAATTGGAGGGAGCTTATGTGACCCCTCCTAAGAAACTCTGGATTCTATTTTTTTTTTAAAAAATTTATTTTGTTTATTTTTTTATCATTTTTATTGAGTTTTGTGCTTCATACATTTCCCAGTCAAAGCTAGGGACCTCATCTCCCTTACCAGCCCCCCAACCCCCACCCCACACTTACATGCACCTGCCATTCCTGCCCGTATCTTTCTCTGATTCTTCCAAGTTTTTAAATAAGAGGATTATTGTCCTTGGGGGAAAACTTTACCCATTTCACGTCAGTTCCTGTTCCCGGTTCCTCTTGCGTGTTGTTGTTCCTTCCAATCTGTTATGCTTCAACATATGCATATATATATATATATATATATATAATATATATTGATCTCACATAACAATTATATAATCTTACACAAACTTTCATTCCAAATCCATATTTCATGATTCACCTATTTTCTTTTTCAATTTATATTACTTGAAAATATATCTTCCACGTCTTTCCACACCATATACCCATATTACAAAGACTGAAAAATAAGTGGTGGGGTTAATTCTAGAGGTCTGTTAGGGATTATATATTATAAGAGCAACATTTGTTTTCTAGGGAAGGGGTATATAACATTGATGTTGCTCAGTTTGCCTTAAACTCAGTGCTTGGTTCTAGCATCCACAAATGAGGGATACTTCATTGTTTGCTTTTCTGGGACTGTGTTACTTCACTTAGCATAAAATCTTCTAGTTCTATCCATTTACCTGAATAGTTTATGATGCCATCATTCTTTATTTACCACTGCATAAAACTACATTGTGTAGATGTATCACATTTTCTCTATCTGCTCATTGGTTGAGGGGCATTTGGGTTGTTCCAGCTCTTCACTATGTAGAGAGAGCTGCAAAAACATAGCTGGGCATGTATCTCTGTGTAGGGTCTTGTAGGTATATACACGGTGGTATGAGGGGTCAAGGTGGTAGGCTCATTTTGAGTCTTTTTGGTTCTCCACACTGCTTTCTATAATGTTTTACAAATTTACATTCCTACCAGCAGTGGATGGTGTTCTCTTTCCCCACGACTTCTCCAGCATTTGGTGTTCTTTTATCCAGTTGTACTCTTAAGCCTTGCTGTTCTCGTCCTTCAAAATCTCAAAACCAGACACTGCATCACTTCACTCCAACATTGTACAAGTTGACCCACTAATTCTTCCCTCTCTATGATCACTCCAATACCTTTATTTTACTTCTTCCCCACCTCCAGCTTTAATGGTTGTCCTTATCAAACACTGTAATCCATATTATCTCAAACAATTGCCAAAAGTACAGGCCTTTACTTGACTCTTCAAAGCATAGGAAATGATTAACATAGAAATTTAGTAAGATGGTATTTTGACACTCTCTGGTTTATGGCTTTGAAAATGTTTGTATTAGTAAGATATATAGTATTAAATACACAAAATTCAACCTTTTTTAACGTTTGGGGTGCAGGAAAAACCATGTTCTTAGATATTAGGAGGCTTATAATGCAGTAGGTTAATAAACTCCATATATATTATATAATATTATTACACACAAAAAAAAAAAAGTGAACCCACAATTCTGAATATGAATGCTACATGTGTATTACAAATAACACGCATTGAATCTGTCAGAAATAATGTATATTTCTCCTTTATTTTTGCTATATTTTAATCTCCCTACTTTTTAAAAAAAATTTTATTTATTTTCCTATGTGATGATGTACTTCTGCATGTAGGTTTGTGCACCCATGTCCTGCAGTGCCACAGAGGTCAGAAGAGGATGTGTGGATTCCCTGGAACTGGAGTAAAGACGGTTTTCAGCCACCATTTCGGGTGCTAGATCGACCTGGTCCTTTCAAGAGCAGTTGGCACTCTTAACCACTAAGCCATCTCTCCAGCCCCTCCCCCTACCTTTTAAAGTATGTGAAAATCTGTTCAGTTTCTTTGATGATGTTGATGATATTGATGATGAGATATGTCTCCGAGAAGGCACATGTATCTAACTGTGGAAATAATATAAAATGGGTCTGAAGAGATAAAGATGGAGTCCAAGATAGAATTCGATTTGGAGACAGAGATGGAGTTAAAGGCAAAGAGACTGAGCTATGGAATGATATAAAACTTTGTTGAATATTTTGCAGGTTTGGTATTTGATACTTGACATTTGTTATTCAACATTCTCAATTCAACAATGGAATTTTGCCTGTATGAAAATCATTTCTATTTTATTTTTTAATTATTTTTTTTATCTTATGCATTTCCTACATATATGTTGTGCCATGTCATGGAGGGTCAGAAGAAGGCATCAGATCCCCTGGAACTGGAGTTACAAATGGTTGTTAGCTATCATGTGGCTGCTAGGGATTGAACCCAGGTCCTCTGCAAGAAACCATCAGCACTCTTCACCACTGAGACATCTCTCCAGCCCCCAAATCATTTATATTTTAACATAATCTAAGTCATGGTGCTTTCAGAAAAAAAAATTAAAATGTTATTTTCTTAATCCACAGAGATACTTTCTTCTAGTTGGGTCTCTTCCAGACACCCTTAAGGGGCTCCAGGAGCTGATTTCCCTCTGCCTGGTGTTTCAGTTCATTGCAAGGCGGCTGCACCCTCAAGTTATGTATGGTGGCTCTGGAGGATGCTATTTTTATGTACTTACCATTTTGAGCTCCTATCCCCCAAGTATTCAAGAATCCTAGAAATCCTAATAATATTCCCTTGGCTCTGTTGGGTGACTGAGTCTTTACCATCTCTCTCCATGGCATGGACAATGAGATCCTGTGTTATGCCATACTATACTTCAATGCTCCAGTGCTGCAGAAGGCTGTAGAGTCGGGGCAGAAGCTCTGAAAGTGGCACAGGACTTGTTTGTTTAAAAACACACAACGACAACAAAGACACAGAAAGCTCTTCTGCATAAAAGGGGAAAGAATTCTCCATAAAAGAAAACAAATGTCCACTGCAACTGCCAAATGGAAAGAATGTTGTGGCTTTCCTCTGTGACCTGTATGCCTCCCTGTCGTTTTGAAAGCATTTTTGTTTTCTTTTGTGTATGTAATTTATTATGCTTTCTCCGTGAACAGAAGTCTCCCCTTGTATTTCTGATGTGCCTGATGTAACTCTTTTTGCCTATTACTTTTGAAGGTTCTTAAACTCTGCTGTGCACAGGGGCAGTGGAAAAGAACAGTGGTCTGCCTCGAGCTGATTTCCAGGGAAGTTGCTTAATCTCGACACAATATGCCACAGTGATGAGGCTCCTGTGGGATTTAAAAGGTTGGCATGGAAAGCGAGGATAGGAGGTAGTTCAGGATCATGCCTCAGAAAAAGTCCTGGTGTTATCTGTCCTGAAACTCAATGAAAATGAATTGATGAACAGACAATAGCCAGTGTGCCTGGCTGATTGATCTGGGCAGTGGGGACATCCCCAAGCTGTTTGGCAGCAAGCCGTCTGTCTTCTGTTCTTTCCTTATTAATGCAGGCAATGATAAATGGCTGTGCTGACAGCCCACTACAATGAAAATAAAATCCTTGTCAGGGAGTCTTCCATCTTCTTAGTAGCAAAGAAAAACTTGCCCGGTTACCTTCTTGCCATAGGATTTTCACTCACAGTCTTAGTAACCATGTGATTGGGACTGTGTATGTGCAGATTCTGCTGAACACCATGAAGTCATGTCAAAGTAAAATCACAAAAGCTTGTTAAAAAATTGACATTTGTAAATGGAAAATACCAGGCTATATTTTAGCCTGTTTTAAGGACCCCTGAGAAAATATAGAACTCTCAGGAACACCTTGAGTTTAGATAACACAGGGAAAAGAAAATTAATGCATCCTTTCCCCATATTTACTCCTAAAAGAAGCTAGCCATTGCAAAGTGGAGAAATGGTATAAATGCTGATCAAACTCTGAGACTTGACATCCATCCACCTACCCTTCCCTGGTTTCTCAAACGTCTTCCTTCTCCTCCTCTGCGCCGCTGATGCTTCTTGAGGCTCTGCAAGCAAAAAGCTGGCATGCATCTAATGAGGCCCTTTATCACCAAAGGTTTACATGTTCTAATGTTGATGAAATGGGGATCTGTGAAGAAAGCTGGACAGGGCATAGTTAGAAGGATCCCTGGAAACCATCAAACGAAGGGACTAAGACAACTCCATGGACGGTGCGGTTTTCAGATGATTATCACAGATACCTTCTCACATGTGTCTAAAAGCAAACACGATTTCTGTTTGATTGCTTATAAGAGTCAAAACATGGAATCAAGTGTATGCATTGAATAAAATAAAAGAGCTCTATTCGAAGAAATGTCCATTAGAACAGGAGCCTCTAAATGTATTAAGACGATGCAAAAGATAATATATGATTTCAATTTATTATGTTTTTAAAAAATTTTCCATGTTAATTCCAAATCATGTTTAGGGTTTATATGTTTAAAAACACTATAAGGAAGGCACATGACAATAGAGACACATGCAAATATGTATGATTATATTTATTATCCAGAAATAATTTCTGATGGGTAAGAGCATGAAATTTGAAATATTTATTGCATAAGAAAACTCAGGGTTACTTTTGGAATAACTTCAAAGTCACATGAATGTAGTTTGTATAGATTAAATCTGATTCTACTACTGTATGTTACATTTTCATAGGCTTGGAATACAATTAAAAACATTCTGATTCCCAGGCATTTCAGATTGCTGCTCTGTTTTTGTTTTTAATACTGTAACTTTTTTATTGACTTGAGAATTTTTTTTTTTTAATTTATTTTGACTGACATATACAATTACAAAGCTGTACACATTACAAGGGTCACATGATGATCCATGCATGTATACAATGTTTAAAGTTAAAGCTGAACATGTCTAGCGTGTTAAACATATGTAATTTCTTTGTGGTTAAATCTTCCACAGTTCTTTCTTTGAGGCTTTGAAGCATGCATTACACCTATTCATCCTATATAAATCTACACCAAAGCATCATGGTATTAATTGATCAGTTCGTTGGCACACCCCTTCTAGCCCAGCTTATGATGGTCATGATTCTACTCTTAGTTTTTCTTTTTTTTTCCCCCACTCCATACTTAAACCAAATTTACAAAGTCTGAAAAAAACTGTAGGTTAATTCCAAAACACATTTAGGATTCACAGTTTAACCATAAACTTACATGTAGTAAAAATAAATTAAACTTTACAATCCTAAATCACATAGCAAGTTGATGTATGTTAATGTTATTTTTAAAAAAGAGCCTTAGGGCTGGGGAGTGGCCTAGCTGTTAAGAGCGATGACTGCTCTTGCAGAGGACCCAGGTTTGTTCCCAGCACCCACTGGCGGCTGACACCATCTTTGACTCCGTTCCAGGGAATCCGATGCCCTCTTCTGACCTCCACAGCATTGCACGACATGGGTGCACAGACCTGCATGCAGACAGTACATTCATACACATAAAAAATAAATAAAAATTTTAAAAAGAGAAATTTATTTTTTCTCATAAATCATAGAATTGAGAGGAAATAGAGACTATATTATATATATATATATATATATATATATATATATAATTTCAAGCTATATCCATAGTGATATCAGTTAATGTGGTATTATCTTTACTGACCAATTACCCACTTTGACTTACATGTAAGGATTTTGTGTTAGGATCCACAAATAAGGGATAACATACTTCATTTGTTTTTCTGAGACTGTGTTACTTCACTTCACATAACAGCTTTTAGTTTTATCCATTTACCTGCAAATTTTATGATGTGTGGATAATGGAAATGTGGTACATTTACACCATGGAGTGCTATGCCAGTCTGTTTTCTTAAAGGGTGTGCAAGTGTGCCATGGTTATTAACAGAGTAATATGAATAGTTATTCCTGGTACTTTTCACCAAGGTGACACATTTTCAAGAGACACTAAGAGGCAGTGGCTTTGAACCTCTCGTCTGTGACATTCTGAGCATAGGTCTTGGTGATAGCCACTGATTCTCAAAGAACATTACTTGGGGACCTCAACTAAACAGAGTTTTGAGCCTTGCAACCAGAGTCCAGCAGTTCAGATTCAACTGTACAATCAAGGAACTACACTTTAATAATCTTCCATTGAAGGATAAGGCAGACTGCAAACTGCAGGTTCAGGAGATCAGGTGTAACACCTGCATGTAATCTGAATGTTGCAGAAAAGCATCCCTCCCTCAGAAAACGTTTACCCGAGATCCCTCCTGGGGTGTGAAGTACCACAGGCTGGAAGGAAAGCCCACAGTGATGCTCATCTGACCTGCCATAAATTTTTTTTTTGACCTGCCATAAATTTCTGAGATTATCAGAGTATACATGTTCCAGAGCTGTGGAAAATGCCGATAGAAAGTAGAGGACTCTGAGCTGATCGCTGAGGAACACTACCACTGACAGGTTTTAGGAGGAGCATTATTAAAGAGGGTGAGCATCTAGTAGGGCAGAGAGAAAACCAAAAGAACAGACTGACAGCAGCCAGGAGAAGAGACATGTGCAGGTGAACAGCGTTGGCCTGACTCATTTGCTGCTGAGGGATGAAAACAGAAAGGGAGAGCATCTTTAGAGTTGGCAACATGGGGGTCCTGGTGACCTTGTGAGGAGCACGAGGTTAAGGAAGCCCAGCATGGAGTTGGTTGAGGAAATAATGAAATGAGAG
Source organism: Rhizomys pruinosus (assembly GCA_009823505.1). NCBI lineage: Eukaryota > Metazoa > Chordata > Mammalia > Rodentia > Spalacidae > Rhizomys > Rhizomys pruinosus. Next base: position 1,360,008 of record VZQC01000197.1, on the reverse strand, counting down.
AGAAGAGGCATTGAGGATAGAGAAATAGGTGAAGTTTGATTATGAAGAGATATGGGGTGACGAATAGGAACTGAATGAAGGCAAGTTACCTTAAAGACACAGGATATGGAACCTATTTCTAGACTCATAGAACTGATCCTCTACAGATGAAAAAAAAATACTGAATCTTCTTTCTGATTGCAATTTTAAACTATTGTATTTATTATTTTTATTTTATATGCATGAGTGCATTGCCTCCATCTATGTAAGTGCATGGGTATTGTGCAATGCCTGCAGAGGTCAGAAAACCTATGGTGTCAAACTCCCTGGAACTGGAGTTATGAATGGGTTAGTCACCACATGGGTGGTGCTGGAAATCAAACCCAGTCCTCTGCAAGAGCAAACAGTGCTCCTAACCAGTGAGCAATCTCTCTAGCCCCCTTGATTATATTTTTTAATCCAAAGGATTTAATTAGTAGAAAACAGTGATCATGTGTTTCATATTAATTTTCAGTTAAATATTTCATGTATAGTAATAAAATGCATAGAGTTTTTAAAAGATGGAAGAGAAGGAGGGAGGAAAAGAGGGGGGGTGGAGGGAAGGAGGGAGGGAGGGAGGAAGATGGGAAGAGAAGAAGAGAAGGGAATGGAAGGGAAGAGAAACAGAAAGGGAAGGGAAGAGGAGGGACAAAAGGAATGGGAAAGAAGAGGAAGGAGAAATAAGGTGAAGGGAACAGAAGAAGAAACAAGAAAGGGAATGCAAGAAAGGAGAAAATGAGAAGCAGACATTGATGCAGTAGAGAGGATGACGAGTGAAATGCTAGCTAAGGCCATAGGGGGCGCTCGCCAGTCATAGCAAGCCCAGATTTGGTGAGCACCACAATGTCTTCACTTTCCTGGGAGGCTCCTGTGTTGTGTGGCACAGGAAGGTGTGCTTCCATCTGTGGTATGACATGCTATGTCAGTGCAGCATAACTGGGAAACTGGGTTTTTGCAGGTAAATAAAATGAGGGGAAGTAGAAGATCAAGAGTTCTGCTTTAAATGCAGCAGGATTCCGGGAGAAGAGGGAGAAAACCATTAAACAAATCCCTGCTCTAGTTAGACACAGCAATGTGGGTAATTTTGTAGGGTTAATGTGCTTTCTGTCTGAGTTTCTTCATCTGTAGAACAGTGAGAATGTCACTTTACCTGAGACTCAAAGACTCAAACTGTGAATTAAGAACTCATATACCCTTTGTTGTCTTTTGATGTTTTAAGACTCAGTCTTGTTAGATAGCCTAAGTTGGCAGTAGCTATATGGCCTCACTCTATGGACCAGACTGGCCTTGAGCTCATGAGTCTCCTGACTCAGCCTCCAGAGTGCTAGGATAACAGGCATTACTATCATACTTGGCTAGACAGTTTCATCTTATATTTTTATATGCAAAATGAACAGAGCGATTCTACCTACTCCAGAGGATTGTACTAAAGATTGTGTGAAACATTACCAGGTATTGAAAGCTGCTTCCCTGTGTCATAATCAGCTCTCACAAATCTTAACATTTCATTTACTTGTGTGCTGGATAGCTTTTGTGTCAACTTGACACACCTGGGTTGAGGGAGTCTCAATTGGGGAATTTCCTCCATTAGACTGGCCTGTGGCCTTGTCTGTGCAGTATTTTCTTGATTGTTGAGTGACATGAGTGGGTCCAGCCCACTCTGGGCAGTGCCACCCCTGGGCAGGTCATGTGTTGTATAAGAACATGGGCCAGGAGAGCAAGCCAGTAAGCAGGATTCCTCCATGGCCTGAGCTTCGGCTCCTGCGTCAAGGTTCCTGCTCTGAAGTTCCTGCTTTGGGCTTTCTTAATGATGAATTGTGATCTGGGAGATGTGAGCCAAATGAACCCTTTCCTCCCCAAGTTTGTGTTGCTCAGAGTGTTTTTTTTTTCCACAGAAACTGACAGCCAACTAGAACAACTTGTATATTTTATCTGGTCTGCTTGGTATGATGCCTGTTATCCCCATTTTGATTTCCATCATGTATGAGATGAGAGCCATGTGGATTTTGTCAGAATAGCTGTTGGTTCAATCTAAACATAGACATGAGTGTTCCATCTGCTGTGTTTGCTCATCCATGCACTTCTGGCCAAACTGCCTTTTGTGCCAAACAAGTTACAGCATTTCAGAGGGAGAAAAGTGTATAACAATGATCACATCTAGAGCCTACCCTTTAAAAAAATCAACAAGAAACCAGAGACTGGAGAGATGGTTCAATGGCTAAGCACACTTGCTGGACGCTATGAGAACTGGAGTTTGGACCCTAGCACTTGCCTAACAAGCTGAGCAAGCCGATGTCTGGCATTTTCGTGCACATTTCCAAATACCTCTTTGTGCACACACACACACACACACACACACACACACACAAAACACACACACAACACACACACGCAATACAGATAAATAAATCTTAAAAAATTATAGTGAAATTATTACTCACGAACCCAAGACTCAGATAGATTCTCAGGGTATCAGAGAGCCCCACACAGCAGGGAGCAGACTCCTGGTTCAGTGCTCCTTCCACTCTCCCAGGCTTGTTTGTCTCATCACACTGCTGTGCTGGGAGCACAAAGCAGTGCTCACTCAAACATGTCCTAGATTGCCACAGAAGAGTTACGTTTTCCTTTGAAAAGAGCAAAACTGCTTAAGGTAAACAGCATAATAGCAAGCCAATATAAATGCTACAAAAGAATGCAACAGATGCCAATGACATGTTAGAAAACACTTTAATCAGCTCAAATGAATACTCCTGGGGAAAGGAGGCTTCTGCAGCCTAGTAAGTGGATAACATGAACAACAACCAGCCCTGTCTGAATCTCAGTGGATCAGTGCTCAGCACAGCACTAATGCTCTGGGTGCACTCTGAGGGACATGTATGTCTGCACTTCTGTGCTGGTCTGTTTCTTCCCATTGGGGTGAATGCAGACAGTGAGAATCATGTTGCTAGCTTGTCTCCTGGCTTGTTTTCAACCACTCTATTGTAGGTGTGATGCTAAGAGTTTGAAATATGTTCTCTTTGATCCATCTCTTTGATAAGAACCTACTGGGACAGCTCTGTAGAGTCCTCCACATGGACATAAGGCTTTGAGCCAATCATACAACCAGGACATGGCAGTGGCTGGGTTTAGATGTAACTGTTCTTCATTCCCAGGTCTTGGGCTCTTGGTCACCAAACTATGGGACCTTACCAATCCACTTAATATGGGAGAAATTTTGAACTTATTTATTTTTTGGAGTATGTATGCCTTGCACATGTAGAGGTCAGAAAACAGCTTGTGGAGTCAGTTCTCTCCTTCTGCTTCTATGTGGGTTCTGGAGGTCAGGTCAGCAGGCTTCTGCAGCAAGAATTTCTACCTACTGAGCCATCTCATTGACTAATGCTCATTAAAAGTCTAAATTTTGATCTAGTAAGTCCCTATTCAAATATAAAAGTTTAATTTACATTGAAAAATCCATACATGTGCTTTGCTAACCAGTAATCTAAAAGGGTTTCATATGGAGATCTCCCAAGACCAGCTGAAGCAAGCCCAGGTAGGTAGCTAGGAGCTGAGTGCTTCCAAAAGGCTGATTATTGATTGACTTAATCTATTTAATCCAGTTGTCTTTGGCTCAATTGGCTTTTGTGGCTGTGGGGGTGGAGATATCCTCCCACCTGATATAAAAGGTAGGGTTGTGTGAGTCTTGAGATCTGAGATCTCCTGAGACCAGTGAAAGTGCAGGTATGCCCCCCCACTCCCCACCAACTGGGATTACAAAGGCATCTGAAGGAGGCAAGCAAACCAAGCCTTCAACACAATGAAGAGGCATTTAGGACTCACATTGGAATACAGGCAAGGAGAAGCCCATATGCCAGGAACACGAAGAAGAGACAACACGGGAAAGGGGCAGGATAATCCCACACCAAGCTCTACCAATCCTATGGAAGATTCCTACAATGGGATCCCCCTGGGGATGGCCCAGGACACAGATATCAGAAACACAATTGGGAACATACTTAAAGAACTACAAGATTATAAAGAACAAATCAAAGAACTAAGAAAAGAGAATTAAGAACTCAAGAAGGACATAGAGAGACAGAGAATGACAAACACCAGAAGGAAGTAGAAACACTGAAAATATCCCATGCTGAAAAAGATAAGGAAACCAACCAGTGAAGCAAAGAGATACAGGAAGAGATTGAGAAGCTCCAAAAAGAAGTAGAAATACTAAAGAAATCAAAAGAGGAAATGAAAAAGGAAATCAAATACTCATCCAATCAAGAGGAAAGGAATGGAAAAAGCCTCAGAAGCAGAATGGAGGAAGCAGAACAAAGAATATCAGACCTGGAAGATAATACAGAACAACTAACAACCTCAAGTAAAGATTATGAAAAATTAAAAATTACACAAAAGTGGAACAACCAGGAACTGTGGTACACTATGAAAAGATCAAACCTCCTCATCATAGGAATAGAGGAAGGAGAAGAATCCCCAGAGAATGATATTGATCAGCTCTTCAACAGAATAATAGATGAAAACTTCCCCAAACTAAAAAAAAGACAAACCAATACAAATACAAGAAGTACATAGAACTCCAAACAGACAAGATCAGAAAAGAAATCCTCCACACCACACCATAGTTAAAATGCTAGACACCCAAAACAAAGACAAAACCCTTAAAGCCACAAGAGAAAAACAAGTGACCCATAAGGGGACACCTATCAGAATTACAACTGACTTCTCAGTGCAAACCATGAAAGCAAGAAGAACCTGGAGCAAAGCATTCCCAGTGTTAAAGGACAATAGATGACAACCCAGGTTACTATACCCAGCAAAAATGTCGATTATAATTGAAGGAGAGAGAAAAACCTTCCATTACATAAACAAATTGAAAGAATACATGTCCTGAAAAACCAACTCTTCAGAGAATACTTGAAGCAATTCAAAGGACAGAAGAAAGGAGCAACCATCCTCAGGCACATAGAAAGAGAAATCAATAAAAGCATAACTGCAGAAGTAGAAATTTAAACCCAAACCACAAATGGATAATAAGGCAAAAGGAAGAAACACAAACCTATCAGTCATAACCGTAAATATTAATGGACTAAATTCCCCAATCAAAAGACATAGACTGGGAGATTGGATTAGGAAACAGAATCCATCCATATGCTGTCTACAAGAAACAAGTCTTAACTTCAAGGACAAGCACCACCTTAAAGTGAAAGGATGGAAAAAAAATATTCCAAGCAAATGGGACCAAAAAGAAAGCAGTTGTTGCTACTTTAATATCAGACAAAATAGACTTCAAAGTAAAAGAAATCAGAAGAGACAAAGAAGGCCATTACATTTTTATCAAAGGAACAATTCATCAAGAAGATTTCACAAATATGAATATATGTGCCCCAAAGTCTGGTGCACCAAACTTTATAAAAACAATTCTCCAGACCACAAGTCACACACTAACCCCAGTACACTTATAGTAGGGGACTTCAATACCCCACTGAGCCCTTTGGACAGGTCAACAGGACAAAGAATAAACAGAGAGACATCTGAACTGAATGATATGATACACCAAATAGACCTCATAGACCTCTACGGATATTCCACCCTAATACCAAAGAATACACTTTCTATTCAGCACCCCACAGAACATTCTCCAAAATCAACCACATACTGGGACACAGAGGAAACCTCCACAAATACAAAAATATTGAAGTAATTTCATGCATTCTATCAGAACACTATGCAATAAAGCTCAACATCAACACCTGGATAAGCCCTACTGCCTACAAGAACGCATGGAGACTGAACAACACACTCTTGAATAATGAATGGGTCAAGGAAGAAGTAAAGAAACAATAGCATTCCTGGAACTGAATGACAATGACAATACAACACAACAAAACCTATGGGATACCTTAAAAGGAGTCCTAAGAGGGAAGTTTATAGCCCTGGGTGCCTACATTAGAAAAACAGAAAGAGCACAAGTGAAGGATCTAACACTACAGCTAAAAGCACTTGAGAGGCAACAACAGATGAACCCTAAACACAACAGACAGGAAGAAATAACAAAAATAAATCAGAGCAGAAATCAATGAAATAGAAATAAAGAAAACAATACAAAAAAATCAATGAATCCAAAAGTTGGTTCTTTGAAAGAATAAACAAGATAGACAGACCTCTCTAGCCCAGTTAACCAAACGAAAGAAGGAACAACTCCAAATCAATATGATCTGTGATGAAAAGGGAAATATAACAACAGACAAGGAAAAGATCCAGAAAATCATATGGGAATACTTCAAAAACCTATACTCTACCAAGTTTGTAAACCTAGAAGAAATGGATGAATATCTGAAAACCTGGGAATCACCAAAGCTCAACCAAGAAGAGATCGACAGCTTAAACAGACACATAATACATGAAGAAATTGAAGATGTTATAAGAAACCTCCTAACTAAGAAAATCCCAGGCCCAGACGGGTTTCACAGCAGAATTCTATAAAACATTTCAAAAAGACATACAACCATTATTACTGAAACTGTTTAGAAGGATACAATCAGAGGGAATTCTCCGAAATTCCTTCTATGAAGCCAGCATCACTCTATTACCAAAACCAGGCAAAGAAACAACTTAAAAGGAGAATTATGTACTCATCTTCCTAATGAACACAGATGCCAAAATTCTAAACAGGATACTGGCAAATCGCATACAGACCCACATCGAGAAGATCATCCATCATGACCAAGTTGGATTCATACCAGAGTTGCAGGGATGGTTCAACACATGAAAATCAATAAACATCATCAAACACATAAACGGACTGAAAGACAAAAACCACAACATCATCTCCATTGATGCTGAAAAAGCCTTTGACAAAGTCCAGCATCCCTTCATGCTTAAAGTCCTAGAAGGAATTGGATCAGAGGGATCATTCCTCAATGTAATCAAAGCCATGTACAGGAAACCCACAGTCAATATCATCTTAAATGGGAAAAATGACAGAAACATTCTCTTTAAAGGTAGGAACTCAGCAAGACTGCCACCTGTCACCACTCCTCTTCAATATAGTGCTTGAAACACTTGCTAGAGCAATAAGGCAAGAAAAGGAAATTAAAGGAGTTCTAATTGGAAAAGAGGAAGTCAAGCTATCCCTATTTGCTGATGATATGATTGTTTACTTAAGGGATGCTAAAAACTCCACCAGAAAACTCCTAGAAACGATTAACAGCTTCAGCAAAGTGGCAGGATACAAAATTAACCTTAAAAAATCAATGGCCTTTCTTTACACCAAGAACAAGCAACTGGAGAAAGAATTCAAAGAGACCTTCCCACTCACAATAGCCTCAAAAACAATAAGATACCTAGGAACAAACCTAACCAAAGACACCAAAGACCTCTACAACAAAAATTTTAAACCCTTAAAGAAAGAAATTGAAGAAGACCTCAGAAGATGGAAAAACCTCCCATGCTCATGGATTGGGAAAATTAACATTGTAAAAATGTCCATTTTACCAAAACTCTTGTATAGATTTAATGCAATCCCAATCAAAATCCCCAAGAGTTTCTTCACAGGCTTGGAAACAAAAGTTCTTAAATTCATTTGGAGAAACAAAAGACCCCGAATAGCCAAATCAATCCTGAGTGAAAAGAGCTACACAGGAGGGATCTCTATACCAGATTTTAAACTATACTACAGGGCTATAGTCATAAAAACAGCCTGGTACTGGCACAAAAACAGACCTGTTGACCAATGGAACAAAACCGAAGATCCAAATCTGAGCACATACAATTTCAGCCATCTCATATTTGACAAGGGGGCCAAGAAACCACAATGGAGAAAAGACAGCATCTTCAGCAAGTGGTGTTGGCAAAACTGGATCACCACTTGTAGAAGAATGAAATTAAACCCCTACCTCTCGCCCTGTACAAAAGTCAACTCCAGATGGATTAAAGACCTCAACGTGAAACCCCAAACTCTGAAGGTGATAGAAGAAAAAGTTGGCAGCAGACTACAAGACATAGGCGTAGGAAAAGACTTCCTAAATCAGACAGCAGCTGCACAAGAATTAAGGTCGACAATTGACAAATGGGACCTCATTAAACTCAAAAGCTTCTGTACATCAAAAGAAACAATCAAGGAAGTGAAGAGAAATCCCACAGAGTGGGAGGAAACCTTCACTGCAGAAACATCTGACAAAGCATTGATTTCCAGAATATATAAACTACTCAAAAAACAAAGAAGAAAGAAAACAAATGACCCACTCAATAGATGGAGCAAAGAGCTGAACAGAGACTTCACAAGTGAGGAATTAGAGATGGCTGAGAAACACCTTAAGAAGTGTTCAACATCACTAATCATTAAGGAAATGCAAATCAAAACCACTTTAAGATATCATCTTACTCCAATAAGACTGGCTAGGATCAAGAAAACAAATGATACCAAGTGCTGGAGAGGTTGTGGGGAAAGGGGAACACTCATCCACTGCTGGTGGGAATGTAAACTCGTACAGCCACTATGGAAAGCAGTGTGGAGAACCCTTGGAAGACTTGGAATGAACTTGCCACCCGACCCAGCCATACCACTCCTAGGCATGTACCCTCAAGACTCACCCCACCGCAGAGATACATGCACGGCCATGTTTATTTCAGCTCTCTTCACAATAGCAAGGAGCTGGAACCAACCCAAATGCCTCTCAACTGATGAGTGGATAGAGAAAATGTGGTACATCTACACAATGGAGTTCTATGCAGCAGTAAAGAAAGATGACATCATGAGCTTTGCAGGAAAATGGCTGGAGGTAGAGGACATCATGCTGAGTGAAGTAACACAGTTCCAGAAAAACAAATGACAAATGGTATCCCTCATCTGTGGATGCTAGTGCCAGTTACCTAGTTGTAAGTATTTCTTGTGCATGGCCCCTTGAGCTTTTGTCCAAAGCAGATGGGAGTGATGCATATTGGAAACAACAACAACAACAGAAAGGACTGCATCGAAGAACTGACTGAAACAATGAACTTCTGCTCAAAACAGTCAACTTCCACATGGGGAATATGGAGAAAGACTGAGAAAGAGATGAAAAGCATGTTTGGCAGAATTCATGAGCTCTGGAGGGGTGGGGGATGGGGAGGACACGGGTCTAGATTTGATAAAAAAAATATATATATATAAATAAATAAATTTTAAAAAAAGGGTTTCATGCATACCCAACATTCATGAGCAACAGAAAATGACCCCCTCAGGTGGGAATTAAGAGAGCTGATATTTTAGTATAATTCTCCCAGCAGATCATCTGGGTACCCTGGGCCACTTATTATCAGTGCAAGCTTGTATTTCTGTGTGAATGTTGATTAACATTTAATAAGCATATGATGTGTGCTTGGTATGGTATTAGGATTATAAATTCATTGTCTCATGTAGTAGTTAGTTTTGAGCCTGTTTACTCAGGCCACGCCCACCTGTAGCTGCCACTTTCCTGCAGCTGTAGAGGAGGTGGCAAGTTCCCTACCTAAGACTGTCTGTGAATCTTCAACCCTGAGCAGACTTCCTAGGGCCCCAGATTCCCACTTCCCCAAGGAAGTTTACAGAAAACAGGCTTCTGGTTTCCAGGACATCAGAGGGTTACAGCAGTAGGATGGGGACACTGTAATAAGTGTGCCTGCTCTTCCTCATCCTCAGAGTGGCGCATCCCTTCCCTGGAATGCTTGCACCTTCCACTGATGCCCAGGAATCAGAGACACCCTGGTTACATGAAACCACAAGGAATCACGGGCCTGAACAGTCCTCAGAGTCCCCCGCCCCCCACCAGGGCTTGCTTTCTGTCTTCCTGCCTATAGTGTTAACATCTCTTCAAATGAATCTCTTACCCAAAAGAATAGTCTGCCTCAGTGTCCCCTTTGAACTCCAATCACTTACCTTTTCAGTAGTCATTACTGAAACACTGTCTGCACTCTCCCTTTTAATCCAATTTCCCAGAGGAGAAAAGTGAAGCTTATACCATTTACATTTTTATGTTAAGCTTTATGATATTAGTGACCCATTCAGAACTGCTACTGACTGTAGACATTGGCCTGGATGGGTTGCCAAAGGCTTCCCTCTAGACTATGAATTTTAATTTACAAGCTGTTAAATGGCAAATACTTGTAATACATACTGGACTATTAGGGTATATTACAATTAAGACACCATTTTAAAAAATTAGTTCAAAAGCCTAGTGAAAAATACACAAAATTTGTATTTAGTTGAAGTTTATATGTATTAGATGAAGTAATAGTTGAAGGCTACAGAATTAAAAACACAATGCCAGAGAGGAGAAATCTCTCCTCAAGTTCTTGATCACGGTAGTGCTTAAGATTCCTAACACTACAGGCTATTGCCACAGCCTTTGATTACCACCCAGAACTTGAAGTTAAGACCCAATTGCAGAAGGTAGGACATCCGTTGGACACAGGACTAGGAGCAAAGGAGCTGGAACTGAGATTAAATCCTCCTCCCTGTAGATAGCTCTCATGGTATCAGGGGACACTGTGCAAGCCACTAAGGGAGAAAATCAATCAATGATCCAACCCCATCTGTAAAGCCTAGTACCCACAAGCTAACAGAGTCCTCCAGGGGGCTGGGAACTTGCTCATATGAACTTCTAGCTATGATGACAGCATGCACAAGACCCATGTGTCTGCTTTCAATTGCTGTGAAAAAACACTCGGAGCAAATACAACTTGGGAAGGAAAGAGTTTGTTTCACTTACATATGTATTCTAGGTCACAGTTCATCACTGAGAGAGGAACTCAGGGCAGAAACCTGGAGGCAGGAGCTGAAGCACAGGCCATGGAGGAATGCTGCTTACTGGCTTGCTCCACTGGCCCATGCTCAGCCTGACTTCTTATTACAATACACAACAACTGCCCAAGGGTGACACGCCCAGAATGGGCTGGCCCCTCCCACATCACTCAACAGTCAAGAAAATACCCCACAGACACGGCCACCAGCCAGTCCAAGGGAAACAATTCCTCAATTGAGGATTCCTCAACTCAGGTGTGCCAAGTTAACAACTAAAGCTAGCCAGCATACCATGAAAACTCACTAAGATAAAAATCACTATAGAACTGGGGAAATGGGCAGGAGGCCCCAACCTTAGCCAAGGAACTATTGGTAGCTGATCACTGCCGGGTGAGGAATTGTTAATATTTTTTAAGGGAGTGGTGCTAGATAAACTGACCAGGCTCTTGTGAACGGACTCACAGAGAGGGACATCTGGCTACACACACTTGACTTGATAGGCTTTAACATGTATGATACAATGCATGGAATTCAATGGTGAGGGAGAGTATGGTAGTACAGATAGGGGAGATGGTATAAATATAATTAATATGGATTATAGAAAGTGCACAAAAATTCAATAAAATATATATTGTAATATAAGTTTTTTTTACTTATTGTGAATTTCATACAATGTTATTTAATCATGTTTAGATCCCATCCAGTATCTTCACTCCTTTCTAGCCCCCATGCCATATATATATATACACACACACACATATATATATATATATGTGTATGTATATATATACACATATATATTTATTTATATAAATATAT
>VZQC01000197.1:1141673-1347970 GCA_009823505.1 Rhizomys pruinosus | reverse complement strand
ATATATATAAATATCTCTATAAATATATATTTTTATATATAAATATATCCATATATATATATATATATAAATATATCCCTATAGAAACAGATTGTGTCCCCAAACGCCATTTAGTGTGGGTTCATCTACTGTGAGACTGTATATCCCTTTCCCAGAAGCCTTTCACGGTCAGTATTTCCTCAGATAATGTTGGGGTTTCGTACCCATTTCCCTAAGTCCATGTTGGAACTTATCTGGCTTGAGCTTACGTAGGATTTGTCCATGTTGTCATCAGTGCCGTGAGTTCATATGAGTAACTGGCCAGCTGTTAGCTGTTAACTGTAACAGAAACCTGTTAGCTTGGGGTTCATCTCCCACCTCTGACTCTTACAATCTTTCTGCCCCCTCTTCCACAAAGATCCCTCAGCCTCGCTTCCCTATTGAGAAATAAGCAATCGACATCATCTTGTCTCTGCACATTGGCCAATTGTGGTTCTCAGTGTTAATCACCATCTGCTGTACAAGGAATCTTCTGTGCTGAGAGTTGAAAGACCTGTTATTCTATGAGTATAACAATAGATCATTAGAAATCAGCTTATTACTATGACTTTTTAGCAGGCTACTTGTTTAGGCTTTCTCCTGTAGTCTGTAAGCTGTCTAGCCTCAGGCTCCTAGGCCTAATATCAATGTCAGATATGGGCTCCATCCTATGAAGCATACCGTGGATCAAATGAGAAAGTAGTTGTTTATTTCTCTAATATTCGTGCTACTGCTATTGTACAAGTAGGCCTGTGTTCCAGACCAGTTATTGCTGTAGATCACAGGATTGACCCCTGGGAAAGGTTCCTGTTAAATTTTCTCTTCAGATGGCATGCACACCACTTTCTAGCACTATGAAAACTAAGCAGTAGAGATGAGGCTTTGTAGTCAGCACCACCTTGATTTCTCCTTGTTTGCTCAACAGTTCATGTTTGTAGTGTCCTTGGCAATAGGGTCTTCCTGTGCAGTTCTGGGGGCCTCTCCTACCCGTGGATCAGTAGGAATAATATTGTGAAAATGCCCATCCTATCGAAAGCAATCTACAAATTCAGTGCAATACCCATTAAAATTCTAATACAATTTTTCACAGAAATTGAGAAAATAATCTCAAATTTCTGTGTAATGATGGTAATGGAGAATTCTCTTTATTGCCTGCTACAACTCGATTTTATAAGGCAAATGACATCAGCTCCCAGAACCAATCACAGACCCCCCAGTTACGTGCCAAGGTATACTGCTGCTCTGCCTAGCATCATGTGCCTGGGGCACGTTGCTTGCTCCCTCTTGGGGTGGGGTCAGAGGATCCCCATGACTCCCACATGCCCTGAGGGGTGCTAGCTGAGAACTAGCCCCCAATTCAAACTGGATCTTCCCACACTGAGTGATGTGATTCAGATCTGGGAAAACAAATGTTCCATGTTCTCTCTCATAGCTGGATGCTAGCTAGCTAGCGTTGAAATCTTAGATATGCATGTTTCAATTTCTAAATCCAGAGAGGTCAAAGACTACTAAACATCCATGGAAGAGGGAGGGGAAGGTGACGAGGGGGCTGGAGAATGGAGGTACAATGCAGTGCTGTAAAACAGAAAAGGGAAGTAATAGAGGAGGAACAGTTAACAGGAGTGGAGGAGGAGGGTGGGGCACAGGAGTGAGTATGAGGAGGGACAACTGTTAGTAAGGGCTGTCACGAATAGCCATACAGAATCCTGCTGCTATGGAAGCTTCCTAAGTTGTATATAGATGTATCTTATCAAAAATGATCAACAGGTGTTACCTGATAATGGGTCAACACTGCCCCCTATCAGATGCCAGAGGCTTGCAAAGTAAAATCCCAATGCCAGTAACGGACTTCCTCTTTTGAAGCTACTGACCAGGCATCCCATAGACCCTCAAATAATACTAGTCATTGCCCTTGCTTTTGGTGACCCATAAGTTACCTTTTAAAATTTATTTTCACTTTCTTTGGTCTTTTCGAGACAGGGTCTCCCTGTAGCCCTAGCTGAACTCACTCTGTAGACCAGGCTGGCCTTGAACTCACAAATATCTGCCTGCCTCTGCCTCCCGAGTGCTAGGATTAAAGGCGTGCGCCACCATGCCCGGCAATAAAAAATATTCCTCACGATTTGGATTTTGTTTCTAGTGTTAGAAGATTTAAAGAATGTGTGAATAGCAGAACAGACATAAGCTTCGTTAAGGAGACCCTAAAGTCGTAAATCGCTTGAAATGGCCAACTGGTCCCAAGTTGGAAGCCTGGCCATACTCAAGTCTTATCAACTAGTCACTTTCCAGACTGAGGGAGATTGTTTATGGAGCCAACCTGTGTCCTTTAGTGCCTTAAGATATCTGCCTGCCTAGCCAGAGAAAACAACCTTAAAAGAAGGCTTTCAAATATCCAAGGACAGCAGACCTTGGCATCAAGCACATTTCAGTGGCACTCAGTAGAATAAACCCCCAACCTTTCTTCATTAGGCAGGTGCTTTCTTCCACGGACAGCCATCTGTCCTTCACTGTGTCCCCTGAGTGAAGAATACATTCCTTGTCTGTTGAAGGTCTGGCTCTGGCTCTTATTTATTAACTCTAAACTCATTCTTTCTCTCCTCTCCAAAACTCTAACAAGGCTGATAGTGTGTGTGTGTGTGTGTGTGTGTGTGTGTGTGTGTGTGTGTGTGATGAAGGTTAACTGAAAGACCTTTGAGATTTTGAGATTTGGGTCCAAAAGTTCAGAATGCAAAGAAAGCAGTCATTTTAGCCTTTTGAGTTCAATAATATCTAAAAAAAAACCCTACAGAATCACACTGAGAAGTCAGCAGGAACTGCTTCCCCAAGCGGCACCCTAAAGGGTGGCGCTGCTTTGTACATCACTTAGTGTAATTAAGGAAATGCTGGGTATGTGCAGGATTCAGAGAGGCCAAGAGTTCATTTTGTTCACTTTGTTAAGTGCCCCCAATTTTCCAGCAAAGCTGTAATGATTTTTTTTTTCTTACTCCCTCTACAGGGCAAGCTGGGGATTGTTTGGCTGGACCGGCGGCTTCGTTCCTGTCCACATTCAACTGCACGTTGGTCACTTTGTCTGTGGATAAGGTGTCCTTCCTCACACTTCAGTACTTGGAAGGCAAGAAATTGTTTGATGTGGACAGAGCTTGTAGGAAATGGGAGCAGGCTCTTGAGTGTTCTGCCTCATTTATAGAACAGGGTGAGAAATTCCTCATGGTTTATATTGTGGCTTTGGAGACTGTAGAGGTTAAACAAGGCCACACAGGGTACCACAGCTCAACAATTACTGCAGCAAGACTGATGGGATTTGTGAGTGGATGATGAGGTGTTCTGGGAACAAGGTAAACAGAATCAGGCTCTTCTGTTTTCCACTTAGGATACAACTCAAGTCACGAACAACCAGAGGCTTGTGTAAAAACTATACCAGTTCTCGGGCCAGAGAAGAAGACAAAATGAGCACTGTCTCTTGCAATAAGACTATGTGCTGTGTCACCTGTCGCTCATCTCAAGAAGTCAAAAGACATTCAAACTCAGGCTGCGCAGGTGATACTAAATCCTGGGCATGCATGCAGAAGAGGTCGTGGCAGTACCTCAGGTCGAGACAAGGGACACAGAGTTACGTAACAAAGCTCCTACAAGCAAAAACATTTTAGTCCTTCAGTGTAGGGAAAGGCACACTTTTAAATTACTTCAGAGGAGCTAATCTCCTCAATCACTGAGAGTGTGATTCCATGCAAGGGATCTCCTAAACACTCATTGTTATCTTTCTTGTTTTGGGTAGAGCATCATCTTCTGGGCACCCTGGTGTCATGGGCAAGAGGAGGTATGGGAAGGTCTTGCTGGAGTGAAGTATAGTTTCAGAGTCCCCTTTCCCATGGTCTGTCAGTTTACATGTAAAGTTCTCCCAAGATGGCAAGGCAGACCCAAAAGCTATGGTTTGAGATGATTTTAGGAATCTGCTTCTTCCAGAATTTGTGACAATTCTGTATCTGAATTCTGTTTCTTTGTCCAAGGATTGTGTAGCTCTTCCTTCAAGCCTTCAAAACAGAAATCCCCATGTACGTTATTTCTTTGGAAACACAGATCAGCACTTCTATGTCTGGTCATCAGAACACTTGGCTTTTGTAAGGTAGCTTTGTAAGATGCTTTTGACCTTTCATTTTTGTTTGTTTTTGTTTTAGACTTATTTATTATTTTTATTATATTTGTATGATTATATTGTCTGCATGTCTGTGAGTTAGTGTACCCATGTTGTGCAATGCCCACAGAGGACAGAAGAATGTATCAACTTCATGGAACTGGTTTTTACAGACAGTTGTTAGCCTCCATGTAGATTCTAGGATCAAACCCAGGTCCTCTGCAAGAACAGCCACTGAGCCATCTCTCTAGCCCTGCTTTTGACCTTTCTTTTTTTAAAAATTTTTTTATTAATTTTTTATTTCTGTATGTGTATGAATGTACTGTCTGCATGCAAGTCTGTGCACCCATGTCGTGCAATGCCGCGGAGGTCAGAAGAGGGTCTCGGATTCCCCTGGAACTGGAGTTCTCCTGGAATTGGAGTTTCAGACGGTTCTCGGCCGCCATGTGGGTGCTGGGGATCGAACCCGGGTCCTCTGTAAGAGCGGTCGGTGCTCTTAACCGCTAGGCCATCTCTCCAGCCCCTGCTTTTGACCTTTCTAAGAGATATTATTTCCAGCCCCTGCTTTTGACCTTTCTAAGAGATATTATTTCCATTGACTCTAGAGGAAGGTTAATATTAATATTTTCTGTCATTTTTCTAGCTCTTTCCTTAATGAAGTGAGTGAGGAAAATGCCCTATTGAACACCATCTCGTTAAGGAAGAGAAAGAAGAAAATTCAGCAAGTATTGCATATAAAAGATGGGCTAGGTCATAGCTCCCCATCTAATTGTCTGAAGAAACTTGAATAAGCCATCTCATTTTCCTGAGTCTCAGTTTCTTGATCTAAGAAACAAGGTAAAAAGAATGTCCTCATCTGCTTTAAACTCATAGTAGAAGAGCAGAATGTAATTAACTATTGTGCATGCTGTCCGCCCCCACTTTCTTATTATTTTAAGACTTGGAACACAGGTGGTAGGGAGAAAAAACAGTATATTACTTTTTGGATTCAATTAAGGAAGGTCTTTGATGTATGGGAAGAATTAAAGAATAATCTCTGGGGATCAGCAGATCTCCAGGTATCCCCATATAATCTGCCTCTACTCCCCAACTGAGCAAACTTGCATTTCAAAGTGAGTATTAATCTCCTTCAAGGTAGGACCTTCTGCTAATAACAATTACTATAGTGTTAAAGTCTCCCATGAATTGATGAGACTAATAACAATGTAGGCAATGATAATAATGTAGTAAAATTTTCATAATAAAAGAAGAAGACTGTACTTTCGTTTAGCCACCTGAGTCCTTACAGTGTATGTGTAATAGGCACTAGAATTGGTGTGCAATACACTTATGTGTGCTCATGTGTATGTGTATGCATACATGTGGAAGTGCACATGTACACCGGTATGCACATGCTTAACATGGATGTGAAAATCAGAGTTCAACCTTGGGAATTGTTCCTTATGTACTTTCCCCCTTTTTATTTGAAACAGGATCTTTCATTGACCTTAATCAAGTAGACTAGCCCAGCTGCCTAGCAAGTCCAAGAGCTCTGACTGTCTCAGACTCCCTCCTATAGCCATTGGTATTACAAGTGTGTTCCCCCACGCCTGGCTTTTTTTATGTGGGTTCTAGTATCAGAACTCTGGTTCTCATGTTTGCAAGATAAACACTTTACCATTTCACTACCCTGTGTGCAATATTTTATTTACTTGGTACCGTAAGAAGATAAATGTTACCACAGACTCTCCAAAAGACCTTCCAGAAACTCCTGCCTCCTCATATTTATGCCCATTATAGTCTTCTCTCATAATGTGTCAGGGGTGCTATGTGCCCCATGGAAGATGAAAGAATTGATGGCGTGTGACTCTCAGGGTTATGCTATTAAAGACATTGGGGCGAGCCAGCTCTGATATCAGAATGTTCATGTGGTGAGGAACTGCGATCGTGTGGACCAACTATGAGAAAGGACACCTTGGCCCTAGTCAAACCATCATTGCTGCCCCAGTCTGAAGAAATCTGGAGCCAGAACCATCCAGCTAAGCTGATCCACTCTCCTTCACTCTCTCAAACTGTGAGAGAGAATAGATGGTGATTATTTTGAAACAAGTTGGAATAATTTATTATTTAGGAACAAATCACCAATAGAATATATTAGAACAATAGAAACACAAACTCAGAGGAGTGAAGTTTGTTTTTAAAAACTACACTTTCAAAAAGTAAATAAATAAATAAAAATAAAACTACAGTTTCAGGAAATTACAAGTCAAAACACAAACTTGGGGCCATCCAATTCCAGACCACATTCTCACTGTTAATTGTTTACTGAAGTAGAGAAAGTAAATCTAACAGCCCCTTGTTTATGCATGAATTACATACATGGAGCTTACCAAAACTCATATATAAGATGGATTAATGGGGTTTTTTTATACTTCTTTATTTTTTTTTCATTTTTTAACAATAAGTAATAATTTATGAGTACAAGCATCCTTCATGTAAAACCAATTTGCAAGCAGTTGTGCCCAAACCCATACAGCCCATGGGTCCCACCATCCAGCTTGGGGGGCTTCTATGTTCAATCAAGTTGATCCACATATATATATATATATATATATATATATATATCTATATATATCATTTTGTGGTATTAAAAGTTGAAACTGGTCAGAGATCTCCCACAAGACCACCTGAGCACAGGTAAGGTAGAAGTGGGTGCTATCATATAGGCTGATTATTGTTGATTTATCCAGTTGTCTTTGTTTATGTTGGCTTTTGTGGCTGGGGGGGCGGAGTTATCCTCCCAGCTGGTTATAAAGGTGGGTTATGTGAAGTCTTGATAGATCGGAGATCTACCTAAGACTACCGGAAAGCACAGGTACCGGGGTGCTGGCCTAAAGAGCACACCCCCTCAACTGTGAATTACCAAAAGAAGGAGTGTCCAAGTTGCTTCTTTGAGACCTTCAGAACAAAAAGGACGAGTGATTTGGACTTCCAATATAATATAAATAAGAGACCAATAAAAGAAAAAAAAAAGGAAGGAAAGGAAAAAAAACAAACAATCAAACAAACAACTAGTCATTCCCAAAGGAGGCGAGCCAAAGCAAGTCTTCAACACGAGTGAAGTGGCATTTGGGACCCACATTGGAATACAGTCAGAGAAGCCCATATGCCAAGGAATGGAAAGAAGAGACAACAGGGAAAGGTCAGATAAATCCACACCAAGCTCTTAACAACCACTGTAGGAGACTCTATACAATGGGATCCCCTGGGGGATGGCGCAGGACACAGATATCAGAAACACAAATTGGGACATACTTAAGAATACAAGAATTATCAAGAGCAAATCAAAGAATTGAGAGAATGAAGAAGTCAAGAAAGAACTAGAGAGAGAGAATGACAAACTCTGGAAGGAAGTAGAAACACTGAAAAGATCCCATGCTGAAAAAGATAAGGAAACCATCCAGCAAAGTAAAGAGCTACAGGAAGAGATTGAGAAGCTCCAAAAGGAAGTAGAAATACTAAAGAAATCAGAAGAGGAAATGAAAAAGGAAATCAAACACTAATCCAACCAAGAGGAAAGGAATGGAAAAAGCCTCAGAAGCAGAATGGAGGAAGCAGAACAAAGAATATCAGACCTGGAAGATAACACAGAACAACTAACAACCTCAAGTAAAGATCATGGAAAATTCAAAAATACACAAAAGTGGAACAAGCAGGAACTGTAGGACACTATGAAAAGATCAAACCTCCACATCATAGGAATAGAGGAAGGAGAAGAATCCCCAGAGAATGATATTGATCAGATCTTCAACAGAATAATAGATGAAAATTTCCCCAAACTAAAAAAAGACAACCCAATACAAATACAAGAAGCACATAGAACTCCAAACAGAAAAGATCAGAAAAGAAACTCTCCAGGCTACATCATAGTTAAAATGCTAGACACCCAAAACAAAGACAAAATCCTTAAAGCCACAAGAGAAAAACACAAGTGATCTATAAGGGGACACCTATCAGAATTACAGCTGACTTCTCAGTGCAAACCATGAAAGCAAGAAGAAACTGAAGCAAAGCATTCCCAGTGTTAAAGGACAATAGATGCCAAACCAGGTTACAATACCCAGCAAAAATGTCAACTATAGTTGAAGGAGAGAGAAAAACCTTCCATGACATAAACAAGATGAAAGAATACATGAGCGGAAAACCAACCCTTCAGAGAATACTTGAAGCAATTAAAAGGACAGAAGAAAGGAGCAACCATCCCCAGGCACCTAGAAATAGAAATCAATAAAAGCATAACTACAAAAGTAGAAACCTAAACCCAAAGCACAAAGGAAGCAACACAAACCTATCAGTCATAACCTTAAATATTAATGAACTAAATTCCCCAATCAAAGACATAGACTGGGAGATTGGATTAGGAAACAGAATCCAACCATATGCTGTCTACAAGAAACACATCTTACCTTCAAGGACAGGCACAATCTTAAAGTGAAAGGATGGAAAAAATATTCCAGGCAAATGGTACCAAAAAGAAAGCAGGTATCGCTATTTTAATATCAGAAAAACATTCAGTAGGATCCGCTGTGCAGCAGTGGCAGCCATATGTCTGTATATCCCAAATCTAATTGGCTATTAGCTCTCTCCTTGGAGGAATAACCCACGGCTGATGCCACAAGCTTACATCCTCTAAAGGTTAGGAGACGTTATAAGCCTCACGAAGACCCTGTCATACTTAACAGAAGAAAATGTAATTCATGGATTAACATACCATCCAAACATCTGTGTCTATAACAAAGTAACCTACCATAACAATTAGTACTGTTTAAATACCTATATATCTAATTGCGTGTGCTTCATTAGTAGGATCGAAAGGCTATATATTATACTGTTTAAATACCTATATATCTAATTGCATGTGCTTCATTAGTAGGATCGAAAGGTTATGCCTGGACAAGCTGGCAGCCCATGAAAGAAAACAGCCAGAATTGACTAGAGACCAAGACAACAGCTCCAGAGAAAGTAGACTGTTTTGCTTCTCATCCACCTGTGCCCCTTTTCTAAGCCTAGGGAACAATCTGCGGAAGAGGGGGCGTGGTAGAATGTAAGGGCTACGATTGGGGTGAATGGTGAATTCTACAAACAATATAGACGGGACCACTCATTTGATCAACTTATTGAACATACAAGCCCACCCCCCCACTGCTGGATGGGGACCCATGAAGCTGTGTGGGTGGTTGGGCACAACTTGCTCTCAGAAACCTGATGTTTTCCATATGAAGGATGCTTGTAACTCACCGGACTATCACCTACTGTGATTAATAAGCAGGAGTCTGCACTCAGCAATGGATTATTGACCGCTACCAATGCAATGTTGGCCAGGGGATCCAAGGCCCACAATAAGGTCAAGGGCTCCTTGCATCTAGTTTGGGATACCTACAGGAGGAGAGGCAATAAGACCCTGGCTGCCGAAGACCTGAGCGTTCAACATGGGAGGGATGTATTGGACCACTACATGCAAGTGTAACAGAATGGCCTCTGAATGCCAGAGAGTGTTACCAACAGGCACTAAACCATAAAGCAAATATGGGTCTCATAGTCAAGCAAGACCACCGTCAGCACCAGCTCCACCTCAACCTGCCTGGAATATGTGCAGCAGTGGCATGCCTCTGTGTCCTGTATATCCCAAATCCTAATTGGTTATTGGCTCTCCCCTTGGAGAACCATAACACATGGCTGATGCCACAAGCTTACATCCTCTAACCACGTTAGGAGATGTTTAATCCCACATAAGACCCCTGTCATATTTAACATGGGGGGTAAATTTGTAATTCATGGATTAACATATCCAAACATGTGTTTATGCTAAAGTTACCTACCAAACTATAGTAGGCTGCTTAAATACCTATATATCTAATTGGCTTGTTCTTCAGTGTAGGATCGGAAAGGTTATTCCTGGACAAACTGTCCGCCCATGAAAGAACTAGCCAAATTGACCAGAGTCAAGTCACACAGCTCCAGAGAGAGTGGCACTGTGTTTACCTCTCATCCACCTGTGCACCTTTTCTAAGCCAGGGAACAACCGGCGGAAGAGGGGGCGGTAAATGTAAGGGCTCTGCGATTGGGGTAATGGTGAAACTACAACAAGTTAATGTCATGGACACTCATTTGATCAACTTGATGAACAAACAACCTGTCACCCCCCCACTGGATGGTGGGCGTGTAGGTGTGTTGGCACACAGCCTGCAGATAGGTTTTGCATGAAGGATGGCTTGTACGCATGGATTTAGCCATAGCTTAAAAGTGAAAAAAAAAAAACTGCAGAGAAAGATGCAGGACAGTTTGGCAGAATGCATGACTTGGGATGGGGTGGGGGTGGGTGGGGAGGGAAAGGGACAATAAGCTGAACTGATTGGAAAAAAATGTATGAAATGCACAAAGCATCAAATAAAAACTAATATTTAATTAGAAAAAAAAAAAGGAAAAAAAACACAACAGAGAAGTCGCAGAAAAGTTATGGCAGAATGCATGATCTGGATGGGTCAGGGTGGGGGCGGGGGGGAAGGGAAGGGGATATATGCCTGAATGAATTTGGAAAAATTATGTATGAAATACACAAAACATCAATAAAAAAAAAACAGAAAAAACAATAGACTTCAAAGTAAAAGAAATCAGAAGGACAAGAAGGCCACAACATTTTTCAAGTAGAAATTCACCAAGAAGATTTCACAATTCTGAATATATTATGCCCCCAAACTCTGGTTCACCAAACTTTAGTAAAGTACAATGTTCTCCCGGACACAAGCCACACACTAACCCCATACACTCATAGTGGGAGACTTCAATACCCCACTGAGCCTTTGGAAAGGTCAAACACGACAAAGAGATAGAGAGACATCTGAACTGAACGATATGATACACCAAATTGGACCTAACAGTATCTGCTGAAATTCCACCCTAATACCAGAGAATACACTTCTACTCAGCACCCCACAGAACATTCTCAAAAATCACCACAAACTGGGACACAGAAGAAAACAGTCCACAAATAATAAAAGGATTGAAATAATGTCATTGCATTCTATCAGACCACAGTGCAATAAAGCTCAACATCACAAACACCAGGATAAGCCCTACTACCTACAAGGAACACATGGAGACTAAACAACACACTCTTGATAATGATGGGTCAAGGAAGAGAATAAAGACAAGAATAAAAGCATTTTCCTGGAACTGAATGACACATGACAACTACAACACAACAAAAACCTATGGAAACCTTGAAAAGAAGTTGTAAGAAGGAAGTTTATAGCCACGGGTGCCTCCATTTAGAAAAAAGAAAGAGCACAAGTGAAGAATCTAAACTACAAGCTAAAAACACTGAGAGGAAAAAAAAAAAAAAAAAGAAACTAAATGCAACACCAGGAAGAAATAACAAAAATGCAGTAGCAGAATCATGAAATAGAACAATGGAAAGCAATACAAAATCAATGAATCCACAAGTGGTTCTTTGATTGAGGAATACAACAAGATAAGAAGGCTCTAGCCCAGTTACCACAAAGATAGAAGGACAACTCCAATCAAGTTCAATCGCGTGAGGAAAGGGAAATACACACAGCAAGGAAAAGAGTCAGAAAAGCCTGATGGAATACGTCAAAAACCTGTACTCTACCGAAAGTTTGAAAACGAGAAGAATGGATGAATAGCTGTTCCCCGAATCACCAAAGCCGACCAAGAAGAGAGTGGCAGCTAAACAGACCCAGAATAGAAGAAAAGGATGAAGAGGTGTAAGATAGAACCGCCGAAACGAAAAAAAAGCCCAGGCCCCGACGGTTTCACAGAAAGGACTACCAAAACATTTCAAAAAAGAATACAAGCTCATTATTGGAAATTGTTTAGAAAGATACTAACAGAGGGAATTCTCACAATTCCTTCGATGAAGGCCAGCATCACTCTATTACCAAAAACCAGGCAAAGATACAACAAAAGCGATAACTATGGACCCATCTCCCTAAGGAACACAGATTGCCAAAATTCTATATAGGGATACTGGCAAATGCATACAGATCCACATCAAGAAGACATCATCCATCATGATCAAGTTGGATTTCATACCAGAGATGAGGGATGGTCAACATAGAAATCAATAAACCATTATCAAGCATAAAATGGAATGAAAGAACAACAAACCACACCTATCAAATCGCAATTGATGTCTGAACAAGCCTTTGACAAAATCCGCATCCCTTCAATGCTAATCCCTAGAGGGATTGGATTGGGGATGCATTCTCCAATGTAAACAAAGCCCTATTACAGGAAACCTACAGCCAAATATCATCCTAAAATGGGGATAATTGGACAGCACATTCCCTTTAAAGGTAGGAAGCTTGTCAGAGCGACTGCCCCCTGTCACCACTCCTCTTCAATATGTCTTGAACACTTGCAGAGCAAAGGCAAGGAAGAAGAAATTAAATGAATACTAATTGGAAAGAGGAACATCAAGCTATTCCCTGTTTGTGATGATATGTTGTTTTAACTTAAAGGATGTTAAAAACTCCACCAGGAAAACTCCTAAATTATTAACAGCTTCAGCAAAGTGGCGGATACAAAATTAACAAAAAAAATATCAGTAGCCTTCCTTTCACAAAACAACAAACAAGCAACTGGAGAGAGAATTAAAGGAGACCGTTCCACTCACAATAGCCTCAAAAACAATAAAAACTGAAACCAAACCTGAACACAAGACACCAAAGATCTCTACAACAAGCACAAAATTTTAAACCTTGTAAAGAAAGGAAATTGAAGAAGACATCAGAAAATGAAAAAAACTCTGATGCATGGATTGGGAAAATTACATTGTAAAAATGTCCATTCTACCCAAACTCTTGTTAGATTTAATGTAATCCAATCTAAAACTCCCCAAGAGTCTTTTCTTTCACAGGCTTGAATAAAAAAAAAGTTCCCTTAAAATTCATTTGGAAAAACAAAAGACCCCCGAATAGCCAAAACAACCCGAGTGAAAGACAACACAGGGAGGGATCTCTATCCAGACTTCAACTCTACTAACAGGGCTATAGTCATAAAAATACTGGCTGGCTTCCAAAAACAGACCTTTTGACCAATGGGAAACAAAACAGTAGATCCAAACTGAGCACATATACAATTTTCAGGCATCTCAATTTTGACAAGGGGCCAAGAAGACACAATGGAGAAAAAGACAGCATCTTTCAGCAAATGGTGTTGGCAAAACTGGATCACTCACTTGTGAAAATGAAAAATGAAATTAAACCCCTACACTCTTGCCCTGCATAAAAGTCCAACTCCAGAGTGGATCAAAGACCTAATGTGAAACCCCAACTCTGAAGCGATAGAAGAAAAAGTGGCAGAAGACTCCAAGAATAGCTTGGAAAAGACTTCCTAAATCCAAGACAGCAGCTGTGCAAGAATTAAAGGTCGACAATTGACAAATGGGACCTCATTAAACTCAAAAGTTCTGTACATCAAAAGAAACAATCAAGGAGGTGAAGAGAAAATTTCACACAGAGTGGGAGGGAAACCTTCACCACAGAAACACTGACAACAGCATCTGATTTACAGAGTATATAAACTACTCAAAAAAAACAAAGAAAACAATTGACCCACTCAATAGATGAACAAGAGCTGAACAGAGACATCACAAGTGAGGAATTAGAGATGCTGAGAAACACCTTAAAGAAGTGTCAACATCACTAATCATTAAGGAAATGCAAATCAAAACCACTTTAAGATATCATCTTACTCCAATAAGACTGGCTAGGATCAAGAAAACAAATGATACCATGTGCTGGAGAGGTTGTGGGGAAAGAGAAACACTCATCCACTGCTGGTGGGAATGTAAACTCGTACAGCCACTATGGAAAGCAGTGTGGAGAACCCTTGGAAGACTTGGAATGAACTTGTCACCTGACCCAGCCATACCACTCCTGTGCATGTACCCTCAAGACTCACCCCACCGCATAGATACATGCATGGCCATGTTTATTTCAGCTCTCTTCACAATAGCAAGGAGTTGGAACCAACCCAGATGCCCCTCAACTGACAAGTGGATAGAGAAAATGTGGTACATCTACAGAATGGAGTTCTATGCAGCAGTAAAGAAAGATGACATCATGAGCTTTGCAGGAAAATGGCTGGAACTAGAAGACATCATGCTGGGTGAAATAACACAGTCCCAGAAAAACAAAGGATGAATGGTATGCCTCATCTGTGGATGCTAGTGCCAATTACCTAGTTATAAGTATTTCTTGTGCTCGGCCCCTTGAGCTTTTGTCCAAGTATTTGGGAGTGATGCATATTGGAAACAACAACAACAGAAAGGACTGCATCAAAGAACTGACTGAAATGGTGAACTTCTGCTCAAAACAGTCAACTTCCACATGGATAATTTTGAGAAACATTGAGAAAGAGATGAAAAGCATGTTTGGCAGATTACATGAGCTCTGGTGGGGTGGGGGGATAGAGTGGGGGACACGGGACTAGATTTGAAAAAAATACTTAAAAAACATTTTCAAAAAAGTTGAAACTCCTAATCAGAGTGAGTTTAAGGGGGCTCACTCCAGGCAAAGTTATATCACACAATTCTCATCCTTCCAAATATTGGCAGGTGCACTTTTAAGAATCCTCTATAGTATTGTTTTAGTATTTTTTCCTAAGGGCTCCCTCTAGTTTTAATATTCTGTGTAAACTTCTGGGTCTTGCATAAGTTCAGAAATAATGGTTTATCAGCATTACTAGTTGCTCTTGGCTGTTTCTCCCTTCTGCTTTTTAAAGCAACTTCTTATCATTCTATCTGAACAGTGTATTCAAAAAATTCTAAGCTCTAGAGAACTGACAAATATTAATCAGATGATTCAAAGGTTAGTCTGTGAAAAGCAGTACTACTGTTTTAATTTGCAGTGAGGTTCCAGTAAAATAGAGTATTATAGTCCACTCTCTATTACCTGCCTCTCTCTTTATGACCTTAGCTAGTAAACTAAGATAGGTTTCAAAAAGCATCATGTAACAATGCTGAAGATTTTTCTTTTAAATAATCCAAAGGAATATTTCTCTGGGCCATATTAAATTTTCTAGCTATATTAATCCTCTCCTTTTTAATCTTTGGGCAGAGCATTTTGGTGCCTTATACCTTTGGACTCTAAGCAAATCTCAGAACAAGTAAGTTTACCACACTTTTCTATGCAACATTTACAAACAAGTATGCATAGCCCTATAATTTGTTGTTGCTGTCTTGATTAGCTATGGGAGGCTGAAGACATCACAGGACCATGGTTACGAGTGTATTGTTTACTCTTTTAGTTGGATAATCACATTTTGTTTATGTACATTTTCCCTAGTAGTAACTGAAAAGAGTAACTCTCTTATACTCTTTTCAGAAATTCATGAGCTACAAGGGCTCTTTAAAAGCACATTGATTTTAACTGGTCTCATGAAGAAATAGCCTATCTGCTTCGAACTCATAACAGTGATAGACCACAGGGCATCACTTACAGATTTTATTTAATGATAAGCCCCAAATTTTAAGCAAGAGCTCAACATTCATGTAATCAAGGAAAACACACACAGAAGACACGGAACAGTTCAGGCTTCTATCATTCAATCTATACATTGCCTGAAACTCTAATTATTGTACAGTGTAAGGATCCCTAATCTGATAATCCCAAAATCAAAACAATTCAAAGACTTTTGAATTTTTCTTTGGATGTTTTTGGATTTTAGACTTTTGAATAGGGGTGCTCACCTGGAAGTCTATGCCAATCTTGCAAAGTCTAAATGGATGTTCTAGTATGCACTGTGTAGACCAGGCTGGCCTCTGACTCAACAAGATTCACTTGCCTCTGCCTCCTGAGTGGTGGAATAAAGAGCCATGAACCACCACATTCAGCTATAGTGGCAATTTTTGTTGACTATCTTTTTGTACCTGGCACTTAGAGACTTGTTTCATGTAGATACCTTTGTTTAACATAAGTATTTGTGTTTAATATTCATAAAATATTATACAAGAAGCATGAAAAGTTTATTTTCTAACAAGAAAATTGAAGATCAGAAATGTACTATTTCCAAAGTTGTAATGTTAGAAAATACCTAATTTATGGGGATGGAGAGATGGCTCAGCAGTTAAGAGCACTGGCTGTTCTTGTAGACCTGGGTTCAAATCCCAGTACCCACATGGCAGCTAACAGCTGATCATAACTCCAGTTCCAGGGGATCTGATGTCCTCTTCTGTCCCCCATGGGCATCGCACAATACAAATACATGCACTTACATGTAGTCAGTACACCCATACACGTAAAGCAAAATAAAAATAATAAATAAAATATTTATATAAATTAGCTAATTTGGAAGAGTCTTTATTGGTCTGGCATGAGAAATGAGGTCCTTTTGACACATCACAAAGCCTATCACTTCACCTAATTTAGGTGGCTAAAACAGAGTTTCCTGTTCTTGTTAGATTATAAACATTAGAAGTTGATTTAGGTCGTTGTTCTAAAGGCTGAGAAGTTTAAGACCAAGGCCTTCTTGCCACATCCTCACAAAACTAAACATACCACATGAGGAGAAAATAAGAGAGGAAGAAAAGGGGAGAAGAGAAGATGAAATAACGAGGTAAAGAGGAAAAGGTAACTGTGATAGTTAACATTGACAGGCAACTTGACAGGGTAACACGATTCCCTGGACTTGGCTCATAAAAAGGAGAGCAGAAGCTGGCTGAACACTTGGTTTCCTCTCCTGCTTCCTGGCTACAGTGTAACCAGCTGTTTCAAGCCCTGAGGCTGTGACTTCCCCTCACGATGGACTACACCCAGGAACTAATAGCCCAAATCAACCCTTTGTCTCTTAAGTTGAGTTTTTCATAGCATTTTATTAGAGCACTAGGAAAATAACAATAACCACACTCTGTTCTTTTATACTTGAACCCACTCCCTTTAATCTACTCATGAGAATCCTTCTTCCCACAATGTAGTCATCTCTTTGTTTAGATTTATTGTTTGTCTGTAACCTTTTGTGCATGGGTGGGGTCTCTGTGTGACTATGTGCAGGTGAGTACAGGTACCTGTGGAACTCAAAAGAAGAATCCACTGGAGCTAGAGTTATAGGCGGTTGTGAGTCACCCAACATGGGTGCTGGAACCTGAACTCTAGTCCTCTGCAAGAACAGCTCTTAACCTTTGAGCTAACTATCGGTGCCTCACCTCCACCATTAGTAATATCTTAAAAGTCCTAACTCTTTTCACCTATTGTTAAATGCTTTTCTAAAATTCTTTGAGAAGTTCACACAATGTATTCTGATCATATTCACCTTGGTATTTGGCCTCACTCCTCTCAGACCCACTCCCACTTCCCCACCTCCACCCCTCACTTTGGGTCTTATCTTCCCTTATCTGATAATAAGCCAGCTCTTCTGATTTGTGTTGCCTAGGAGCATCCATTAGAGCCTGGCTGTCCTACAGGAGCCAAACTCTTAAAGAAACCTGACTCTCACTTCCCCAGAAACCATCCACTCTCTGTAGTTACTCAGAGTTGAGGCTTATGGACATCTTCCCACTCCTTACTAGAAGGTTGACCGGTTGATCTTCTGCAGGTCTGGTGCAGGAAACTGCAGCTAATGGGAGTTCATGAAACCAATGGTCCTTCCTATCCTATCCAGAAGATACTGTTTCTCTCCAGTCTTTCCCTTCCTCTGGCTCTTACAATATTTACACCACCCTCAAGGATGGTCCCTGAGCCTTGGGGAAGGTGTGTGATATGGGCATCCTATTTGTGCTGAACACTCACTCCATGATCACGTTTTTCTCTGCACGTGAACAGTTGTGAGTTTCTATGTTAATCACCATCCACTGTACAAAGAAACTCCTCTAGTGAGTTCTGAGAACTGCACTAATCTATGAATAAAGAGATATGAAATGAGAGGTCACCTTGATACTCTGAGCATTTAGCAGAATAATAGTAAGTTCACCCTTGGGGCCTGTGAGTTCCCCAACTATGGATTTTGGGCTATATTAACAATATCAGACATATTTCCTCCATAGGAGCAGGCCTTATATGAAATTGTGAAGTTATTGGTTACCACCATAACATGTGTGTCACCATTGCACCCACATCTTGCTATGCTGATAATTATAATTCATAGAGTTCACAGCTGGGTAAAACTCTTGATGAGGTATTTCTTCCCCAGAAGCCTGAGTAATACCTTCCAGTAGTGTGAAAGCTAGCCGGCAGGGAGGAGGCTTCCTGGTCAGGGCAAACTTGATTTTTTCATGTCTTGTGAAGGTTCTTGCTCTTAGTACCAAAACAGTAGCAAATTTCAGCACCAGTTTTGGAGAAGACCCTGAGAATAGCACCACCTCGTTTTTCTGGATATTACTTCTTCACTTTTACTATATTAAGAGACTAGTTCAGGTAAAAGTAATTAGCTGCTAGTTAAAAATAACTTTCGCAGATTCATTTGGGCTGCACTCTGAGTGATCACAGTGGGAGCATTGTGCGCAGGGAAAGAGGCCCCTCATTTGAGGACTGAAAAACGCTATCGATGATGCCTCCAACTCCCACATGAATCCTGCTCTACAGACACTGTGAAAGAGCCTGAAGTCCAGTCTCATCCAACCCCAACAGAGGAGAGCCCTGATGCACATCTCCTCATCGACTCATCCCCCAAAACTGTCACTTCCATCCTGTACTTCGGAAACTTTGGGACTTCAACCAAGGTTTTCTCCTTTCTGTGAGGACTGCCAATCCAATTATATGCCCTACATGCACACAACTTGTTCTTGAAGCCACCTCTCAACAGTATTGATCCTCCACGGCAGCCATATGTGTGGACCACCTCTGAGCCATCTGAGCCCCCCATCCTGGCCCCTGGAGTTTTCCCTCCAGTTTCAGGTATCTTCATGCAGATCCCTGGTCTGTTGACGGACGTCCCTAGTGATTCCGAACAGATTCTCACTTCTTCTGACACAGAGAGGCAGATGGAGCTGGACGCTCTCAAGGTGCTGCGGACTTTATGGGCCTATTCTCAAAACTGACAGCAGTCCTACAGCTCACCATGTCTTGCTGTATGGAGTCCTGTAGCTCTCCTTTGTCACCTGAGCCTGCAAAGCCTGTTTCATTCCTTGGAGTGGTATAGAGCCAGACATCTAACCTGCACCCCCTCTGCCTTAAGGAGAGAGCTGAAGCGGAAGCGAAAGCCTAGTCAAGCACTGTCTGTTTGAAGTCCACTTCTGAAATTTCAGTGTAGTTTCTTTCCAAAATGCTTATTGTTTTTTAAGCTTTTGTGTGTTTTAAGGGTTTTCATTTATGTTGTATGATATAAGGAAATCTCTTAGTTCCTGCTGTATATTCTTGACACTCTGTCCTTCATTCCTTGCAACCAAAAATCTCCAGTGTAAAATGCTTAAAAAATAGTAACTTTTACAAACCAGACATGGTGACACTCAGGAGGCAGAGATACATGAATCTCTGTGAGCTCCCAGCTAGTCATTGGTATACAGTGAGACCTTGTCTCAAAAAACTGAAAATAAACACATAAAATATATAAATACATAAATAAATAAATAAATAAATACATAATACTTCCCAGAGGCTGGAAAGATGGCTCAGCAGTTAATAGTGCTTACTGCTCTTGCAGAGGACCATGGTTCAGTTTCCAGCATTCACATCAGGTGTCTCACAAGTCCCTGTAAGTCCAGCTCCAGGAGATGCAACCTCCTCTTCTGGACTCTTCTGGCACTGCATATGCATATATATATATATATATATATATATATATATATATGAATACTATATATAGTATTCTCCTGACAGAATGACACATCATCTGGAAAATAGCCTGTGAATTCAATGGAATATTTGTTATTTTCAAGTTAAACTTACACAAATTTGAGGGGGGTCAAGTGGCTCATTCTAACTCTGCCTAGATACTAACTTGTCCTCTATTTCTTGGTACCATCCTGCCTCTCTTTGAGTAATTTCTACCTCCTATTCTTAGTATAAATGTGAACTATAGATGGACAAAATTGATTGAGAAAAATATGTAGGGACATTTAGAGGCAGAAGCAATTTGGAGGGGCACAGTGAAGTGGCACATGCTAAGTGACCAGATGAAAATCATGGGCTCTGGGTCAGGTGAAGGTGGCTTGGAGGGTACACGAAGTACCTGTCAGGCTGTTAGGGAGAAGACAAAGTCCTTTGTCTACCTTTCTCTTCTATATGTTGAAGTGAATGTGAGTTTTCTCTGTTTGTAAGAGGGATCAGGAGGTTCAGACAGTTTAAGTAACTTTCTTTGTCCAAGTTGATAGACACTAAGGAGCAAAGGCAGGATTTGAACCGGGATCTGTCTGAGCCTGTAGCTCATGTTCCCTTCTACCACTTCCTTGGTGTGAGAGGAAAGCCAGGCAGATCACCAGCTTCTCAATCTCACCAACAATTGTATCAGGATATAAATAATTTATGTCTTTCTTTTAAAACCATATTATTTTATGTGTATCATTGTTTGTCTGGTTGTATATAAGCACACTATATACATACTTGGTGTCCATGGAGGCCTGAAGAGGGTGTCAGATAACTTAGAAATAGATGATTGTTAGTTATAGATGATTGGGTACTAGGAAACTAATCCAGGTCCCCTGAAAGTGCAGCCAATGATATTAATTGCTGCCCTATCTCTCTAGCCTCAATTTTATCTCTTTGTAAAAAAATTATTTATTCATTTTATATGTATGAGTGTTATGCCTACATGAGGGTGTCAGATCCTCTGGAACTAGAGTTTCAGATGGTTGTTAGCCATGATGTTGGAGCTGGGACTTGAACCAGGGTCTTTTGAAGAGCAGCTAGTTACTGCTGAGCCATCACTTTAGCCCCAACTTTAAAAGAAGGTAGTCAAACAAGCTTCCTCTCTATCACTCTGATACTTTGAGGAAGTCTGTCTTGAAAGATGAGATGAGGAGGAAAGTAAAATTGCAAAACTTCATTGCAGCAGAAAGGTTGCAATAGAAGAACCATTTCCTATTCTTTCAAAGGAAAAATCAAGTATTTTGTTCATAACATTGGGAGCTACTTTTATACATCAAGAGTCCTTCAATTCTTCTTTAGATAGAGATTGCCTCTTTTTTCTCCTTTAGTCACAAGAACGGGTCTTGATCACAGCTCTCTAGAGGTCTTTAGTCCCTGCTTTCAGAAGCATACACAGATCCTTGAATTCTGACAATAGCATAACTACAAGAGTTCTCTACTGAACCCCAAAGAAGAGAGGAACAGAAAATTTGAGGATATTTTTATTGAATTAAACTATTACAATTAGAAAAAATAGGGCCTTTTGCAGAATGTCTGAGTCTACCTATGCATCGGTGACTGCTGTTTGCAGAACGACTGAGCCTACCTATGCATCGATGACTGCTTTTTTCTCATCTCCAAAATGTACTGCTTGTCCCCTGGAATAGAACTTTTGGCATTCATTAAGACATACTCAGGGTTTCAAAATGACTGCTAATATAATAGATATTATACTATCAATGTGACATGCCAGTAAGTACAACATGGACCTATTTCTTTTGTGTTCAATTATGAGAGTGAGATTATTTAGCCAATTTATTAAGTTATAATTAGAAAGGCATTGTAAAGCCTGCTTTTTGAACGAGTCTTACTAGAGTTCTCATGTTGAAGCCCTGTATGTTTGACAGACAAGGGGGAGGATGAGTTTTCTTGAGCAGATTTTCTCTCTCAAACACTCTCCTTTGCATTTCAGATTTTTCCTGTTGAACTCGTATGTTTATTGTTAGCCAGAAGCCTAGGCTGTAGCCCAGGTGAGGCTGTATTTGAGATACATTTTCCAAATCACACTTCCTCTGGAGTGTGAAAGAGGGCAGTTCACCATGAATCTCCCCTGGAGTGTGAAAGAGGGCAGTTCACCATCCCTGCAAGTTTCAAGAATGCTGATGTCATTCACACAAGAAAGTCATTGTGAAGTGGCTTCTTAGAAGTTCTTATAACTTCACCTTTTCATAAATCTAGATTCTATCAGCCCCCTGCTGTAATGAGGAAAGGAGACAGGAGTTTTGAGAGAGCACGTGTGTGCATCTGTGTCCATGTATATGTCTGTATTCATGTACATGCACGCATATATATGTATTCATGTGTGTATACATGTGTGTGTATATATATGTGTGTTCATGCATGCATTTGTGCATAGGTGTATTTATGTATGCATGTGTATGTATATGTGGGTATGTATATATGTGTGTGTTTCTGTGTTTATGTATATATATGTGTGTATGTGTATATATGTTTATGTATATATATAAATGTTTCTACGTATGTATATATATATGTGTGTGTGTGTGTGTGTGTGTGTGTGTGTGTCTATTACTATGTATATATGTGTATAACTATATTGATGTTAAGTGAATTGTTCCCTGTGGCTTCCAGAAAATGTTGAGGGTTACTCTTTCAAACACTTCGATTAAAAATGATCATGTTCATGGATGGAGAGATAGCCTAGTGGTTAAGAGCGCCGACTGCTCTTGCAGAGGACCCGGGTTCGATCCCCAGCACCCACTTGGCAGCTGAGAACCATCTGTAGCTCCAATTCCAGGAGAACTCCAGTTCCAGGGGAATCCGAGACCCTCTTCTGATCTCCTCAGCATTTCACGACACGGGTGCACAGACCTGCATGCAGACAGTACATTCATACACATAGAAAATAAATAAATAAATAAATAAAATTAAAAAAATGATCATGTTCAGGCTGGAGAGATGGCCTAGCGGTTAAGAGCACCGACTGCTCTTGAAGAGGACCCGGGTTCAATCCCCAGCACCCATATGGCGGCTAAAAACCGTCTTTAACTCCAGTTCCAGAGGAATCCAACACCCTCTTCTGACCTCTGAGGCATTGCATGACACGGATGCACAAACCTACATCCAGACTGTACATTCATACACATATGAAAATAAATAATTTTTTTAAAAAAATAAAATAAAAATGATCATGTTCATGGAACTTTTTGAAATCAATTGATGATGTCAAAGGCATGTATCAAAAGTTAAGTTCTTATTAAATTTCCAGTAGTGTGGGAAGTGGCTGTCGATTACAGTTATGGCTACTGTTCTTAATTAATAGAAAACAACAACAATAATAGGTATTATCATTGATTGGAAACTTAATGCAAACTAAAAATAATGTGATTTTTATATCCATTATTGTATGTTCTATGAAAGCAAAACTTACATCTAATAGCTTATGTGATTGCCTATAATTGTGTATATAAGAGAAAGTGGAAGAAGGTACAGAATGCTCTCTGTTTCTTCTGTATCTTCATCGTGGGCTTTGGAATCAGAAATCTCATGGAAGACATCTGAAAAGAAAACTCAAGCTGGTTTGTGGGGAAATGGGGGTTTACTGATTCATGTAATTGAAAAATACAGACAAGGCTTTAGGCGCGGAGGTCAGCTAATGTCTTCCTCCCATCTGGTTTCTGCTCTCATCCCTACTTGCTTCCTCCATCTGTCCATCTCTTGGCCCTGCTCACTTCTCTGTCACTTCTTACAACGCAAACGATAACCACCAACAACTCACTGCTTGGATCAGCAGTGTAGACCATTGGAAGCAGAGATGATTATTACTGGCCTGCCTTATGACATGTGCTCAGCCAATCAGACTAGAGATGGAATGTTCTGCTTAGCCAGGCTCAGGTTGTGAATTTGGCTGATCCTGTATCTTGGAGCAGCTCCACCATTCCAAGAGGACTAAGAGAGAAAAAGGTGTTTCCCCCAAAGGAAGCAATGCTGTTTCATAAGAAGGTATAGAAGCTGACAAAAATCCCATGCATCTGCTCTGCACATGAACATATAGAGCCGATTCTCTCAGATCTCAGGAATTGGAGATCAGCCCCATTTATGAGGTTGTGGCTTGGTCGCATTCAGCCTAGAGTCATGGAAGTAGGTTGCCTTGCTTACTGTGTTGTTTTGAATCAGAAATGCCCTCCATAGACTCAGATATTTGAACACTTGGTCCCCAGTTGGTGGTGCTGTTTGGGAAGGTAATAGAACCTCTAGATTCTGAAGTGCACTATGGACTCTCCCTCTGGAACTGTAAGCCCAAATGACCTTCCATGAGTTGCTTTTGGTCTTGGTATTTTATCACAACAACAGAAATGTAACTAATACACTTACTCTTCAAGGATTATTAAACAGATTCTAAATGACAGAACTGTGGGTGCTGTTCTAGGATGGTTGGAAGGCTGAAGCTGTGCTAGACTCGGAACAAGGGAGTTCCTGCCTCAGTGCAGGGCCACTGCTGCCTCCAGGGGGACCGTTATCTAACAGAGGGAGTTAAAACTGCTCTGAGGGCTGGAGAGATAGCCTAGCGGGGACTGCTCTTGCAAAGGACCTGTGTTCAATCCCTAGCACTCCAATTCCAGGAGAACTCCAGTTCCAGGGGAATCCAAGAACCTCTTCTGACCTCCGCGGCATTGCACAACACGGGTGCACAAACCTACATGCAGACAGTACATTCATACACATGCAAAAATAAATTAAAAAATTTAAAAAAATTAAAAAAAACTGCTCTGAAAAACACATTTTTAATAAAGAGACAGCAGACCATCTGGAGTCTGACCCCTAGCAACTTGTGCTGTCTTACACAGATAACCAGTTCTCCAAAGAAACAAACCCATGCATGTCTCACAAACAAGACCTAAACAATTAGCACATTAAGGCATCCCCTGACTGTCACAAAGAATCCCTCCCCCAAAGTCCCTCAGAGTGCCTCCACGTGGCTTCTCTCTTCTGCCTTGCCCACTATTGCTGTGCCAGTGTGTAACCAACAAACCTTTTTTCTGCCTTGGTGAATGAATCCAAGGTTCACATGTCACTGCCCGATCATGCTGTCTTGGCGTGGCAGAAATGAACAAACAGAAACCATTTGAGCTCTAAAAACTGGCTCCTTCCAAAACTCTCTAACCCTCCAGAATCTGCAACAGGAAGGAAAGAAGACTGAACTGAAAGCTGTTCCCACCATAAATTGGATTATGATTACAATGGATCTTTGCCCCTGAAATGTACAACAGTAAAGATTCAAGTCACACTCAAATCTAAAGCAACACAGTAGCAGGATTTATTGAAAGACTTAGATTAGTAACTAGAGATGAAAAAAAAATAATGTAAAAATGTTAAACAAAACTCATCTATTTAATGCCATTTGGGTTTTCCTGTATTTTTCTCTCTTCTCTCCCAGTTGGCTCACTCCTGAATCAGCTGCTTCTGGTGTTACAGTAGGGCATGCTCAAGAGGGAGTGGGTCTATAGTTAGGCAAATGACAGAATAATGACTAAATGGAAAAACAGCAGAGTGCTATAATTTACAGATGATATGGCATCCAGCTCAGGGAAGTGAGCTCTCTCTTTAATAGTCTCCAGACGGCTGTCTCTGGAGTCCACTGTCCTGACTTCACAAGCCAGCTCTGCTTCACTCAACTCTATCCAAAAAATAGTGTGGAGAGAGGAGTGTGGGAAGCGGGAAAGGACCTCTACTTCCTCATAAATGGTCCTGAGACATCTCTAAAATCTCCAATGGGCAGCAAAATCAATGCTAATATATTCACAGGGAGTATGGCTTTTCTGCCAGTGCTGTCTAGCCAAAAAAGAAAATAATGAATGAATTAACTGGCAATAATCTAGTTGCTGGAGGAATAAACATTAATAACCAATGTCTGGCATCCTGTGAAAATTAGAGTTGCAGGGTCTTCCTTCTACATTTCTGAGAGTTACTGTCATCGATTTGAAAAGTTCACTCTGCTCCTCTTCCCCATCACCTGTGGGGCATTGATGTCCACAGCATATTTCTTTGAACTTAAACATCAGGAATGATGTCCTGCTTTGTTCGAGCTGACAGAGCATCCTCCGATTACACTTAATTCAGTCACTGAAGAAAAGGCTGCTTTTCCTCTACCTCTGCTGTCATTTTTCAGTCATGGTCAATCTTAATACTTCTTGGTCATGTTATTATGAAACTGGAAATCCTAGGTGATGCTGTTTGGTGAGGCATGTGTGCAGACTAGAGTTATACTTTATTATTTTCATAAAAGATACTGTTGCCTTCCTTTTATATTTTTTTTAGATAGTAAGGGAAAACGGTACGTATTCCACTTTTGATTCCATTTAGTTTATCCTGTGTCAGTCTTACCCTAGGACGTGAGCACAATTTCATTTCTCTTGAGGGGTTCTGTTGCTGTTGTTATTTTTTGTTGTTTATTTGTTGGAGGCAAGGTCTCCGTAAAGCAGGCTGATCTTCAAATTGCAGAACTCTTCTGACCTCTGCCTTCCAGGTACTGCCACATCCAGATGGTATGTCTTTTGAAAAAATAAAGGAGGAAGAGAGTCAAGTTTCTGGTGGTTAAATGAACTGGACTAAGGTCATTCATTAGCTACAGTGTGGAGAGGCTTAATGTTCTCTTCCTTTGGTGACAATGTCTAAACAGCTTCCTCTCTGAATCTCCAGAACTTGTTCTGGTTTGTTTTTACTATTAATACCCTGAATACCTTTAGACTATTTCCATCTGCTCCTGAATAAACCTGTTCTCTGGTTGTATCATTCACACTTAAATGTCAGTTCCCATCAGTTGGTCCTTAAGTAGAGCACATTCTTTTCTAGGGATATTCACAATTTAATACACTCAGATATCACAGACAGTGGATCTCAGCATAAAGCATCACAGGGACTTGGAGAGGTCACTAGGTTTGTTTTGGGTAGAAGTGGTGTGTCTCATTCCCTTCCCCTGAGTTTGCTGACTCAGGAAGCTAAAGGTGACCTCTAGGCAGAGTAAAGAATCATTCGAAAGAGATCAGGTTTCAGCAAGTAGCTTCTGAACCACACAAAGTTTATAGTCACAGATCTGAAGGTCAGAAAGTCAATTACATCAGCAGTCAGTGTCTGGTGAAGGCCCTGACTCTCAGCTCATAAGTGAAACCTTCTTGTCATATCCTCACATGGTAGAAAGGGAAAACAACTCCCTTGAGCCTTATTATTATTATTATTATTATTATTATTATTATTATTATTTGTGTGTGTGTGTATGTGATTCAGTGAGTTAGTGTTGCCTACAGGAGAGTGAGGGGCGGTATTCCATATCACTGGCTATACACTCAAGAAAGAGCCTGTCTCCCCCATCAACCATTGCTTAGATACAAATCCTTAGAGAGGGATAGTGTCCCATGCACCCCTCCTCCTTCCATTACAAGGAAGTGATGGGTCCAATCTTTAGAGATCCTGTGCAAGTAATCACAACTATTACAAGTTCAAGACTGCCACATCTAGTCACTTCAGCAGTCACCTTTCTACACCATTCCTGGCCCTTCCTCCAGGCTTTACATTATTTCTGTCTTGTCTTCCTTGATGTCTCCTGAGCTTTGGAGTGGATGATATAGGTGCCTCATTTATGGATGTCATTTATTCTCTATACTGTAACCAGTTATGAATCTCAGCAGTCACTGCTAACCACTGTATAATGAAGCATCTCTGACCAGAGCTAACAGCAGCACTATTCTGAGGGGATAAACATAGCTATTTAGAAGACAATTTGGAGGGTGGATCATGTCCATTTAACAAAACAACCGCAGGAGCTTATCCACCAGGGCCTTAGCCACCCTGACCTCCAGCACTGAGCCTATGCCTGGGTTTACTATATCAGTAGAGGCATGAATTCTCTCCTGTGGTGAAAACATCAAATCCCATCCAAAAGTGGTTGTTTACCTACCTGAACCTGTTTTATAAAGGCTCCAAGCCCATTCCTAAAGGGCCCATTTCATATGTTATGTTATGTTACCGTGAATACTAATCCTGGCCTCACATGGGTGATCCAAGCTAACTTCTTAAATAACCTTCACCTCACCTGCAACCTAAAGGGTCCAATAGATACAGGTTCCAGGGATAGGATGTACAAATTCTAGGGAATGGGTTATTATTGCCTTTACCACATTAAGTTATAAACTGATGAGGCTGTGTGGGGTGTCCCATTTATGCCCAGGATGATCAATGTGGAAAACACGTGCAGGAAAGCACATCACATGGACGCATGTTAAGGTTCAAATACAGAGAGCATTTTATTCCAAAATGTCTGGTTATATAGACAGCATGACTCAACTCCCAGGGCCAAATCCTCAACCTTTTTGTCACTACATCCTACCCCATGGGTGTAGCCAGGGAGGTCCCATTGGTTTAGAATGCTACCCATCTTAACTAAGTTTTCCCGCAAGGCTGAACACAATTCCCTAGGACATAGTATGAAGAGGGAAGAAGAGCAGCGGAAAAGCGAGAAGAGGCAAGGAAGAGCCAGCCACACTGAGGAAGAGCAAACTGAGAAGGAAAGAGAAACAAAGGGGAAAGTGGTGGCCCAGGAGCCAATGAAGGAAGTCTTTCTGGAAAGAGGAAGTGACCCATGACCCACTTCTGCTCAAAGGTCAAGAGGGCCAAGATGGCACGAGCAGCTGGAGGTCACAGAGCTGTTGAGATGGACAGTTTGTCCACCCCAGCCTATTTCCCATGCTGCTCTCCAACACTGTTCATTTATTTAGCGTCCCAAGCACTTGGATGCAGTAAAGTTGCCTAGTCCTTATGATAAGTTCCCAGTTCAAAGACCCCCTTTCTCATCCTGCTTTTCAGTTTCTTTCCTGGGATGAGAGGACTTCAATTACTTTATATTCTATTCTTCCTATTCTCTTACAGCCATTTCCACCAAGACTTTTTCATTAGATTTTTATTATATGTGTATTACATGTGCATTATATGTGTATGTCTCTTTATGTGCATGTGTGTGTAGGTCCCTGTGGAGATTAGAAGAAGGCATCAAATCCCCTTGGAGCTGCAGTTACAGGTGGTTGTGAGCCATCTGATGTAGGTGTTGGGAACTGAACTCAGGTCCTCTAAAAGAACAAGAGCTCTTACCTGCTGAGCCAACTTTCTAGCTGCTCCCTCAAGCCTTTGTCCTTATCTCTCCACCAAAAAAGATATGAGAAAGGAGGATTGCTAAGGTTGCTGCAGTGTGATTAAGAATCACTCTGTTGAGGGCTGGAGAAATGGGTCACTGCTTGAAAGCACTGGTTATTCTTCCAGAGGACCTGGATTTGGTTCCCAGCACTCAAATGGTAGCTAACAACCATCTCTAATTCCAAGAGGTTTGATTCCCTCTTCTGGCCTCCACAGGCATTGCATGCATATGGTACACTTTGATATGCAGGCTAAACTCTCATACACATAAAAACAAAAATAATCAAATATTTTTTTTTTAAAGATACACTTGGTTACAAAAAAAAGGCTGTGTCTAAAATGGAAAAGCCAAGGAGTGAAGGGAAGAAAGCGCCTTGTCTTCTTGGAATATATCAGAATGGAAAAAAA
Organism: Rhizomys pruinosus; assembly: GCA_009823505.1. Taxonomy (NCBI): domain Eukaryota; kingdom Metazoa; phylum Chordata; class Mammalia; order Rodentia; family Spalacidae; genus Rhizomys; species Rhizomys pruinosus. Next base: position 1,318,426 of record VZQC01000197.1, on the reverse strand, counting down.
AGTATTGTCCTCACGTAGAAAGAGAAAACAATACAAATGATTCTCGAGGTGTTCGTATCTCTTAACGGCATCTCCTTGCTTCCTAGCCTCTGTCCCTTTGTCCTTGTTTGTTAACGCTATGTGAAGGGAAGGAGCCAGATATTCAGAGGGCAGAACTTGTCTGTGATTAAGGATTTCATTACTGGAGAGACTCAAGTCACTGACTGCTGAGGTAGAAGCAAGCTGGGGAGGCTTTTGATGCCGAGTGAAGATGTCCCAAACCATGCGACACTCCAGGGAGTCTCAGCTGTTGTGCACATCCTCATTTGCTTGGCTGAGTTCTATGATCTTCAGAGTATGTTTGAAATGCTCAAAGGGAAAAATCACAGCGATGCTTCAGGAATATTGCAACCTCAAATAATATTTATATTAGATGTTTGGGAGTATACCAATAAATTTTCTAAAACAAAGAAATTAAAACTGTGTCCATCAGCTTTGTGTTGCTGTAATGAGTCCTTGTGAGCAACATATGTAAATGAAAGGCTTGCTCTGGTTCGTTGCGCTGGAGGATTTAGTCCACAATCAGTTGGTCCCATTGTTATGAGGTTGTGGCGGCGCAATGTGGAGCGAGTTCATCTTAGAGCGAGCTGCACACAGCCTGGTAAAAGAGAGGGAAGGAAAGGAATAGGGGCTCCACAGTGCCCTACAAGATATGCATCCCAATGGCCTAAGGACATCCTATATGCCCAAGCTTCCCCCACTTCCTGACAGCACCACCCACCACAAGGGCCAACACTTTAGCACATAAGCCTTTGAGGAATATTTAAGTTCTAAACTATGGTGACCCATATTTAGACATGAAGTGGGAATTTTCCCCAAGATTTTAATTAATGTTCAAGGACCACCTTGAACAAGTTCCAATGATGCCCTGCAACTTGAAACTAAAATTAAGAAATGACAATTGTCCAGTCCCCTATGTCAATAAACGTCAATGATCAAGGAAAGATGACACTCTGCACGGTGCCACATGCCTATAATCACAGCACTAGGCTCAGGAGGCTGATGCAGGATGAGGATTACAGGTTCCAGGCTAGCCTGGGCTACACAGAAAGTTAAGAAACATCAGAGAGAGAAAGAGAGAGAGAGAGAGAGAGAGAGAGAGAGAGAGAGAGAGAAGAGGAGACAGAGACAAAGAGAGAAGAGAGAGGCAGGGAGGCCAGGACAGGAGGGCAGAGGAGGGAAGAAGAGGGGAGAGCAGGGGATGGAGGAGAGGAGAGAGCAGGGGAGGGAGGACAGGGGGAGGGAGAGAAGAAGAGAGAGGAGGGGAGGGCAGGGGAAGAAAGGAGAAAATATCATTCATGCATACAACCCCTTAAGGCTCAGGAAACATCATAGAAGAAGAAGAAGAAGAAGAAGAAGAAGAAGAAGAAGAAGAAGAAGAAGAAGAAGAAGAAGAAGAAGAAGAAGAAGAAGAAGAAGAAGAAGAAAGAATGTAGGAGCTGGATGCTATGGAGAAAGCCCATGAAACACGATCTTCTGGCTATGGCACAATCATTACAATCAGTAACTTGAGGCAGCTGCAGTTGTCTGTTCTGGGCCTGCACAAGACTGGAGCTGTCAGTAGTCATGGACTGGGCTGGCTCATGGGCCATACCCCTCCCCCGGGGGAACCACTGGCTGTTGATGAAGAGGAGTCATCACTTTCAGTTGTGCACCTAATGATGAGCCCACCAGGCTTCATCTGATAGATCCACACCTGCGGTCTTGATGGTGGCTCTGGTTAAACTCTGTGGGTCATATGAAAAATAAAAAGGCACGAGTATGGCAAGGGACTTATAGCGAGGAGGACAAGTCAACAAGAGTGCAAAGGAGAAAAGAGAGGGTAGAGGTGAGAGAAATCAGAATTCATTGTCTACACATCTGAAGCTGTTAGAGAACAAATGTAGTTTTAAATATCATTAGCCTACAAGTACAGGGTAGCCATAGAGTGATATAGAACTAAACTGAAAGACATTAGTAGGAATAGAATGCATTTTTCTATAATAAGAACAAGTCTTCATATAGGGTAATTTTGTTGCTAACTGTCATTCTTGTATTCTGGGCTTCTGAATAACACTAAAATTAGAAGACCTTGACCTTGACCTCAAACTATATTTTAAAAAGTAAGTGCATTTATATCATAGACCTAAAAGCAAACAACAAAGCTATAAAGAACAAAATAAGAGAAAAAATATTTTGAATTTTGTCTTGGAGAAAATTGTGGTGTTTTATTTTGTCCTTGTTTGCTTTTAAGATCAAACTAAAAGGTATAAAACTTAAAACAAAATGTGTAAAACTGTTCATTTTCAAACACAACTAATCAAAAGTAACCATAGACTAGGAGAAAAATACTTGCAAAATACATACCTGATGAAGGACTTGAATCTAGACTGTGCAATGGATTTATAAGCTCAATAAGAAGACAAGAATCAGTAAATATAGGAAAATATCTGAATGAGTACTGTTCAAAACAGATGTATGGGTTGCAGGTGAGCCCAAGAGAAGCATTCTTTGTCAGCTCTCAGCAGAGAGATGCAAATTCAAAGAACACTAGGATAACACCACGTGATGAGGAAAGGGTTAAATGGCACAAAAGCTTTGGCAGGAAAAGTTTGATCATTTCTGATAAGTATAACACAAATTTCACATGCATCCAATAGAGCCATTTCTGTATATTTACTCAACAGAAATGAAAGCATGTGTTGAGAAGTGTTGGGAAAGCAGCCTCTCTAAGCATGTTCATATGCTAAATTATGAATAGCTTAACATTGTGGTGTATCTATGAAGTAGACTGCTACTCAGAAAAAAACTGCTAAAGCATGCAACAATCCTTTGAAAAAGACAAAAATTCAGCCAAAAAAAGGAAAAGTGATTAGGTTACCCCAAATCCTTAAATTCATATGGAAAAACAAAAGACCCCAAATAGCTAAGGCAACCCTGAGTGAAAAATTCAATACAGGGGGGATTGCCCTACCAGACTTCAAACTATATTACAGGGCCATAGTCATAAAGACAGTCTGGTACTGGCACAAAAACAGACATGTTGACCAATAGAACAAAATTGAAGATCCAAACTTGAGCTCATACAACTTCAGGCACCTCATATTTGACAGAGGGGCAAAAAACCCTCAGTGTAGGAATGATAACATCTTCAGCAAATGGTGCTGGCAAAATTGGATCACCATTTGTAGAAGAACAAAATTAAATCCTTACCTCTCACCCTATACAAAAATCAACTCCAAGTGGATCAAAGATCTCAACGTGAAGCCTGAAACCCTGAAGGTGATAGAAGAAAAAGTTGGCAACAACCTACAAGACATAGGTGTAGGAAAAGACTTTCTAAATCAGACAGCAGCTGCATGGGAAGTAAGGTCAACAATCAACAAATGGGACCTCATAAAACTCAAAAGCTTCTGCACAGTGAAAGAAACAATCAGGAGGTGAAGAGAAAACCCCCAGAGTGGGAGGAAATCTTTACCAGTGACACATCTGACAGAGCATCGACATCAAGAATATATAAACTACTCAGAAAACAAAGAAGTAAAAGGACAAATGACTTACTCAAAAGATGGAGTAAAGCACTGAACAGAGACTTCACCAGTAAGGAAGTAAAGATGGCTGAGAAACATCTTAAAAAGTATTCAACATCACTAATAATTAAGGAAATGCAAATTAAAACCAATCTCAGATATCATCTCACTCCAATATGACTAGCTAAGATCAAGAAAACAAAAGACAACAGATGTTGGAGAGGTTGTGAGGAAAAGGGAACACTCATCCACTGCTGGTGGGAATGCAAACTTGTACAACCACTATGGAAAGCAGTGTGGAGAATCCTTAAAAGACTCAAAATGAGCCTACCACCTGACCCAGTCATACCACTCCTGGGTATATACCCCAAAGACTCATCCTACCACAAAGATACATGCACATCCATATTTATTGCAGCTCTCTTCACAATAGCAAAGAGCTGGAACCAACCCAAATGCCCCTCAACAGACAAGTCGATGACAAAAATGTGGTACATCTACACAATGGAGTACTATTCAGCAGTAAAGAAAGATGGCATTATGAAATTTGCAGATAAATGAATGGAGCTCAAAGCCATTATGCTGAGTGAAGTAACACAGTCCTAGAAAGATAAAGGGAGAATGGTTTCCCTCATTTGTGGATGCTAGTACCAAATCCCCCAGATGAAAGGCAAGCTGAATGACATTATTGGTATATTTTTGTCTATCTGAAGGCAACTATTTTGGTATAATGTGAATCTCTCAATGGGCTCTAGAATCCACCCACCAGTTATTCTCAAACTCTGTAATTACTGTATATGGGTGAAGACTATGTATCTGTATTTTAGAGTAATATAAAATTAATGGAGGAAAATGTGAATTCCTAAGCATAATAAAAGACTGAAAGATACAGGACATTTATGGCAGACTGCATGGTCTGGGGTGTGGTAGGGTGGGGTGGGATGGGGTGGGGGAAGGGAAAGGGGAATATGCCTGAACTGAATTGAGAAATGATGAATGAAATATACAAAACATCAATTAAAAAAATTTTTTAAAAATCGGCCAAAAAAGGAAAAGTGATTAGGTTACCCAAAGGCTGTAGGTCTGTTGAGGATTGACATAAATAACTATAAAGGGAACCAGGAAATATTGTGGGATGAGGGAAATATTCTATTTTTTCATTTATTTTTTATTTTTATGTTCACTAGTGCTTCGCCTGCGTGTGTGTTTCTGCACCCCTGCCATGCAGTACCCAAGGAGGCCAGAAGAGAGAGTCAGATCCCCTGGAATGGAGTTGAAGATGGTTGTTAGCTGCCATGCGAATACTGAGAACTGAACCCAGGTCCTCTGAAAGAGCAGTCAGTGCTCTTACTCACTGGTACATCTCTCCAGCCCCAAATACTCTCTATTTTATTCCTTGTGGTGTTTATATGACTATATGCCTTTGCTAAACTCAATAAATTGTATAACCTAAAAGCATGCGTTTTGCTCCATGAATATTATCAAGTCAGTATATACCTGACTTGAATCAGAAGGAAGACCAAATTAAAGTAGAGAAAAGTTAGCCCCAGGACATAAAAATGGAGTTCTAGCTAAGAGAAATTATAAGTAGCAAGTCATTTTTTAAAGATGTTTCCTTAAAGTCTTCCATGAATTGTAGGAATTTGTCATCTTTTTGAGTCAAAACAGCATTGATCCAAATAATATATGGATGAATGGTTTTAATGATTTTAAATCAGACAGAAAATGTGAGAGATGTCACACAATAATTGTAGTATTTGTTTTGTGTAGAAGTTGGGGATCCGGTCACCCTGGAACATCTTTGCAGAATGGTATGGCGTGGGTGATTTGGCATCTCTGGGCCCAGTGTCCTTTCCTGTCTTGTTCTTCTTCCCTCTGTGGTTTAAATCTACAGGGTCATCTAGTGCCACTCTGTCAAGGAAACAATGGTGGATAACTGCAGTCAGTAGTTTCAGCATGCACAGGTTAAAATGCTGAGCCCCCCCCCAAGAATCTTAAATATAGATTTTAATTAAGTTATTACATGTCTCTCTGTGCATTGTATCCTTGTGTGGTGCACATGTGTGTATGAGTGTGCACACTCACACAGGGGCTGGACGTCAGCATTGGGTGTCATCAACTATCGAGCCCATTCTTATTTTTGAGACGTGTTCTCTCATTAAACTGGGGCTTGCTATCTGTGCTAGACTGGCTGGCTAGAACAACCCAGTGACCTTTCTCTCCTATCTCCCCCACAGAACCTCCAGTGCTAGGGTGTAGATGGATGTCACCACACAGCTTTTATGGATATTGTAGGTTTTTGGAAAGGGGAAGGGCATAGCAAGCCTTAACTTCCTGAACTGTCTTCCTAGTCCTTCTTTAAAGTTGTTTTTTTGTTTTGTTTTGTTTTGTTTTGTTTTTGGTCTTTTTGAGACAGGGTTTCCCTGCAGCCCCAGCTGTCCTGGAACTCAATCTGTAGACCAGGCTGGCCTTGAACTCACAAAGATCCACCTGCCTCTGCCTCCCAAGTGCTAGGATTAAAGGCGTGTGCCACCACGCCCGGCTAAAGTTGTTTTTATTGATCATTTGTACAACTCATACAATGGTTCCCAATCAAACCCAGTTCCCCCCATGTCCCAACCCCCCATCAGAACTCATGCATTACAGCATCCAAGCTAAGCCCTATCCAGTCAAGCTCCCAAACCCAGGCATCCTCTGTGCAAATAGATCCACTGGAGTCCAGTAGATACACCCAGGAATCCTAGGTAAGCCCTACTCTTCTTCACTCAACAATACTCAGTCTCTTGCAGTTCTCAGTCTTCCGCCCATTTTTCTTGCTCTGCTTTGAGACCCTGTCCCAGTTGACATGGATTCCATGCCCGATGCCCAGGTTCCCACAGGTTTATATGTGCAAGCTTCTAGTTGATTGTCACTCACTGCTTCTTCACATTCATGGCTTCACCAGCCTTGGCTCTCACAATCCTTCTGCCCCTCATTTATCCCTGAGCCGTAGGTAGGTGAGGTTCATGATACGGGCCCCATCTAGGGATACACACTCAGAGCTCCTATTCTTTGAAGCTTGACAAGTTGTGGCCTTCTGTTTGCATCACACTCCATTTTGTAAAGAACTCTTACTGGTGAGAATTGAGGAGCGTGCTCATATTCTCTCTGTCCCTCATTCTGTGTGCAGAGGTTCAACCATTGGTGTGTCTCCCAGAAATGGGGACTTCTAAGATTTACATGTTCTATGTCTGATTAGTTGTGGGATTCTACAGTGGCTTCCATCTGCTGCAAAGGGTAGCTTTTTTGATGAGTTTCATATGATATGCTTGTCTGTAAATATAAGATTCCATAGTTAATGACACTGATAGGGTTTTCTCTAGGCTCTGTGTCTTCTCCAGCCCTGTGTGTATGGCTGAGTTTACAGTGGTTCTCATGGGTTCACTCCCATTGAGAGGATTCCAAGTCCAGTTCCATAGCTGTTGACCATCCGCCAGGCAACAGTGCCTCTACTGCAGCAGTAGAGGTAGCTTGCTATGCAGCTCATCATGGCTGTTCAGCTTTAGAGCTAAGTTGTACCACTGATTGATTATCTCCCTTAGCAGTGTGCACATTGTCTAGCATTATGAGCACTTAACTTCAGATAGACATGTTCCAGGTCAGTTCCTGTTCCACTAATCTAAGTAAGTCCTATCCCTGAAGCATGTCCTGTTCTGAACAGTAGCATCTTATTTTCTATTTCTGGTAGATAATGCAGAGTTTGGAGATAGCCTGCCTTGTTGAGAGCCACTTGGACCACTGTCACCAACCATTCGAAGAGAGGTGTCCTCTGTCTTGCACCATATTCCCTGGCGCACAGCCACAAGGTTGCACAATCAGGGCACTAATGTTCAAACTGTGTATGTGAATTTCTCATGGGGTCTGGGGGACACCACATTACACACTGGGTTTCCTGGCCTCTCAAGTTCTAATCACCTCTATTCTTTCTTCTTTCCTTCCCACCCCCCTCTTCCCTCCCCATCATCCCCACCCTCCTGCTCTCCTAACTTCCCCCCAACTCCCATCATACCAACCCCCCCATTTACTTTGGGTAGGTGCTACTCATTGTCTTTAAGTAATCCTTACTTGAACTTTATTTGAATGGTGTATTCCTGCCAAGGATGTCAATGTTGGTGATTTAAGGATTACATTCTCAGATATCACTCGTCAATGCCAGCAATAGTTCTTTCTCCAGGAAGTCAGGCTTCATTGTCATATATGACTCCCTAAAAGCAAATGTACTTCTGCAGAGTTTAAGTGCATGCCTTGCAAAGACATGTTTAAGAATTTTATTAACTTCATGATCACTACCTCTCTCCATCTCCTCTCAAACCCACCTTCAAAACCCCTCAACTTCATGTCCTTTTTTTTTTTTAAGCTTATCAAGTCAAATTTGCATTCCCCAAATACTCCTGAGTCGGGGTTTATCCCCTGGACAGTGCTCAACCTACCAGGGATCCCAACCTTAAAGAAAACTGAATCTCCTCCTCCCTGCAGCTTCCAATTGCCAGTAGCTCCGCATTAGGGCTGGGGCTTCCTTCCATGCTGCGACTTTGTCTGGCTCATTCTTGTGCAGGTTTTGTGCATGCTGGCACAACCTCTGTGAAGTGATATTTGCATCTGTTCTGTTTTTTTTTTAATTTGTTTATTTTCTATGTGTATGAATGTACTGTTCTCCTGGAATTGGAGTTACAGACGGTTCTCAGCCACCATGTGGGTGCTGGGGATTGAACCCGGGTCCTCTGCAAGAGCCATCAGCGCTCTTAACCGCTAGGCTATCTGTCCAGCCCATCTGTTCTGTTTTATCCAGAAAGCACTGTTTCACTGTAGTCACCCACCCACCCCCACTCTTAAAGATCTTTCTGTCTTCCCTTCCACAATGATCCCTGATCTTTAGGAGAAGGCGTGATACAGGCGCTTTATTTAGGACCCAGAACTCCATAGTCTCTTATTTTCTGCAAGTTGTGAATCTCTGTGTTAATTGTATTCTACTGCAGAAAAGAAGGGCAACCTTTCTTTTTCTCTGATACTTAAGTCACAATTAGAAGTCACAGTTAAAATGCAATATTTAATTAAACACTTTTACTGTAAATGAAAGAACTCAAGGCTATGGATATAGTGCAGAATAACAGCCCTGAGCTATGCCCTCAGCAGCATGGGAGTCCCTGGATTTCATCCTCAGTACCACAAAGAGCAACAAAAACATCAATAACAGCTGAAATAGCTGTGGTTAAAAACTATAACACAAAAACAAAAAACAAAAAACTATAACACAAAGCCAGAGATACGGCTCAATGGGTAAGAGCACTGGCTGTTCTGGCAAAAGACCTGGGTACAAATCCCAGCACATACATGGCAACTAACAATCACCCATAGCTCCAGTTCCATGGGATCCAATGCCCCCTTCTATCTTCTGCTGGTATTGAACAACACAGGTGCACTTGTATAGATGGACACAGTGCATTCATACCCATAAATTAAAATAAAAATATCTACAACTATTTGTTTTGGTTTCTTGTATTTTTGCCTGCGTCATCCATGATAATAATTACACTCCCTCATGTTTGAAAAAGTTTAGCTTGGTGCTTCCATAGGAGTTTATGTATGGCATGTGTTTATGTGTATCATATCATGTTATGGTACCAGGTGACACACAATGGTGAATCTGTGTCATCCTGTGGTTAATGACAAGTCACCAGAAAAGTGTCTCACTTGAAGAAAGTGTACTATGAAGAACAAATATCCCTTTCCTTCCTCCACTGTCTCATTTAGAATATCATTGGGGATATTGTGGTATGTGAATACAACTTCATACCTCATAGTTCGACCCCAACCATCAGATTTTATGTCAGAGAATACCATACTATTAATGCAAATTGTACTTTCTCCTTTAAATCCCCAGCTTGCCCCAGAGAGCCTGCTTTCTCCCATGTATCATAGAGCAGTGTTATTTTCAATAACTGAGTTATTTTCTGTAGACAAACTCCGATGCTCATAATTCAGGCTATCTGCTTTTTTATTACTCTCTGACATAGTACAGAGTCTCTAGGCTTCACACAAAGATAAATGCTTATATGAGGCTTGCAATTATTCCTACATCTACCAGGCTTTTATTTATGCTTGTATACAGAGCACAGTATAATTCATATCTGTCAAATGTTGCCAAGACTCATTGTAAACCCATGAGGTAGATAGAAACAGGAGGGTTCCAAGATTTGTGACCTAGCCTCCCTGTGGTTCACAGAAGTCATTGCCCTTCTGAGAGGACAGAGAGCCACCACCAGAAGAATGATGACTTTAAAAAGGTCAGATTCCAAAGCTGTTCCTGAGGGAATCTATGAGCAGTTTAATAAATGACTCAATATGAGAGAGTACATGAGACTTTCTTTCAGGTTGAGAAAGATTTAGGAAATGGAAATGCCACTTAAAAGACTGAAAAATCCCAGCAAATTAGTTCCGTGCCTCTGGGAACATGTGTTTTATGTCTGTTTCCTGCTTTCTTTACCAATACTAGAATTTCCTAGATAAGGAATATAGACCAAGTTGGCCATTTCTTATGACCTAGCAATAAGAGCTCAAGTGTAGCAATTGTTCCATGTAAACAGAATGGCTAGAGTCAACTATCAAGAAGGTGAACATAGATTTTATTTTAAACTCTATTGTGCCAGCTAATTTTTGCCTTTTCTCTTCCTGTCTCCTTCTCTGACTCCAATGCAAGAACAGAGGGTTTTTCTTTCCTTCAAATGTCCTATTCATTCTCCATAAACTAGAAGCTTCTAGTGAGCTATGATGGTCATTTGGTTTATCAGTTTGATGGCATTAATGAGGCAGATCCTCAGTATGTCTGTGAGGATATTCTGAGGAGGTTTAACTGAGGATAGAAGAGCTACCCTGAATGTGGGTGGTACCATCCTGTGGGCTGGGGTCCCAGACTGAAATAAAAAAGAAAAAGATAGAGTTAACTCGGGGTTGGCATTCTCTTTTCTCTGCTTCCTGGTGGGCACTGTGGACCAAATCCCTCTGACAGCCATGCCATCACCATCAAGCCTTCCTTATCATGGTGGACTGTGTTCCTCTGAACTGGGAGCCAAAATACTTCTTCCTTTAACTTGGGGGTGGTTGTCTAGTATTTGGTTATGGCATTGAAAAAATTGACTTATAGAAAGCCTTTTAAATCCCTGCACACTCAGTTCCAGGCTCCTTCCTCACCCTACTTCTAACCACATTGTATTCTTGTCATATGCAATACTACACCGCACTTTAAGACAGGGATGATGGGGCATTGGCCTTGAAAATAGACCTTGGTACAGTGTACAGAGTAGACAGGCTGGAGGGCAGAACAGACAGAAACTACATCAGCAGAATACCACATAGGTTTCAATCTTGCTACTTTAATCCCATACACAAAGATCTGTCATATGACAGTACATGTTAGAATTCTCAGCAAAGTCTGTATCCCTAAGTCCCACCCACACTGAGAACTTGATGTTACATTGACATCAGAACAGTCTCCCTGGCTTCATGTCTCACTGGCAAAATTTAAATTAAGTCACAAATGGAAGCACCTCAGAGGAGCTGGGTAGTCGCAAACTGTATGTTTTGATGTTTGGAAAAGACATAGCATGTAACTGCTCAGAAGCTGTCATTTTCCACTGAGCTGAAAACATAATTGTGTTTCTGAATAGCAGATCAATAGTGCTGAGATAAAAGAAAAGGAGATGAAAAGTGTCTTTTGTCTCTATATTCTCTCCACCCAGTCTAACAAGCTAAAGTACTACTAAGACATAGAGAGAGAGAGCTCATTTTAAGCTCATTGCTGCTGAATTACTGAGGAGAAGGGATGATGAGGAGAGGGTCTCTGACAGGCTTGTTTATAGTCTCTGCTCCTGAGATGAAACAGCCATGCACAACAGCCTGAAACATTCTTAGAAACTAAACATCACCATGAGCTAGGGAGATCATGAATGAATTTTATACAATTTTAGGTTGTTCCACTAATAGCCAGAGGACCAAAAGTGGCAAATTGGCAGGGAAGACCAGAAGGGAGGAGTAAGGTCAGTTGGATGAGTGAGAATTTGGGGATGTGAATTAATGACTCTTAGAATAGTTTTCCCAGCCACAAAATGAAATTAAATTTGACTTTACTGAGTGCTATTTAGTTATAAAACTGTATAATATGATGTAAATGATCCATACTCTTTAGTAGGAAATAAGAGTCATCATCTTTAACCTATATACAATGCTTAATGGGAGATTTTCACAACCTTTTCCAATTCACATCACCTCTTATAGTTGAATTGACGAGAAGAGTGAGGTCATATTTTAAAAATTGCTTTTATTTTTATTGACTCTGAGAATTTCATGCAGTGTATTTTGATCATATTCAGCTTAATTCTTCCTCATAAATCCTCCCAGATACTCCTCTACATCCCTACCCCCAAATCATGTCGCCTTCATTTTTATAATTTAATAGTCCATTGACTCCATTTTGAGTTGTTTTTATATTCTAGGCATAGGCCCATCTACTGGAACTTGGTCAGCCTACCAGAAGCCATACACTTAAAGAAAACTGACTCCCCTTCTCCCAGAAACCATAAACTATACATAGCTTCTTAGGAGTGGGGCTGATGAACCTCTGCCCTTTCCATGCTAGAGTGTTGACTGTCTTGATCTTCTGTAGGTCTTATGTAGGCAGTCATAGCTGCTGTCAGGTCATGAGTGCAGAGGTCCTGTCAGATCCCCAAGATAAATTTTTCTCTTATCTTCCCCAACCTTTTGCTCTTTTAATCATTCCACCCCCTCTTCCAAGTTGGTCCCTGAATAATGGGAAGTGTTGTGATCTAAACATCTCGTTTATGGTTTAACACTGTCATATAGTCTCTGCACTTCACCAGTTGAAAGTTTCTATGTTAATGAGAGTTAAGAGGTAGTTAGTGACTTCTTGGGTCCTTGTTCTACAATGCTTGAGGCTTATGTATAGAGGTTGCGTTGTAGATGTGTCACCTTGACATGAGCAATTCCCAGAACATTTCTGTACGTGTCCAGTTCTGTGACTCTACTATTCTCATCCTGTGCAAAAGAAGCTTCTTTCTGAGTGGTGCCTGGGATATTGGTCTGTTAATATAAGGATACCTCTTTTGTAGTTAGTAAGTTGTTCCCTTAGCCTAGGCATGGGCCAACCTTGGGGACTTCTCCAGGATCTATGACCTCTACAGTTCTGTGCATCAGGCTAATGTTTGCAATAATGAGTTTCCTCCCACGGAGTGGGCTTAGGACCAATTAGTTACCCACTGAGTTCCCCCAAGATAAAAATGCCACTGTTATATTGATAACATATGCTGTGCTGGTCATTGGTGTGGATATTTGGTCTTGAAGCTGGTGTTGGACCATTGATTGAAGAAACACATAACAATTCAATTAAAAAAATAAAAAGAAAAATATAAAATAGGAAAAATTTAATTGCTTAATGTAAAAAAGAAAGTTTTTATGTTAACTATAAGCTACTGCACATAGAAACCTCTCATGAGATCTGTGAGATGTACTAATCTTGGTTCAGAACTGGTCCATCCTTCAGGTCTGCAGCAATCACTGGAGCTGCTGGGAGATGTGGAACCACATGAGGACCTTCCTGGGGTTTTGTTCTTGAATAACATATATTACAGGAACAGCTTAATGGTTTCTAACTCATCATTCATTCATTTAATCCCTGAATGATTTGATATTTTCTTTTTTTTTTTTTTTCTTTTTTTTTTTGGTCTTATCGAGACAGGGTCTCCCTGTAGTCCCAGCTGTCCTGGAACTCTGTAGACCAGGCTGGCCTTGAACTCACAAAGATCCGCCTGCCTCTGCCTCCCAAGTGCTAGGATATTTTCTACAATGCATTATCGAGTGGTATTGAGAGCTTGGGAAACAAAAGTAAATACGATATGAGCTCTGTTTTCTGAAGAGTACAATATAACAGGAAAAGGAAATACTAAGTATGATGCACATTTCTTTTATCCAACTTTACTCTATATTTGTGTTAGACACTATGGCGAAATACCTGGGAAAATAAGAGCACAATAAAGGAAGGTTTATTTTGGCCCACAAGTTTCAGTTTGTGGCCTTCTAGTTCCATTGCTTTGGGTTGATAAGTAGCCAGAATGTTATTCCAAGTGCATTAGTTAAATGGAAGCATGCTTTGCAAGGGGAGGCTAACTCACTTATTTACTGTCTTCTGTATGGAGAATGAGTTGCTGGTGAGCAAAAGAAGAATCAGGAGAGCAGTTGAGATGCATTCATCCTCATCCAGTGCGAGTGGAAGATGAGAAAGATGAACCAGTCTGGGGTGCAGGTTACAGGTGGGCACAATGGGGTTCACTAAGGATCTGGGTGAAGCCAGAAAGAATTAGAGGGATTCCAGTGGTACACACCCAGGTATCTCTGGATCGGCTATGCTATTTCTATTGTCTTTTACTCACCCAGGGAAACGTGGAAGAGGTCTAGCTAGAAGAAGGGCAGCAAAGTATGATTCGGGCTCTTAATTCTGAGCATCCTTGTGGTAACCTCTTGAAGATGGAAATCAAACCTAAGGATGAAATATTTCCAGGGAGTAGATAATATTTCAAGTTGTGGATGAGGTGATATGAAAAAAATATGGTGGAATAAATGGCTCTGTACTTTATAAGAAATTTGATAAATCTCTCCCAACTGCCTCTTTTTGGTCCTTTCTGTATTGTGTTAAAATATGCATATAAATGACCTGTTTTGTGTGTAATCTGCAGGGAATATTTTCTGTAGAGAAGGTTATTTCTTAGAGTATTACCACTTTATGATATAGGCATGAATATTTTCATTCTCATTTATTGTTTTAGTAAAATATATGGATATTTGACCATCTTAATAGTTTCTAACTACATAGTTCAGTGGCATTAAATACATCCCTAGTGTTTCTGAAACCATCCCCAGCATCTGTTTCTAAAATTCTCCACCTTGTAAAACTGAAGCTTGATATCCATTAAAAACTAACCCTCCTTCCCACCCCCCACCCAAGTGCCTGTCAACCACCACACCAAATTCTGCCTGTATGCCTTTGACTAACTATCTCATGCAAGGGAATTAAATGTGTGCTGGTCAGGTTCTATTGTCAACTTGGCATAGCACAGTCACCTAGGAAGAAGGAACTTCAATTGAAAAAATTCCTAAATCAAAGTGGTCTGTGGCCATGTCTTTGAGGAACTGTCTTGTTTGATCACTGATGTGGGAGGGCCCAGTCTGCTGTGGGCAGCATCATGTAGGCAGGTAGGATGGCCCAAAGAGAGCTAGCTGAGCTTGAGCAAGTGGATGAGCCAGTAAGCAGATTCCCCCTTGTCTCTGCTGTCTGGACTTCCTGCTGAGATTGATCATTACCGAGAATTACAAACCAAATAACCCCTTTCTTGCCCCCATCAATTTTGGTTAATGTGTTGTTATTATAGAAAAAGAAAGAAAACTAGGGCAATATGTGTTTGTCTTTTTTAGGATTACCTTGTGATCAGGTTTCATTTACATTGTAGTGTCCAGAATTTCTATCCTTTTCAGGGCTGAGAAAAGGTCTGTTGTCATTTGATACCACATATTCCTCATCCATTCAGTCATCAGTTATGAGTGATGAGTGACCAGTTATTTCTGTAATCCATCCTATTCTATTGTGGTTTTTTTTTTTTTTTNCAAGACAGGGTCTCCCTGTAGCCTCAGCTGTTCTAGAACTCACTCTGTAGACCAGGCTGGCCTCGAACTCAGAAAGATCCGCCTGCCTCTGCCTCCCAAGTGCTAGGATTAAATGTGTGCCCCACCATGCCTGGCTCCTATTTCATGTTTAACTTCTGAACTGCACACACTCATCCATCTGCCAATAGATGACTATTAAACACCTGCAATGTGGAATGCAGTGATATAAGAAAGCTATAAGATGCTGTTAAAATTAGTGACTTGTAGTATGCTGTTCTATTATTCTACAAGTCAAAACTCTTGAATCTAGCATTGACTGAGTTGATTTTCTTTTGCATTTTATTTGTATTTTCCAAAACACTACAATGTTTGTAGAATTGAATTAGATAATACTACTTAGCAAGTAATGTCTCAGCATGAAAGTCAAATACTGATTCCCTTGGCATGCTTTTATAAAATGGTTAATGGGATGCCAACATCATTTTAAAAATATACACATGTATAGTGCATATCACATTTAAAGTAATTCATTTATATTTATTCCTCCCTTTTTATAGCAAGAGGAGGTGGAAACAATGTGTTTAATAAGGAAATTTTCTATGAGATAAATAATTCCATTACACCACAAATAAAATTTACTACAAAATTATACATGAGAAATTGTCAGGGAAGTGTTCACAATAGAAACTTCACTGTAGGTGTCTATTAGAAGAAACACTAGCTGGGAGTCCAATTTTCTTATACAATAACCACAAAAGCAGCATGCATTTCTAATAAGCAATGTCACAGAGTTGCCCCAGGCTGTATTTTGGTTCAGGAATGCAAATTCAGACTGTGTTTTCAAATGCAGTGAATGATTCTGGTCAAAAAAGGTGTTCTGTTTTAAGCCATTTACTGCATGAAGAGAGATTTTAGCGTGAGAGGGGTATGTGAATCTTGGAGTAAGGAGGCATGAAAAGACACTAAATCATTATGGTGACTGGATAATTTTATTTATTATGCAGTTTTTCTCCTTTCTTAAAAATTTGTATTCAATTTATCTTTTGCTGAGACAATATTTCATACTAGAAAATCTATACTCATTCCATCTTGGAGTGAGTGAGCATTTTATGACATCTCTTTAAAAATGACTTTTTTGTGTCAGAGTCATCCACTGGGTCACAAGTCATGGGTCACTTAATCCCAAACACAGAATCAAGGCAGTGAACATGAACGCCGCCGCCGAGGCGTCCTTCCTGGATGACATCATCTCGGCGGTTTCTCGGCGGGGTTTTATATGTGTTAGCTCTTTATAACGGACTGTCTAATGAAATGCGGTAGTGCTTTGCTCTGTTCTCTCTAGTTTTCCAATCTGCTTCAAATCAAAGCATTGGCCAGTCATGTCAGCTGTGTGGGACCGGACCAGTTTCAGTTTCCTTCCCCTAAGAAGTACAGTGAGACAGATATTCCTTGCCGTGCACTTGGAGTAAAAATCACTCCAGAGGGGCTGGAGAGATGGCCTAGCAGTTAAGAGCACCGACTGCTCTTGCAGAGGACCCGGGTTCGATCCCCAGCACCCACATGGCGGCTAAGAACAGTCTGTAACTCCAATTCCAGGAGAACTCCAGTTCCAGGGGAATCCGAGACCCTCTTCTGACCTCCGAGGCATTGCACGACACGGGTGCACAAACCTACATGCAGACAGTACATTCATACACATACAAAAATAATAAATAAATAAATAAATAAATAAATAAATAAATAAAATTATTTAAAAAAATCACTCCAGAACTAGCACCCAGAGTCAGGAAACGTGGTCCTTAATAAATCACATTATTGGTACCAGTGTTCACTTGAATGAGATGTTATTTGTGTGTGTGTGTGTGTGTGTGTGTGTGTGTCTGTGTGTTTGTGTGTGTGTGTGCCAAAAGTGTCATCATTTTGTACTTTGGATTTAACTTAACAGCTAATGGAACTCCTCAGAGGTCCCTAGAGAAGAAGGAATTATCTTAGGCTCAATTCCAAGAATCCCCTCTCTTCTCCATCACAAGCCATGAGGTAGATCATCCCCAGGTCTACAGATCTCTAGAGGTGATTAGAGGTGATTAGTCTGTCACATCATTGCTCAGAAAGACAATTGTTTGGGAGTGAAACACAATTAGTTGGTCTTTTAAAAATGGACAAATAATAATTGATAGAATGTGTGTAGAAGAGGAGCCATAACCTTCATTAAGGAGGCCATAAAATCATAAATCCCTTGAAATGGCTGACTGGCCCTAAATTGGCAGCCTGGCCTTTCTCAAACCTTATCAACTGATCACTCCCAGGACAGAGGGAGGCTGTTTATGGAGCCAACCTGTCTCCTTTAGGGCCTTGAGATAACTTGGCTGCTCAGCCTGGGAAAGCAATCTTAAAAGAAGGCCTTTGATTATCTAAGAACCCTGGGAATACATTCAAATACATTCCAGCTGGGCTCAGTAGGGTAAAGCCATCTACCTTTCTGCATTAGGTAGCAGATGCTCCTTTGCATGATGGAGCGTTTGTCCTCACTGTATACTGTGAATAAAAGGACACATTTCCTGCCTGTTTCAGGTCTGGTTCTTATTTCTTAACTTTAAACTTCTTCCCTTTTCCAAAATCTAACAATAATCATGTGATTTTATAACTAGATTGCAATTTTACTATGCATGCATAGAGTATGTAAGAAGCTAATCCTATCAGATCTGTGGGGAATCCCTTTATTTTCTACCTTTTTTCCTCTCTGCATTTGCATAATTTTAGACAATAAAAATGTACATCTTATGAGTGTAAGATCAGGACCATCACTTCCTAGGCAGGTGCAATTTCCATTGAAGCCCCTAAGGATTAATTTTCTTCATTAGCAATTTACTGCCTTCTCCAAATATACTCTACAGTTCCTCCAGCATTTTCTTCAACTTTGATCCTTTTGTTAAATGCTCCATCAACGTGTAAAGCTTTACATATCTGCAGCTTAAGGAGATTTCATTTAATGGAAACAAATGCATACCCTGAATACAATAGAAGGTCAAGGTTTCTATGGTTACTTCTAATGCCAATCTTCTACTTATGTAAATTGTCTACTGTGCAAATATGCAAAATAAACTGGCCCTAAGAACACTTAACTAGCATCCTCAAAAAGACTTCATTCAAAGTCTAATTTGCAGCTGAATAAACCCCTTCCTCCTTTCTGTTCTTATCCAGTTATCTTTAAGACATTTTGTTTGTATTTGAACATTCTCTTCCTTCTCCTTTGTAAACTCTCAAGATGGACATAATTGAATAATAACTAGAAGTCTTTTTTGTAGTTGATAGACTGTCACCAGACAACTGACTGTTGACTGTTGCTTACAAGTTGTGATAGGCAATTACTAAGCAACCAAGTGATCAAGCACATAAATTAATGAAGAATGACATGGTCATCATAATCAGTGAATTGAAAAGTATAAATTTTAGCACCCAGATGCTCAGAAGTCCCACCATTCAATTTATCCATCTTTTTTGTTTTTTATTTATTATTTTATGTATACGAGTGTACTGTCTGCATGTAGGTTGGTGCACCCGTGTTGTGCAATGCCGCAGAGGTCAGAAGAGGGCATCGGATTCCCCTGGAACTGGAGTCAAAGATGGTTCTTAGCCACCATGTGGGTGCTGGTAATCGAACCCGGGTCCTCTGCAAGAGCAGTCGGTGCTCTTAACCACTGAGCCAATCTCTCCAGCCCCAATTTATCCATCTTTATAAAACAAATGGTTTCTATGTGTTTGTCAGAATTGTAAAACACCTATTACTTTGGGAAACTCTCCCACCTTACGTGGGAAAATAGTCTTTAAAAATATATAGACAATTTCTGAGAGGATTCCTTGAAGAGAGTGAAGAGGGCAAGACACTATGTAGAAGGCAGCTGGATAAATGATGGGTTAATAAGGAGGTAGGGGGAGAGGCTGGCAGTGAATCCAGAATGCATAAGGAGTTCCTACCACTCACTAAGAAGAGGAAGAGGAAAATATTTAATCAAATGCATCAAAGTGAGATTTCCAAATGGCACAGTGTTATGGAAAACTGAGGTAGGAGATGTATGATATATAGAGGAGATACCTACCCAGGAGACTCTTGTGGGGAAATTGGAAACTGAGGCAGGAGATGTATGATATATAGAGGAGATACCTACCCAGGAGACTCTTGTGGGGAAATTGGAAACTGAGGCAGGAGATGTATGATATATAGAGGAGATACCTACCCAGGAGACTCTTGTGGGGAAATTGGAAACTGAGGCAGGAGATGTATGATATATAGAGGAGATACCTACCCAGGAGACTCCTGTGGGGAAATCAGAAAAGTTTATTCATGCTGGCAGACTTGAATAGAGTCTCCTCTGAACAACTTGAGCCCTGAGTTTAGTTCCTTTACAGTTTTAATAGGTCTTCCCTGTCTTTGTTGTTGTTGTTGTTTTTGTTGTTGTTGTTGTTGCAACATTGCAGTTACAGGGTACGTGATTACCAGTGGAGATGCTCATGTGTCCTAAGGCCATCCAGGGGAAATTCCTTCTGCAGGCAAGTTTGCAGAGGCAAGGGTGAAGAAATTCTTTAACAACAGTCTTTACTACCAGTGCCATAGCATGCAAGGTAACTGCAAACAAATGCTCCATTAGATAACTGTGATATTCATTTCTCAAGATAGCTTTCTCCATTTTAGTTTAGATTTCTTTTGAAACAGAAATTTTAGTAAACATTCATAAAATCATTATAAGGTGAGTACTATGTCCTGAAGTATACAATCATTCATTAAGAATGAATGTATCAGACATACACAAAAATAATAGCAAATGTATGGGTATATTCCTTTTCCCCTTCCAGAGAATATATGGCAAGGTGTTAACATCATTATACATCAAGAAAATACAAATGAAAACCATAATGTGATACTGCTGTACATATACCAGTGTGGTTTTAAAGAAAGAAGCTAGTAGGTGTTTGCATGAATATGAAACAGCAAGAACTCTTACACACTACTGCCAGAAGTACAAACTGATATTGGAAATGCTTCAGAGTTCAACCTGGTGTTAGGAGTTAGATAGTGGGAAATGTTAGGGGAAAGTTTAGAAGGCGATAATATTCCCACTGAATTGCTGGAATGTGTCTAAAGAAGACCACCAAACAAACAAACAAACAAATAAACTCTCTACCTGGCAAGGCTATACATCAAATAAGAACACATGTCTTAGTTCTTTCTTTCCTGGCCAGGATCATACAGACCAAAGACAAAGTCTTGGAAGGGGACCAAAGGAGAGAAAGAGCTGAGGAATGTATGAAAGAACCAGCTACTATAACCGCCCTACTAGGAGATCCCACCATGCCTGACAGGGTGCTTTTAGTTCTTTGATCTATACTTTTGCTTCAATAAATGCCTGATGTCACCCTTTCCTCTTTACTTCATTCAATGCAGGGCATATGACTCTTTGTCTGCCTCTGGGGAAAAAAACAGGACTCCAGGACCCAGGCCCGCTGTTCTCTCACCCCCAGAACACTAGCATGTTCCATGCACAGCAATTCCACTACTAAGTAGATATCCCACATATTTCTTGCAGTGGTCACCAAAGTCCTTGCACAATAATAATTAAAATAAGTGTTAATACTTACAGCCCTGGGCTGGAGAGATAGCTCATCATTTGAGAGCACTGGCTGTTCTTGCAGAAGACCAAGGTTAGAATCCCAGCACCTACATTGTGGCTAATAACTGTCCATAACTCTAGTTCCAGGGCATCCAACACCTGTCCTCCTAGGGAACTGTACGACATGGGTGCATTTACACATATATAGGCATGCAGGCATTACACTCATATACATAAAATTTAAAAAAAATTATAGCCCCAAATCAGGAATTACTCAACTTTATTTTAAAAATTGAGTGGGTGAATAAATTAAAATATAATGTCAGGCATTGTGGAGTATGCCTTTAAACCCAGCACTCGGGAGGGAGAGGCAGATGGATCTCTGTGAGTTCAAGGCCAGCCTGGTCTATATAGTGAGCTCCAGGACAGCTAGGATTATGGGGAAAAGCTGTCTCAAAAAGACCAAAAATCTATCTATCTGTCTGTCTGTCTGTCTATCTAGATACTCATAAAATAAAATACAATAGAACAACAAAAATATAATATTGATACTTCAAAAGTGTATTGTGTTTATCTATTTGTGTGTGTGTGTGTGTGTGTGTGTGTGTGTGTGTTCAGGCATATATGTGATGTGTGGAGGTCACAGGACAACTTTTGGCAGTCAGTTCTCTTCTTCCACCACATGGGTCTTAATTCATGATCCATGACCTGAGGTTTGAACTCAGAACAGCAAGCTCAGTGGCAAACACTCAGCCATCTCACTCATTCACCACTGATACTTTTATGAATAAATCTCATGACCATTATACTGAGTTAATAAAGTAGCCAGGCACAAGTGAGGTTTCTAGTTATAGAGAGTTCCAACACAAGTAATGAAGTATTAGAAGTCAAGATAAATGAACATTGCAAATTATAATAGTCCTTGGGTAGAAATATAAGTGAGCTTCTCATTAAGAAATAATGTTTATGGGCTGGAAAGTTGGGGCAGCCGTTAAGAGTATTGGATGCCCTTGCAGAGGACCCAGGTTCCATTCCCAGCACCCACATGGCAGCTAACAACCATCTGCAACTCCAGTTCCATGGGATCTGATGTCCTCTTCTGGCATCCGTAGGCACTGCTTAACACAGTGAACTGACTTACATATGTAAAGTTAAAATACTCATACATGTAAAATAAAAGTAAATAAGTAAATTTTAAAAAGAAATAATGTTGGTGTTGGAGAGGTTGCTCAGTGGTTAAAAGCTACTCTTGCAGAGGGGCTGGGTTCAAATCTCAGCACCACCTGGTGGCTAGCAACCAATCTTTAACTTCAGTTCCAGGGGACACCCTCCTCTGACCTCTGCAGGCATTGCATGACATGAGTGTCCCTACCCACATGCAAGCAACACATAAAATAAAAATAATAATTAAAATATTCTTAAAACGAATGTTTAGAAAAATCAGAAATAAACTCTATAATTCTCTGATGTAATCACAAAATAATTTCAAATCAGTGTGGTCTGATATATTTGTGGTAATTATTAGAAGTCTAATTTGTATTCTACCTTCTTCCAAAGAACCTTAGAAACTTTCTGAATGGCTGGTAGTACTTTAGTTTTATTTTGAGGATGGGTAACTTGGGAATTAAATACTTATAATAATCCTCTCACTAATGAAAGGACATATCAGAGGGTTCGTGTCCCCATATCACCTGAGAATTCTTAGTAAGCTGTGTAGAGCACACAGTGGACCTTGAAGTTTAAAAGACTTTTGCAGGTGTGTGACATGAAGCAGACCCTAAAGACACAAGAGGCACTTGACAGAGTAGCTTATGCTCCCTTGCAGTGGTCACCAAAGTCCTTGCACAATAATAATTAAAACAAGTGTTAACACTTATATCCCTGGGCTAGAGAGAGATAGCTCATCAGTTGAGAGCACTGGCTGTTCTTGCAGAAGACTGGGGTTCGAATCCCAGCACCTACAACTGTTCTGGGTTTGAATGACCAAAGCCAGCTTTGATGGCTTTCTGGAGATTTTCTGCTGGTACCTTAGATGAGACTTGATTTTTCCTCCTCACCTTGCTGAGTGGTCTCTCTCAGATATGACTCACTTTGCCTACATTACAGTAGATTGAAATCTAACCATTCTCTATCACCTTTGCCAGATTGCCAGTCCAGGGTGTGATGATTTATGAACTGAATTTGAGAAGGGTTATAATCTGTTTGTATTGGGTTACTTTTCAACTTGTTGAGTATGCTATCATAGAGATTCCTAAGTGGTAAACTTGGTTCTATCAGTTTTGTCTCAAACTGGCTGTACCTATGAAACAGGAGTCTGACATGGTGGCCAACTAAAGAGGTCACACAACAGGATGACAACCAGTGATGGCCTTGGACCCAGAAATCCCACCACTTGGTGCAAACTGGAACGGAGTCAGACTGACAGGAGATAACTTGATTCTGTTTAGTCCCTGTTTCTTCAGGGCCCTCTGAAAAAGTGATTCTCAAGGGCTGCTTCCTGGCCCAGAACCCCTCCTACTCTTGAGATATAGTTATAAATGCAAATTTATAACTGCTGGATCACATCTGCTGGATCACATACCCTGGGAATGAGGTCTAGCCCCTACGATTTACAAAGCATTTACTTCTGAGTAAGTCTGGAGCATGTTAGACTTACAGGACCGACATTATTTCAACTCCACTTCTCAGTGTAATGCCAGAAAGGAAAGGGCATGTGGTTTATATTATCAGCTTCAGTTAAAACATCTAATAGAGGGCAGGAGAGATGGCCTAGCGGTTAAGAGCACCGACTGCTCTTGTAGAGGACCCGGGTTCAATCCCCAGCACCCACATGGCGGCTGAGAACTGTCTGAAACTACAATTCCAGGAGAACTCCAGTTCCAGGGGAATCCGACACCCTCTTCTGACCTCCGCGGCATTGCATGACATGGGTGCACAGGCCTGCATGCAGACAGTACATTCATACACATAGAGAAAAATAAATAAAACTTTAAAAAAACATCTAATAGATAAAAACAATGAAGATGCTTCAGAAGTGCTGAAGACAGCCTAAGACAAAAGGGCTGCTGTATAATTGATGTTTAAAACACTTCACCAGCTTCATCTTCAGAAACTGTGACTTATTTGGTCTTGGGTAAAGTCCCCAGTACTGGTATTGTTTTAAGGAGTCTTGTTTCATCTCTAAGTGCTATTATAATGGAATATCATTGCCTAGAAAGAGATCTCTTACAGTTCAAGAGGCTGAAAGTCAGATAGGGGTCAACCCGGGGAGGGCCAGCTTTCTGGTTCATAGACATCATCTCTTAATCCCAGTCACAAGGTTCTGCTCTTATAATCTATTCACCTTCCTCCAGCCCTACTTCCCAATACCATCATAATTTGGCTTGAATTTCTATGCAGAAGTTTAGGAAAGAGACACAGATGTTCCATCTATAACAGCATCTACCAAACTCTTAACTGCAGGCTGCCTCCAGGACTATGAAGTTAACAGTCCAGATCACCAACCCCTTTACGTATACTGACACCATGAGTTTCTCCCCAGGCTACCTGTGTTCAGTTTCCTGTTCATCTTCATATCTAATCACAGCATTTCTGTTTGGTGTATTTTGACTCATGGGAATCAATTCATTTAAAATATTTCTTGATTACCATCAATGTAGCCTGTCAGAGATAGAGAAAATAGAGTGCCCTCCACCCATTGCCTCCCATCTATCCTGTGTGGTTCTCTTCTCATCTCGTTCTTCAAATGTGTAGTGGCTTTCTTCCCATGTAGATTAATAATTAGGACTCTGGGGTCAAAGCATTAGGAGTTTGAGTGACAGCCTAATAGATTGTGGATGAAGCCATCTTAAGCAAATAGCTCAGCTGCTGGGAGCCTCTTGAATTTCTCAGTTATAAAAAGAAGGTGGTATAGTTCCTTCATACTGTGTTACCAGGAAGATTCAACGCACATGCAAAGGACATGCCAAGCACAGTGCCCAAGGCACTGATCAGCTTTCTAGATGTGGTTTTTGTGTTAGTTACTTTTCATTTCGATGACCAAATAATAGAAAAGAAGCAACCTAAGAGAGGATGGGTTTTTTTTGTCACTTTGAGGGGGTACAATCCACCATGGTGGGGAAGACATGGTAGCAGCTGTCTCCCGGGTGGCCGGAAAGTGCAGCTGAGGTACCGCACCTGTTCATATTATGACAGAACAGGAAGTAGAGAGCAGACAGGAAGTAGAAATGGGATATAAATCCTCAAGACTGCTCCCAGTCACCCATTTCCTCCAGGGAGGCCCCACCTCCTAAAGTTTCCACAACCTGCCACAACTGCATCACCACTGGGAACTAAGTTTTTAAACACATGAATCTATGGGAGACATTTCACATTCAAACATGGCAACCCTTTCCTCAGTCCTTTCTCACATCCTCTTCAGCCTCTCTGGAATTGGCCTCTAAAGCTTCGGCTCCCCCAACCCCCAGCCACACACATGCTACTTGTGTGAACTTGGGCATACTATATAATCCTCTAAAATGGTCATTCATTTCTAACATTCATGCTCGATACAGTAATTAAATGGTATAAACCCCTCGACGCATTTTTCAAAGTTTTCTGAGTTTCAGTCTCCATATAGTTGGTCTTCCATTTAGTTAATATTTGTGTTAGAGTTGAGGTTGAGATTAGTGTTCGGTTGGTAAGGTATTAATGTGAACCATAATTTTGTGTCCAGTGGATGGTGATGCAGAAGCTGATATTCTATCATTGCCCCTCCCCCATTTCCTGAGCTTCCTGGTAAGACCAACTGTTACACTTATCTCACTGTCACAAAATGGTAAAGGAAAGCAACTTAAGATGGGGAGAGATTTCCTTCAGCTTACAGTTTCAGAGGGCTCAGCCACTGATTGCCTTTGTGTTTCTCAACAATATACCTCTGCATTTGGAGTACATGACAGAAGTTGTTTACTGTATGGTGGATGGGGCAGGGAACAGCACGAGGAGGAGACTGAGGACCAGGAATAACCTTCAAAGGGATGTGTTACTGACTAAAACAATATAAGGAAGGAAAGGCTATTTGGGGTCAAAATTTCAGGGGACGTAGCAAATTACGGCAGGGCAGGTGGAGGAAGCTGGTCACGTTATGGCCACAGTCGGGAAGTAAAAAGCAATGCATGCCTATGCTCAGCTTCCTTTCTATCTCCAATTTATTTAGTCTTGGACCCCCAGTCCATGAAATGGTTCCACCCATATTTAGGGGAGCTCTTTCCCCCCTCAGTTAATGTAAGCTAGATAATCTCTCACAGACTCTCTCATAGGGTTGTTAACGTGGTGACTCTGGATCCCATCAGTTTGGCAATCAAGAGGAACCATCACAGAATGCCTCTAGTGACCTCTTTCCTTCACTTGGTCCTCAAAGTTGGCAGAACCTCAAAAATACTAGCTGTGGACTGATCCAACACCATGAGCCTGTGGGAGACATTTGTATTCAAACAACAACACTAGTTTTCTCCCCAGATCCTCTCACTCTAACTTTCCTTCCAACAGTTCTCCCACCTTTTGTCATCCACTTTATTCTCAGAGGCCAAGCTGAAAGTTTTGGTCTCCGGGGAGAAATTCCTCTCCTTTCTTCAGCCCTAGACAGCCTTGATTTACAGCTGGACTCCAATCTTTTTTCTCCCTTTCACCAAGAACTAAATCTTCCTGATCAGTGTTCAGTAAATACATTGCTCCCCTTCAAAGGTGGTTAAGGTCTCTCAAACTTTCTAAAACCTCATCTTCCCTAATGTTTTCTAATCTCAGAACCATTTGCAGTTCTTCTTTTGTCTCTGGTGCTTGGAAACTGAAATATCCTTCAAGACCATCTGTGAAACAACCAATTCAATTAAATGTTGAGGTAAGTGCACATGTGGCATAATTGAGAAAAACTGGAGAAGCTTCCCTTAAAGAAATGATAAGGAATTCTCAGTGGCTATGGAAATACATGCATTGTGATTCCCTGCACTCCCAATGTGCCCGGTGCCCATGAGTCCCACTATCTTATGCGAAGCTGATTTCTCTTTGTCTATACAAAAAAAAGGCTATTCAGAATCGCTTATGGAACTCCCTAGTGTTTGCTGGTTGGAGAGTGCTGAGGGGAGAATTAAAGGGATTATCCTAAATGCATCCATTAAGAATATCGGAATGGAGCTAAAGTCTTGTATGACTCAAACAGAAGCCAACTCACTAGAAATACATGATGAAGCATTTCACAGATAATGAACAACTAACTAATCCAGGAATGTATTGTCAACTGCTCAGGATTCCATCAAAACCATTGGTATTAGAGCAGTCTCTCCCTGTGGGACAGCCCTTAATGGCTTCCTATGTTAGCTGTGTTTTCTACACGTGAAGGAGTTTTGAAGGTCATGCAGACCAACTCTTGGCTAATGCATAAATTTACTCTACAGTATCTGCCTCAGTAAATATTGGAGCCATTCTGGGGACTGCTACATTGAAGTCTTATAAAGGAATAAACACCTCTGGTCTGAGCAGTCTAATTGATGACACATAGTGCCTGTCTCCATTTAATGTTTATCCCTGATTTTAGCATAGGTGTCTTCATTGTTCTGCTCCTGGCTGCACTCCAGCCCCACTCTCACAGAAGCCTTGACTCTGCTGTGGAAGGGCCTCTGCATGCTATGCTTTCCTGCTTTATGTCCTCTGGATTCTGCCCTAAACTGTCTCTGCTCTCCACCCCTATTTATATGGAGTAGCGAATGGAGCTCATGGTATTGTGTCTGCTCTATCCAAGTGTTGGGAGAATTGACCACACCTCATCCAGAAGATCAGCCTCGGGGACAGGAAATCACCACATGGGATAGCCAATGACATCTTCCAGACCCTTGAAGATTAAATGCACCAAACTTAGAACTGCACCTCTGTAGTAGCAAAATAGTATGATTGGTTAAGTTTAAGAACTCAGAAGGCACATTGACCTGAGTTCCCATTCTTGATCCCAGTCTTTTGCCAACTAGCTAAAACTCTATTTTCCAGTCTAGTTTTCTAGTAAATTCTTCGTAGAAACAGAAAAAAAAATTGAGGGTTCTTATGAAGGGTTGAGTCCCACAATGACTAGTTCATGTGGGTATTTGTTTTTACTGTGTTGCTTCTGATTGTTATTTTGCTTATTCATCTTTTTTTTTTTTTTTCTTTTCAAGACAGGGTACCTCGGTAGCCCCAGCTGTCTTGGAACTCACTATGTAGACCAGGCTGGCCTTGAACTCACAGAGATCTGCCTGCCTCTGCCTCCTGAGTGTTGGGATTAAAGTTGTGTGTCACCAAGCCTGACTGCTTATTCATCTTAACCTTTCTCTTGGGACTCATATATCTTGGGATATATGAGTCCAGTCTTCTAAATAACTGAATTTCATTGAAGACAATTTTCATATCCCTTCTCATTCCTTTGGAAAGGGAAAGAAGTGGGTTCCCATGGAAACAATTATTTCTTATGTGAAATGGATTTGAAACTTTTCCTGTAATGTATACAGAGCCTAGAGGATAGTCTTAGACAAGGTAGACACAAATATAATTTCTACGTTTTAACTTCAATTTTCAGAATTAAGAAAATTGCCCAATGTCTTCTTCGGTGAAGGTAGTCTAATTTGAAATAAGATAAAGGTTTTGGAAAATTTAATTTACATTATTAAAATTTTTCATTCCTAACATGTCATAGTAAACCCAGAGTTCTTTACACATACAAGATACATTTTCAAGGGAACATGAAATGCAGGCAACAGAAAGCAGGGATAATCAATAAGAGAATAGGGAACAGGGAAAAGACAATACAAGCAGCAGCCAGATGAGTCAGGAAGTTGGTACCATGTCCTGCTGGTGTCTGTGTAATAGAAGAAGGTTTTTTACATCCCCTGTCTTCTGAGGAAAGGATATGTACTGATCTAGTCATGACAATTTCTTTCTCAAAGCCTTGGCCTATGGGTGGGCATTCTCTTGCACTTCTAAGTTATATTTGGACTCAGCAGATTCCCAGAAATTTCCCCCATAGAATATGGCAAGAGTCATCTGAAGCACGGGTAAAGGAAGTTTCAGCCAGTTGTGACCATCTGAAGACAATCAGAAACAATGAAGTAAGTATTGGTCACCTAAGCAACGATAGGTTCTGAAAGAATGCCAAGAACCTGGAGACTTGGGGCTGGAGAGATGGCCTAGCGGTTAAGAGCACCGACTGCTCTTGCAGAGGACCCGGGTTCAATTCCCAGCACCCACAGGGCAACTGAGAACCGTCTTTAACTCCAGTTCCAGGGGAATCCAACGCCCTCTTCTGATCTCCGCGGCATTGCACGACACGGGTGCACAGACCTACATGCAGACAGTACATTCATACACATAATAAAATAAATAAAATTAAAAAAAAGAACCTGGAGACAAGGGGGCCAAGGATGTAGTGAAGTGCGCCGTGGTGGGTTCTATGCTACAGAGAATGCCAGCTGAAGCGCATTTGCATGTGGGTGCTCTTGTGAGTTTGGGACCCTCCTTCCACCTTTGGGATATTGTGTGGATTCTGCCATTCAGTAAAATCATGATGGTTACATGATGGTTACATGCTCATACATGCTCATTACATCAAAGCAATTTAAAGTGAGAAAGGAAGCTGTTGGGCATCTCACTCATTTTTTTTTTTTTTTGGCCAATTCAATATACCAATAGTAATCACTGCTTTGATCTTAGCAAGACTTGCCAAAAACCACCCCTCTCTTCTGTGTGGATCCTTACACATAAGTATACAGTGCAAGTTTTACTGGAAGAAACTGGTCTCTACACTAGCAGTATGTTTAGAGGTTAACTCAGATTCTGACCATCTATTAGCCAAGTCATATGTACCTCTCGCTGAATCCAAAGCCCGAGTTGCTGGAAACGGTTCCATGGAAACTCAGGAACAAACAGTCATCAATAATTCCTCCTTTATCTATTTACAGAATGTTTATGTTTGGCCTCAGTCCTTTCTTGAAGCTTCAACAATAGAAACAAAGATATCAAGATTCATGTAGGGCTAAGAAGTGCAATAAATGTCTCTCAATTAAGTACCTTAAAAACCTCCTGTCATATTTCATATATATGAATATTTATAATATATATTTATTTATCTAATGGCTTCTAGTTATTCTGATTTGTGATTTTTAATAAAGTTATTGGAAGTCCTATTTATAGGAATTATTTATTGTCAGGCAACCCTACAACAGAATAAATAATGATAGAAAAAATGTTGTTCAATGTACCTCAGAAACAACATAAGGATATTTTGTGGCACTTTTTTTAATCCCTTCCTTAATGCCACTTGAATTAAAATATTGAGCGATAGGATGGGGAGAGAGCATAACCAGTAATCTCCTTATTTGCAAATATTAAGACCTGAGTTTTGTTCCTGGAACCCATGTTGAAAACAAAGCTAGGTATGATGATGCATGAACACTTGAAATCTTAGTGTCTGGAAGGCAGAGATAGGTGGGTCCCGGAGCCAGCTAGCTTATCCTTGCTTGGTGAGTTGCAGGCTGGAGAGAGACTGAATAAACAAGATGGGTGGGACCTGAGGAACAACACCAAATGTTGTTCTCTGGCCTCCCCATGCACGTACACATGTGCACCCCATACATACACACATAGGTGCATACACACACATATGCACAAAAATATTGAGAGAAGGACAATATGCAGCAACCTCTATTAAAAAGTTAAAGGCAGGGGCTGGAGAGATAGCCTAGCGGTTAAGAGCACCGACGCTCTTGCAGAGGACCCGGGTTCGATCCCCAGCACCCACATGGCGGCTAAGAACCGTCTGTAACTCCAATTCCAGGAGAACTCCAGTTCCAGGGGAATCCAACGCCCTCTTCTGACCTCCGCGGCATTGCACGACACGGGTGCACAGACCTGCATGCANACTTCAGAAAGGGCCTACACCTTGGGCCATCACCTTGTGTGCTATGGTTTTAGCATACGAATTTAGGGGATCACATTAAGACAACAACATTGGATCTATTTTCTCCTCACTATGAATGTAGATTTCATAGATCGATATCATGAAAATGCAATATATATATATAATATATAATATATATATATAATATATACATATATATAATATATAGTATATATATATGTATATATACTATATATATATACATATATATACATATATATATGCATATATATACATATATATATATATAATTTGTTGGCATGGTATCCACTCAACTTCACTTCCGTACTGTACATATTATTATGAAGTCCTAAAAGAGCAGGACCATACCATCCTGAATGGCACTGAAACGTCGCTACCCATCTATGAACATGTACCTGTAAAGCTTCTGAACACCACGGACCATGCAGGGGTTCTTTGTTATTTCATTTCCAGTCTATCGACGATTGTTCTCTCTGTCCACGGCTTTGGTATATACATTTCCCCACTTACTTTTCAAATGACATGGTAATAAAAACAGGAAAAATGTGATTATGGTTTTAAGGATGAGTAATTTGAAGTTAGAATATATTGTGCTCACCAAGGGGATGACAGTAAATAAATGAAGAAAGGGAACATTACAAAAGATGTATACATGCATTACGAGATTTGAGACTGTGGGGTTGTTTAATCGTATTTATGTTTCTCTAAATAGACTACACAATAGAAGTAGAATAGTGAAAATGTTCAGTGTAATAGTTGTTCACACACATTATTCAGTGTTCAGTGGTTCTGTATATAAAATGGTCATGTTGGTGTCAGACAGCACTATACAAACCACTGGAAAGAAATGGTCTCTGGAGAGTTCTTGAGCTACACTTTCACATGCCAAAGAAGATACAGTGCAATAGTGGCAGCCTGGTAAAAAAAAAATCCCAATTCAATCTATGACCCACTTCCTGCCAGGGTATGACACACGACTGGCACTGCAGCCTTGGTGACTTCTAAGGTCAGGAGGCTCTATTGACCACATTAGAAAGCTATTGGCATCCCTTCGTCAAAGTGTTATAGTGACTCAACCAAAATATTACCCAAGCATATGTGTCTTTGCCCACAGAGTAACTTGTTATAATCTTTAATATTTGTTACTATTTGTGTTTATTACTAGAATTAAAAGAAGACTGCTAAATGACCCACCAGTCCATTGCAAAACAGAACTTGGACAGTCCAAAGTGTTTGATGTGTCACCTCAGGGAAAAACAAACAAACAAACAAACAAAACTGAGTCTTCTATCTCTCATTCTCTTTCACCCTCCCCTCCACAGCCCAGGGACTTTCACAGAAGAGTTTGGCATGTAAGAGCCAAGGGGAGGGGGGTGGAGGGTGAAGTGTAGGATCACAGCAAAAATGGACTGGATTTATTTTTCTCTTTTCTTTTTATTGTGATCAACATTTTTGCATAAGTAAACCTCTTCAACTGGACTGGGGGACCCTGGGTTGTACAAAAACTGAACTCAGATGTTAACTGTTTGGGTTTATATGGACAATCCTTATGTTTATTGCCTATGTGTACTTACTGGTCTTGTAAATAAAATTATAAAAATGGTCATCTCAATATACCATTGGTTAATAGAACATAAGACAAATGTCATTAAGTGAAGAACACTTATGACAGTCTAAGATAATCATGAGGAAAAGAACTATAAAAGTACAGTCTTGGAGGCTGGAGAGATATTCAGTGGTTAATAGCACTTGCTACTCTTGCAGAGGTCCCAGGTTTAGTTCTCAGTACTCACATCAAGTGGCTGACAACTGTAATTCTATTTACAAGGATCCAGCACCCTCTGGCCCCCAAGGGTACCTGCATGTACATGGTGCACATAAACTCATATAGGCACACAAACACATATAAATAAAAATAATAAATCTTTTTTTAAGTACAATCTCATCTGTAAACATAATGTCCCTGTCAAACTTTTGGGGTTTGTTTTTTTTTTTTTTTGTCTTTTCGAGACAGGGTCTCCCTGTAGTCCCAGCTATCCTGGAACTCACTCTATAGACCAGGCTGGCCTTGAACTCACAAGGATCCGCCTGCCTCTGCCTCCCAAGTGCTAGGATTAAAGGCTCTGTCCAACTCTTATTCCTGGTTCAATAACTGAATCTGAAAAAAAAAAAAGCTGTATGTATGGTCTATGCCCATTTTAATGGTGTAAATGTTCCCATTTTGCTTGGTTCTAGGCAACTGATGGTTTAATTACTGGGTCAATCACTGAACACTGTGTAATTGGCTCTCACAAGCCGTAACAGGCAGGTTCTCACAATCCACTGTGTGTCAAAGTGTAACAGATGGTTCAGCTCTAACCCTACTAGAATTTAAAGGCATTCAGTGCATTTTGTTAACTATGTCTCTAAACCTGGGTTAGTGCCTAGGTATTGAACAAATACTTGGTTAATGACTGAATAAATGATAAGTAAAATTAATATGTTTTGTTACTTAGTGAACTTTTCTACAAACATTGTTTGAAGAATTTGCCTTTATCAAACAATTCACAAATGAAGATAGATAATGTAATCTAAACTAATAATAGCACAATGCCAGGCATTGGTCCGAACTTCTCTCCTTGGATTATATTACTACATTTTCACAAAGTCACAGTAAGGGGGGCTAGAAAGATGGCTCAGGGGTACTGACTGCTCTTCAGAGGACAGGGTTCATTTCCCCAGCACCCACATGGCAGCTAACAGCCATCCTTAACTCCAGTTCCAGGGGATCCGATGCCCTCTTCTGACCTTCGTAGGCATTGCAGGACATGGATGCACTTACATGCAGGCAATACACTCAAACACATAAAATATTTATTAAGAGTCACAGTAAGATAAATACCATTGCTGTCTTCCCTTCTCCAGTTGAGACAGAAACAATGAAAAGGAAATGTCATTCATAAGTTGCATGCCTACTAAAGGGAAAATGGGATTTGAAGCTCAGGATCTGTTCAGAGAGCAAAGGAAGGCAGGCATTACTGTGTACAGGGGGAGTAGAACACACTTAAATTTATTTATGTATGTGGTGTGTGTACATGTGTGTGTGTGTGTGTGTGTGTTTGTTTGTGTGTGTTACAACTCTCAGGCTCACTTCTTTCCTGCTGCCCTATGGGATCTACAGACCAAACTCAATTCATCAGGCCTGCACACTAGTGCCTCTCTCCACTGAAACATCTTAACATCTTGCTGGCCCAGGAATTAAAGAGGATGAGTTCCACCCACAATGACCTACATGACTTTGAATACATCTGAGCTCTTAGGATACTACTATTTGCATCTGCAGAGATGATATTAATATTAGGTCACCATAGAAATGACTTTTGGCTTAAAATTTGATGAGTTAATACCTTTCTTGAGGCCCCATACGCTGTAAATAGAAAGAGCCACCACTCCAAATCACATCTCCCAAGGGCTCTCAGGGCTTTCTTCTACACTATCCTATAGCATCTCTCATAAAGAAAGACTCAGATAGGCAGAGGCCCCAGGTGGGTGAATAGCAAGTACCCTTTGCATGTAACTACAACAAAATCAGGCCACAAAAGAAATTCAGGCAGGAATCTGCTGGTTACTTCCCATCTTAAATGTCGTTCCTTTGGTGTGATTATAGAATTGTAAAATGTCACAGCAGAAAAGACTTTTAATAACTTGATCATAATCTTTGATACTATATAGGTGATCCTGAGATAAGAGTTGTTTTGGAGCAAGTCAGTAAGCAGCATTATTCCATGGCCTGTGCCTCAGTTCCTGCCTCCAGGTTCCTGTCCTGAGTTCCTACCTTGGGCTCCCTGAGTGATGAACTATGACCCAGGAGATGTGAGCTGAATAAACCCTTTCCTCCCCAAGTTGGTGTTGGTCAGAGTGTTTCATCACAGCAATTGAAGAGAAACTAGAACAGAAATTGGTACCAGAAGTGGGGTATTGCTGTGACAGTCCTGATCTTGGTGATTTGGTGAAGTACTGTGGAAGCGTTTGGAACTTTGGGCTAGAAAAATCATTGAATGCCTAAAGATCATTACTGTGGAACTTGGAACAGTTTTTCTGAAAGAGTTGTAATCGATGGAGGCCTGGCTTGTGAAGTTTCTAGTTTAAAAGGGAAGCAGAGATCATCAGGGCTGTTTAATCTATGGGTTCTGGACAGATGGGGCTGAAGAATCAGCTGTAAGTAACAAGAGAGCAGCATCACTGTGGTGAAATCTTCTGGGAAGAATTTCTTCAGGGTCAGCCCACAGAAGCTATGTTCCAGAAGGGGCCTGAACCTCCATGTCAAGCCAGAAGCAGGACTTGGTAAGATGTAAGAGTCTCCTATATGGTTCCGGTGTTGAAAGCATGAAGGGGTCACAGAGAGCAGCTGAGGCCTGGCACTATGAGAGGCCAGGAAATACCACTGGTCAAAGTGTGACCTTGGTTGCAGTGAAGACCCCAGGATTCCAGGGGTCAGGAAGAGAAGCTGAAGTTTTGGATCAGGAGAGGTCAGAAGCAACCTCAGTTTCAGTGGTGACCCCAGCTTTTTTTTGAGATGCCAGGACCATGGGATGACAACCAAGAGTAGGTGTGGAATAGAATTGTCCTGGGCCTTCAAGATGAGCTGTGTGTGCCACAGACAGCAGAGTCAGAGAAGGGGAGCTGCCTAAACCCTTTAGAGCCCAGAAGATCGTGATTGAATCCCAGGTGTCCAGCCTTGAGCTACTTTGCTGGACTTAGGTTTTGTTTAGGTGTGCCTGATTCTTTCCTTTGAAATAAGACAGTACTTGTTTTGGATTTTACAGCAGCCCACAGTTAAGAGACTTTTAACAAACTGAACTTTTAAGTGTTTGGACATTTTAAAGACTATGGGGCTTTTAAGTTTGTACTGTCTTAGGTTGTGATTAGTGTTAACATCATACCTTGGGGACAAGAACTGGAAAGGTGGTGGTTTAATAGTGATGTCTTTTGTGTGTCAGTTTGACAAGGGGTCAAACATGCTGGATAGCTTTAGTGTCGACTTGACACACCTGGGTTGAAGGAGCCTCAATTGGGGAATTGACTCCATTGGACTGGCCTGTGGGCACATCTGTAGAGTACCGTCTTGATTGTTGAGCAGTGTGGGAGGGCCCAGCCCACTATGGGTGGTGCCACCCTGGGCAGATTGTTGTGTACCATATAAGAGTGCAGGGTGGGCATGGGCCAGGGGAGCAAGCCAGTAAGCAGCATTCTTCCATGGCCTGTGCCTCAGCTCCTGCCTCCAGGTTCCTGTCCTAAATTCCTACCTTGGGCTCCCCAAGTGATGAACTATGACCCAGGAGATGTGAACTGAATAAACCCTTTCCTCCCCATTGAGAAAAAAGTTCATGAAGTTCAGGATGACTGAAGGTCTTTACGCACTAGAACCTCTAATAAAATCCTCTCCTTAGAGCTTAGCTTCTTATCTCACAGGTCTCAAATTCTCAACCTCTTGGCTGATTGCCAAGACACAAGCTGACCCTCAGATGACAGAGACCAGAGGTGGCCAAGGGTGTCCTCTTTGGTCACAACACCAAGATGAGGAAACTATAAGGTTCTTGATATTTCTATTTTGTGTCTTTTTTTTGAGACAGGGTCTCCCTGTAGCTCCAGCTGTCCTAGAACTTACTATGTAGTCCAGGCTGGTCTTGAATTCATAGAGATCCACCTGCCTCTGACTCTTGAGTGCTGGGATTAAAGGCATGGGCCACCACACCTGACTCGAATGATTTTTCTAACCACACCAGACCAATCATTTTTCTGCACTCTACAACTGAGGGAACTCAGGTTCACAAGCAAGAAGTATTTTCCTGCAGTCACCAGCACAACCAAGGTTTGAGTGACTCCTAGACATGAATCTTAGCCATGGTTCACTCCTGAGACTCAGAGTGAGTGTGTCGCCACACTATGCAGTTGGGAGGACATGGGAAGAGAACAATGAAAGAAGACTGCTTTTCTGACTGTGAACACATAATAGTTTCCTCCCCTGGATGTCACACGCAGCAGTCTCGCCGGCAAGAACTTCACGCGGACAACAGGATTCTTCTGCAGCAGTATTTATTGTGCACAGCTCTTTTGTGAGAAGGACCCCGAAATGGGGCAGAAGCACTGCTTATATAGCAGTCTAGAGGGCTTGTGTATGCTCTGGATTGGTGCAGTGCCCTGATGCCTCATTAGCATGCCCAAGGTGCGGGCTCAGCCAGGGCTCAGAGAGCATGGGCTCAGAGAGTAGTAGTCATGCGCAGTTTCTCCAATGCAAAGGCAACGGCGGGAAGCGGCTTGTAGTGACTCAGGAAGTCGGCGCCATCTTAGGGCGTGGTACAGCACACATTGTTTGTGTGGTAGGCTGCCAACACCTGGACAATGCCCTTCTATTGCTTTATGCATTAGATAGCAGCAAACAGACCCTGTTTTAAAGCATCGACATTCCTAAGTATTCAATAACTTAGTAAGTACGTAAAAGAACACTGACAAATGAAACCAGAATAAAAACACCACAAGGCTCGTGATGACACCTGATGTTTTGTAATGAGAAACAGCACATTTTTTGATATTTTTTTTCAGTAACTCCACTTTCTGGATACTGGGCATCTTATAGGACATGGGAAACAACCAAACAACAAGAGCATATTCACTTGCAGAATGGAGGCTGAATTTCCAAAACTGAAGCCGAGGGTAGGCTCAGAGATGGATCCTCCCAGGCCTTCGTGAAAATACTTAGCATTCTTAAGCTTGTTGCAGCATGACTCTGTTTTCTAGGTCTGGTTTTATACAGTGTTCTCTCTGTGTCTATCTCTTATAATGACAACATTCAGCAGGGCTGGTGGCACACATCTTTAATCCCAGCACTATGGAGGCAGAGGCAGGCCAATCTCTGTGAGTTCAAGGCCAGCCTGGTCTACACAGTGAATTCCAAGACAGCTGGGGCTACAGAGAGACACTTTCTCAAAAAGATTAAAAATAATAAAAAGACAACATTGATGGGATAAGCTGGTTTGCCTTCATCATGACCTCTTACATTTAAAAAGAGCTATTTACAGGTAAGGAAACTGCCTACATTCTCGGGTTCTAGGTGGGCTTGAAGTTCATGGACCCTTTTCACCTCCGGACAGATATGCTTATGTGCACTGTAACCCTTCATCTCCTCTCTCTACATCATCTCTTCTCATGTCCCATGACTCTTGTAGCATGCTGTCTCTTTCAAAAACTTCCTATGTTGATGAGAATTGAAACATTCACTGACAGGCTTCTAACTGCAGAAGTTTTTGTTTTTGAAAAGACTTACAACTAACCCAGAGAACCCTTCCAAGTACCCAACTATATAATATCTTTTCTTTACCTCCAGTATCTGTGAGTATTCAGAGGCACATTGATTTGAGGAGTGTTGATCGCATGTGATAGGAACAAGGTTGCAAATACTCTGTAAGCACTTTCAGTATGTTGATAAATGTGTGAAACTCTTATGGCAGGTGCAGGAGAAAGTGCCAATTAAAAGTTAGCTGTCGTACACATTTATAGCTTGTGGTGTTGACTCCAGCACTTTGCTGCTGCTTATTAAAGCAGGAGTTGACAGGTAAATTTTCTTCTCCTGGATCCTCCTACAGGTCAGAAAATAATCCTGCATAGCTACTGGAATCCACCTGAACTTCTTAACGAGTTCTTTAGCTATAAATGTTATAATTCGACCAGTTCGGTTTGCTAAAGAACAAAACCAAAAAGCTTTACATTATGACTTTTTTTGTTTTTTGTTTTTTGAGACAGGATCTCCCTGAAGGCCCAGCTTTCCTGGAACTCTCTATGTAGACCAGGCTAGCCTTGAACTCACAGAGATCCACCTGCCTCTGCCTCCCAAGTGCTGGGATTAAAGGTGTGCACCACCTTGCCCGGCTTACATTATTACTTTTGATGGTGTTCAAAAATCATAGAACTGCAAGCTTTTTACTAAAACAGGTGCTACAGTTACCTGGTCACTTCAGTGCTGTTTAAAGCCTGTGCTCCAGCGACAGCCCTGTTACTGTGTCATTCAGGCAGTGTCCACTAAGAGCTCATTTCTCCAAGGATGGTTCTGGCTATCAGAAATTTCTTTCTTGGGACTAGAGAGTTGGGTCAGTGGTTAAGAGCACTGGATTCTCTTGCAGAAGACCAGGGTTTGGTTCCCAGAATCCACACAGCAGTTAATAACATTCCATAACTCCAGTTTTGGGGAATCTCATGTCCTTTTCTTGCCTCCATGGGGATTGCACATGCATTGTGCACTTACATACATGCAGGCTAAAGCAAACATAAATGAAAGCAAAAAAATATAAAGTTTTAAAAATTGAAAACATGTTCATGTGACACTAATACACTAATTTTTAAAAAGAAAGAAATTTCAGCTGGGTGTGGTGGCGCGCGCCTTTAATCCTAGTACTTGGGAGGCAGAGGCAGGTGGATCTTTGTGAGTTCAAGGCCAGCCTGGTCTACAAAGTGAGTTCCAGGACAACTGGGGCTACAGGGAGACCCTGTCTCAAAAAGACAAAAAAAATTTCTATTGTTATATTAAATGAGAAACATGTGATTTGGTTACACAAACATCAAGGCACTTTTAATACATTTAAGCATCATTTGAAAAAAATCTAGGTCTTGGGACTAGAGAGAGATGGCTCAGCTATTAAGAGCACTGGCTGTTCTCACAGAGGATTGAGGTTTGGTTCCCAGCACCATTGGATTTCAGGGGATCCGATGCCCTCTTCTGGCCTCCTCAGGTGCTGCATGCACATGGCGCACTTACATACATTCAGCCAAAACACTCATGCGCATACAATTAAAAAATAAAAATTAAAAATTAAAAATATAGGTCTTATCTGGCCCAGCTCCAATGAAGCAGCTTCTCAAATCTGTGGTCCCACAGAGGAAGGATGCTGGGGTTAGGGTTTGAGCAGGATTTTACCCGTGGTGTGGTCCCCTTTTCTCAGGCCATCCTAGGAGCCTCACCAGGATATCAATAATACACTCAACCCTATAGCTAATGGTGACTTTAAATATTTAGATAGTGGGGCATAAAATCTCACCAAAAGTCTGCAGGATCTGTCAGGACCATGATTCTCAGATGACAGAATGTGTGGAAATCCCCTAGGATTTTGTTAAATGGTAAACCCTATTCCTGAAAAGCAGGCGAGAGATTCTGCATTTGTAGCAAGGTCTCATACAATAAAATAGTAATGATTTTTGATGGTGAATTTATAAAGCAAAACCAAATTTCATTTCCAGTTTAAATGATACCAAAATTCTATAGTTATAGTTACTTCCTATGACTTCTTTAAATAAATAGCAAATTTAGTAAAATAGCTTTTAATAAAATAGAAAATTTATTGTCTTGAAACAACAGAATATATTCTACTACAGTTCGGGACATCACAAGTCTTAAATCATTTTCCCTTAGACCAAATTAAAATATTCTCAGGACCACGGTACTACAGGGGCTCTCTGGAAGAACTTTTTCTTGTCTCTTGAGCTTCTGATGGCTGCCTGCATTCTTTGGCTTATGGTCTCTAGTGCCTACCCACAATGTTGTGTTGTCTTCGCATCTTCTAAATGGCTGCAGTGTTTCCCTCTCCCTGACAAGCACTCTTGCAGTTACATTTAGGACTCAAATACAGTATCAAGAATAAGCTCATAATCTCATGGTCCTTAATTTTATGATCATAGTAGATTGTATAGATGTATGAAATGCTCAAAGAACAAATTTTATAGCTATATTTTTTTAAAGATCCTTAACCTAACCTCATCTATAATAACATTTTCACCATACAAATTCATCTTAATAGATTGAAAGGATTAGGATTAATGTCCTTGGGATCCAATATTAACTATTCTTTTTGCAAACTACAAACTAGTGTGGGTTTGGGGACCTCAAATTCAAGTAGGTTCAAGTACTAACTTGAATGCTTCCCACCTCACTTTTTCTTTTATTTCTTTTTCTTAAGTTGCTTTTATTTCTTGAGCAGGGTCTCATGCAGTCCAAGCTGCTCTCAAATTTGCTTTGCAGCTGAGGACAACATTGAACTTCTGTAGCTCGTGTCTGTCCCCTGCCTGACAGGAATGAAACTATTCTAAAGAGACGCCTCCATTTGACTCTCAGACTGTTGAAACAACGGAGCTCAGGAAATTGTGGTGCCCTAAAGAATCCTTTACTAGAAGAGATGGGCAGGGCCCAGGGGACAACAGGGAAAGAAACTTGTCCCCTGAAGGATTGACACCTTTCCCTTTCCCTGTTTCATTGCAGGTAATGAAGGAATTTTGTCTTTCTAGTATATCTCACGTTCATGAGTGCTTTGACGTGCCCTGCTGATAAATGTAGACTCTTAGATGTTTCTTTTTGTTTTTTTCTTTTGGAGCAGAATTTTGTTTTGGTTTTTAGATAAGGTCTCATTGCAGAGCTTGAAGCTCCCTTGGTAAAATGGCTAGAACTTGGTGACTTCAAACTTTCAGTTTTCTTCTTGCCTCTCCCTCACAAGTTCTGGGATGCACTATTGTGTCCTAGTTGACAAGGCATTTCAATAGAAACACATCCCAATCTGTCTTGTCTTGGCATAGGCCACATCAAAACAAAACGGGCAATGCAGTGAGTTGTTTATAGCAAGAATATTATAGTTTCTCATTGGTCAGCCTAGGTGGTGAAGACAGTTGAACAAAAATATTCAAGGAAGAGATATTCGGTTTCTAAGTTGGTTTTGAGCCAGATCCAGGATAATTGCCCTCATGTTGAGCCAGGTGTGGTGTGACACACACCTGCAAATCTCAGCACGAGAGAGGCTGAAGCAGGAGGATTTCAGTTTGAGAGCTGCCTGGGCTATACAGGAAGAACTTGTTTAAAAAATGAATAAATATAAAAGAAGAGATATCATACTTTTCTTCAATATACACACGTAGTGTGTACTTAAATGAAACCCATGCAAATGTATTGGAGGTTTACAAACTTGTTGCTTCAATATATTTAGTCTCAAGCTAACACTGCTGGAATTTATGTAAAGTTTAAAAAACACTTAATGAACTTTAAAAGATAAAAGGTTCATGTCCATGGGAAACAACCACTTATAAATATACTCAGCATTAATGTTAAAAAATCTACCTCCAGTTTCAGGAGTTCCTGTTAAATTTTTAGAAGGTATTGATTTTATTTTATTTACCAATTATGTGTAACAAGAAAAGTCATGGTCTAATAAAATGGGTGTATTATCTTAAATATCTTAGAAAGGCCAAACTGAAAGAATTTTTCCAAGTTCTGAGTTTATGCTTGTGTGCATGCATGTTTTCATCGAACTCTGATAATATCCTCCTGCCCTTTCATTGACTCAAATAATTCTTTAAGGTCTGCTAAATTCAAGTTCATTTTGAAAACATGGGAAGTATAGTCTAATCACTATGTAGCACCAATTAGCAATCCATCCTTTAAGGGATTCATGGCCCAAGTCCACTAGGTAGATAATTACAACAATTAACTCCTTGTACCTTCCTGTACTTTTCAATAAGGAAGTCTTGCTTTCATTAGCACAAAGTCTGAGTTTACCAGATTCCAACTAACACTAGAAGTTGTGGCAGAGATGTGTTTTAAATTGAAAATGATTATTTTCCCCTAGCTAGCATTCACTGGCTGACTGATAGTATACTTCATGTATAAAATATTCATGGGTTACATCATAGTTCAGAATTTGGTTTTATCATTGAAAGAACCATCCAGGAGTGGAGGCCTGTCTGTGTGTCTTAGCCATGGTCAGTGGTATAGTGGGAAACTGAAGAAGTTAGAAAACCTCTCATTCTGGCGATTTGGTTTGCTTATGCTGTTGTTAGGGCAAAATAAAGTATGTAGTCAAAGGCAAAGAAAGGTGTTTAAAACCTACCTCAGATATACATTCATTCATTGTAGAGGTGATGATGAATTCATTGATAATGAAGATAATTGATAATGATAGTTAAAGTAGATGATAAATTGGATATGCAAATGGATAGATGCAAATGGATGAATGGATGGATAGATGAATGGATGGATGGATGGATGGATGGATGGATGAGACAGACTTTGCTAGCACTGTTATTGTATGCCAGACAATATGCTATTTATGTTAAATGTTTTATTGTGCTATTCTCATTTTAGTCTCACAAGATTATGAAGTAAATTAATATCATTTCACATTAAAAGGCAGTAAAATTTTAGCAAGCATATTTTTCACAAAAAGTGACTAACTCAAGTGCTTGGATTTAGATGTAGGCCATGAGTCTCTGTAAGTCAACTTATATTCATTTGTTCAATATTTATTGAGCACATACTATGTGTTTGGAGCTATACTAAGCTCCAAATACCAGAGAGAGAAGAGGACAAGGGGATAGAAATCCTACTATGCTGGAGAAGGAGAAATTAGTATGGAGATCCAGTGTGGAAGCAGGTGTGTCTCTATGAGGGGGTGACATTAAAGCTGAGATCTAAACACAAAAAGGAATTAGTCCCAAAGAAGAACATACTTTTTTTTATTATTATTATTTTGGTCTTTTTGAGACAGGGTCTCCCTGTAG
Source organism: Rhizomys pruinosus (assembly GCA_009823505.1). Taxonomy (NCBI): domain Eukaryota; kingdom Metazoa; phylum Chordata; class Mammalia; order Rodentia; family Spalacidae; genus Rhizomys; species Rhizomys pruinosus. Next base: position 1,275,065 of record VZQC01000197.1, on the reverse strand, counting down.
CTCTGGCTGTCCTGGAACTCACTCTGTAGACCAGGCTGGCCTCAAACTCACAGAGATCCGCGTGCCTCTGCCTCCCAAGTGCTAGGATTAAAGGCGTGCGCCACCACGCCCGGCATTTATTTATTTCTCTATGTGTATCAAAGTACTGTCTGCATGCAAGTTTGTGCATCCTTGTCGTGCAATGCCGCGGAGGTCAGAAGAGGGCGTCGGATTCCCCTGGAACTGGAGTTCTACTGGAATTGAAGTTTCAGACGGTTCTCAGCCGCCATGTGGGTGCTGGGGATCGAACCCGGGTCCTCTGCAAGAGCAGTCGGCGCTCCTAACCGCTAGAACATCTTTCCAGCCCAAGAAGAACATTCTAAACACAGTGAATAGATTATACAAAACTTAGGAACCTGGAGAAGCTTCTTGGAAGAGAAAGGAAAGCAATTATCTGAGGCTGGAAAACCCTTTTAACCTAGCATAAACCTTTCAAATGAGCAGAGATATTAAAGTAAGATGTGGAAAAATAGATGGAATGTGTGGTGGACTGTGTCCATGTCCAGCATGGTGTCCAGGGACCTTGTGTTGAGGACAGAATTAGCAGCAGAGGATTTCAAAGGAAGTGAAGCCCTTTCAGTGTCCTCCTATTGCCCTGATTGTGTGCTTTTTCCGTGTAACTTAAATCTAAATGAGACATGCTATCAACATCTATGTGGTCAATTTTTCTGGAACATGTATGAATCACAGCAGGGAAAACAGATGACTGTGGATGAAACCACAGTGGATAGAGCCTAAATTTACCTCTACCACACAATCTAGGCGCATTCCTAAGTCCAAGATGTACAGAAGGAGGTTCCCAAGAGGGGTTTTTAGTTGTGACCTTGAAAAGTCAAGCAAACAAGCAAGAAGTTAGTGAGCTGTAGTAAGATCTCAGCGAACTAGCACAAAGCCCAAGGGCCAAACCCAGCCTGGCAGCCTTTAAGGTAAAGTTGGCAGCTGGTAGAGTCAAGACAAAGAAAGAAAACCAAAGAAGAGTTCACGGTACCTGGAAAATGCTCTGGCATTCAGATTTCCGTATATATCAATACTTTATTGGAACACAACTGCATAGAGCAGTTAGGGGCTACATGTAGAGCAGTTTAGGGGCTATAAGGGTTGGATGCAGTAGTTGTGACAAAGAACTGTGACCAGCTACTCTATGGGTTTTGTAAAAAGAGTTGACTGCTTATAGTAATAGCTAGATAGGCCATAAGAGTAACACATAGGGCCATGGAGTTCATTTGGAGATCATAAGTTCTAGGCCCGCTGCAGTGTAGAATGGGTTCAAGGCCAAGCTGAAGACCATGAGACCCTGTCTCAAAAGTAAAAATAAAGGGCTGGAGAGATAGCTCAGCAGTTAAAAGCACCCACTGCTCTTGCAGAGGACATGGATTTGAATCCCTGTACCCACATGATAGCTAATAACTTTCCATTACTCTGCTTCCGGGAGATGTGACAGCCCCTTCTGACCTCCATGGGCATTGTATGACAGGGTTACACTTACACATATGCAGGCAATACACTCATACATATAAATAAATAATAAATAAAATATTTAAGTTAAATGGGGGCTAGAAATATACTTCAGTACTAGACTGTATACCTAGCATGTATAAGGTCCTAGGTTCAATCTCCAGTAAGAAAGAAAATGAAAGGACTGGGAGGGGAGGGGAGAGGAGGGGAGGAAAGGGTAAGAAGGAAAGAGAAGGGAGAAAGGGGAAAGGAAATAGAAGGAAATGGGGAAATATGAAGGAAGGAAGGACAAGGGCTGGAGAGATAGCTCAATGGTTAAGAAAGAACACTGGCTCCTCTCGTGGAGGACCTGGGTTCAATTCCCAGGACCCACATGATGGGTAACAGCCATCTGCAACTCCACTTCCAGGGGACTCCTTGCTTTTTTCTGATCACTGCATGATGTGGTATGCTTACATACATACAGGCAAAACATTCATACACATAAGATAAAATAATAAAATATTTTAAAGAAGGAAGGAGGAAGGAAAGTAAATGAAGGAAAGAAGGAAGGACAAGACAGACAGAAGGAAGGAAGGGGTGGAGAGAGAGGGGAGAGAGAGAGGGAGGGAGAGAGGGAGGGAAAATAAGAATGGAAAGGGAGAAAAAGAGCATTGTGGAAACAAGAAAGTCTGTAGCTGTCCTTGGCTTATAGTATCAGGAGAGTAACTTGAAGAGAAAACAGCTTGCCCACCCAGGAGGCATGAAGATGAGGAGAGCCAAAGAGAAGGACTCCCAAGTGTAGAGTTGTCACTACAACACAGTTGTTTTTGTTTTATGTGTATGAATGTACTGTCTGCATGTAGCTTGGTGCACCTGTGTCGTGCAATGCTGCAGAGGTCAGAAGAGGGTGTCGGATTCCCCTGGAACTGGAGTTAAAGATGGTTCTCAGTCGCCATGTGGGCGCTGGGAACTGAACCCAGGTCCTCTGCAAGAACAGTCAGTGCTCTTAACCGCTGAGCCATCTCTCCGGCCCCACAACCCAGTTTTAACCACCTTAATACAACGGTGGTGGCATCTTTTTCCCAGGCCCAGTTAATTACCAAATCAGTGAGATAAAGAACAAGACCTGTGGCTGCACATTGGGGGCTCGTGCATTCTAGGGGGAAGGAAGTGCGATTGGAGAAGAGGGATCTATCAGGCTGAAAAATACAATCAGGTAGGAGGGTCTTCTATATCATCAGAGCTATCCAGACAGACTCATTCTGCTTGTTAGCAAAGTATTTTCCATTTAATTGTCTGAGGGATCTTTCCTCAAACACATGGGCTCAGTTGAGGAGGATTTACAAGGACTGAGGATACTTTTAATTTTCTCTGGTTTGTGATGAAATTGTGCTTTGTTGTGTATAAACTGGAGTAGAGGCAGCCCTCAAGAAAATTAAACCCAGACTTGACATTTTCTCATTAAATACCTGAGCAACCCAATCCCACAGGCCCATGTAAGGACCACAGGAGACAGAATAGGTGATTAGCAGTTTTAGAACCATCAAAAAGATGTCCACAGTCCATGACTTTTAATTACTGACTTCTTAGCATCTAACCAGTCATCTCAAGCATCTTGAAGAGGTGGAAAAGTATTTCTACACAGTTATAATGTCTCACAGATAGAAATGAGCAAAACTCATGTAAATGTTAACAGTAAGACTTCCAAATGTTACTGGAAACTTTACATCTTATTTACTACACTTTGAACCTGAAATTAATGTGATAAGCTTGGGTTTCATGGATTTCTAAGTTTATAAACAAATGTCCTAAATGGACAAGTGAATTGAAATCTTCCTATATTTTTCAAAAAATAGAATTTGGAGTTTCATGAACTCTTTCAAGTTGAGATAGATTTCAGTGTTGGCTAAGTAGGATCAGAAGAGTTCACTTTGCCCCTAGCTGTGAGAATCTTCCTCTAAAAGTTAGAGATTTTTCCAAAGGGTCAGAAAAGTTAGTAGTCTACTTGTATACAAGATATTAATGTGTAATGACGTTACATGACTCAACAAAAGAATTTCAAAAGTTAGTAGATTGCATCATAAGGAAATTATTCCCCAACATTCAACTCCTCATATAGCTTCTAGGTTGAGAACAGTTTTGGTTGAATGTTGCAATTTCTCTAAGATGTGCTGATCTCTGTAAGAAACAAGAAAGAAGAAAGAAAGAAAGAAAGAAAGAAAGAAAGAAAGAAAGAAAGAAAGAAAGAAAGAAAAGAGAAAGGAACAAACAGAAAGAGAAGAAAGAGAGAGAGAAAGGAACAAACAGAAAGAAAAAGAAAAAAAGAAAGAAAGAAAGAAAGAAGAAAGAAAGAAAGAAGAAAAAGAAATTTAGGTTAAGTTCTTTTGGTATTAAGTTGCTACATTTAATGAATTAAAATACAAGAAGTCAGTTGGGCTTTAATTTGGACAATTTGTCTTCTGTTCTATTTATTATTTTTATTTTGTGTGTATGATATTGTGTGCATGTATTTAAGTGCATACAATGCCCATGGAGGTCAGAAGAGAGTATGAGCTTCTCCTGGAACTGGAAATAAAGACAGCTGTTAGCCAACATGCAGGTCCTGGGAATCAAACCCAGGTCCCTCTGCACAAGCAGCCAGTGCTCTGAAAGGCTGAGCTATCTCTCCAGCTCAACAATTTATCAGTTTTATAGCATATTATATGTAATGTTTGAGTATACTTCCACTTAATGATTGCTTCTTGTGGGGCTGGAGAGATGCCTCAGAATTTAAGAACACTTTTTCTCCTAAAGAACCCTAGTTTGATTCCCAGCACCCACATGGCAGCTAACAACCATCTATAACTCCAGTTCCAAGAGAAGCCAGTGCCATCTTCTGGCCTCTGTGAGGCATCGCATGCATGTGGTGCACTTCCATATGCACAGGCAAAGCACTCATGCCCGTAAAACAAAAATAAATAACGTGGTGAAAAATGGCTTCTTGGGCTTGAGAAATGTATCGGTAGTAAAGAACACTTGCTGTTATAGCAGAAGACCTGAGCTCTGTTCCCAACGCCAGCAACAGGCAGCTCATAATCACTTGTAACTCCAACTCTAGGCAATCTGACATCCTCTTCTGGCCTCTGTGGGTATCCACATGCATGTGGTATATACTCACACAAGCACATATACATACACATCAACAAAAATAAGTCTTTAAAATTGTTTATCTAAAATTCAAATTTAGCCGAGGATCCTGGATTTTATTTCTAAAGGCAATAGGGCCGGGCATGGTGGCACACGTCTTTAATCCTAGCACTCAGGAGGCAGAGGCAGGTGATCTCTGTGAGTTCAAGGCCAGCCTGGTCTATAGAAATTAAAAAAAAAATCTCTTAAAGGCAACAGGTAGCTACCTAAAATTTCAAAACTTCTGCTTTAGGTTCATTGTGCTGGTTATTCCTCTTTTTACATTTATTGATTGATTTGTTTATTATTAATTAATTCTTATTTATTTATTTGGAGGATGGCCACATATAGGTGGAGGTAAACAACATTCCAAAGTTAGATCTCTCCTTCAACCATGTGTGTTCTGAATTCAAATCTTCACACTTGGAAGCAAATGCCTGGCCCCTTGATTATCCCTTTTGTGATAGTTAACATTATTGTCCAATAAGTGCAATAAACTTTCCCTCTTACCTTTATTTATCTGTTTATTGGTTTAGAGAAATTTATTCTAGCTTTTACAGTGGCAAAACAATCTTACATATAAACTCTTTCACAGAGCCCATCCAACAGCTTGTAGCAAAATATCTGTTAGCCACATTTCCATATTTTAATGTGAATAGCAATGGATGAACAGAGAATAGCAGATCATTTACATTCTCTTACATTTATAAAAACTTATGCTGTTCATGTTGGGATTGGCCATGTAGCTTGCTTTGGCCAATGAGATGTGTGTAGACATCATGGTATGATATTTTAGAATCACAAGCAGTCTCTGCCTCTTATTCTGCTCCCCAGCATGAAATTCAAGGGTCGGACATGCATCCTGCAGGCTAGGCAGCTAGGATCAGCTAGATCAGGCATGGACCCATGAACAGGAGAATAAAGACACACATTGTAAGCCTCTGATTTTGTGGGCATTATTAATGAGATTATTATAAAAACAATTCAATGATTTACTTCTTGTAAAAAGCAATAGCGTTTCATTTAAAGTATCTTTTTAAAAAAATACAATTTACACAAAATTATAATTCATTTTACATGTCTATCAGTTTATATCTTACATGGATGTGTAAGACTTGGAGAGATAGTATAAGCATGACTCCTTGATGTTTGGGGAATGTCTCACTTCTTGAGCTACAGAGTCCCTCCCAGCTTCATATTATAAGCATGGGGCATCACAGAAACATGAGACTTGTAGAAGGAAGAATGTCAGCTTTAATTCTTGCTCTGACACCATCTGTGTGACCCTAGGGAGTCACTAAGTGTAGAGAGTGCAAGTTTCAGAAGTCTCCTGAACTTTCCCAGTTGACTAGGTTTTTTATTGTGGTTTGTTCTCTTTTCTTTTCTGAGATTGGAATCGTAACAGTACTGAACTCAAGGGGCAAGGAAGCTTCTTAAGTTAACAAGAGAACTACCATAGGAACCAGAAGCTCACTACTAGATTATAGATAGAAAAGAAAGAAATTAGTATGCTAAAGAGACATCTGTATCTTGCTATCAGCATTAAAAGAAAAAATATTTAAAAAATTTTTTTTATTATTAATTTTATTTATTTCTGTATGTGTATGAATGTACTGTCTGCATGCAGGTCTGTGCACCCGTGTCGTGCAACGCCGCGGAGGTCAGAAGAGGGTCTCGGATTCCCCTGGAACTGGAGTTCTCCTGGAATTGGAGTTTCAGATGGTTCTCAGCCGCCATGTGGGTGCTGGGGATCGAACCCGGGTCCTCTGTAAGAGCGGTCGGCGCTCTTAACCTCTAGGCCATCTCTCCAGCCCAAAAAGAAAAAATATTTTAAAGTGACTGGCAGAACTTAAACACTCAATGTTAGCTCCCTAGACTTTCAACGTGATTGTCAGGGTTATATAGTCACAAAGAAGTTCAGATAGAGTTCTCTTTGACCCAACTATCTATAACATATAGATTGCTACATGTTTGTGGAGCAAGGCAAGGCAAGGCAAGGCACAGGGGACTTCAGAATTTCTCCTAATCTTTCAAAAGTCCTCTGGTGCTTGGCTTTGGGGATGGTTGGGAGTTCTCTGGTTCTTTAATGGAAAATTGATCATTCATAAAGAGTTTCTAGTCTGTGAATGGTGATCAGCCTCCTCTTGTTTTCTCCCTCCCTATCTACCTATTTAAACCTGGGAGTCTTAGACACATTTGGAAGCTTCCTGTGTAGGTGAGAGAACTCGGGGTCCCTTTGTCGTCTTCCAAGTGTTTTGAGTTGTTTTTCCAAGAAGCTGAATTTCTGACATCTGGGTTTAAACTGGTATTGGGGTTCCTGCTGGAGGAACATGAATGTCCCTATTGACAAATCAGCACATTGAATACCATGCCAGACAAGACTGAAAAGATTATGAAAGGAGATAGCAGGCTTGTATCCTTCGCCTGCTGCTGTGACTATCACAATGAACTGGGAAATCTTTCAAAATCAGTCACACAAAGAAAAAATAGAGTTTAGCAAACTTAAAGGATGATCCTTAGAAAATGGCAATGACGGGCTGGTGAGATGGCTCAGGAGGTAAAGGTGCTTGCTCAGAAAGCTGATGGCCTGAGTTTGATCTCTGGATCCTATGTAAAGGTAGAAAGAGAGAACTCACCACAAAGTTGTTCTGCATGACCCCTCTCGCAGACAATAATAATAAATGCAAAAGAAAATGATGGGACTGGTAAGATACCTCAGCAGTTATGAGTACGGGCTGCTTTTGCAGAGATCCAGAGTTTGGTTCCTAGCACCCACATGGTGGCTTGGCTTCATCTGTAACTCCAGTTCCAGGGGATTCAACACCCTCTTCTGTCTTTCCTGGGCACTCCATGTTTATGGGGCACTTGCATACATGCAGGCAAAACACTCATATGCATAAGAATAAATAAACAAATAAATAAAGCAATGCAAATAAACAAACTACAGAACGCAATCTATAGAGACAATCTATAGAGACTAGACACCCGTACAAGGAGTGGCACCCTGACCCCCATCACACCTCTAGCAAATGGGGTCACTTGAAGGGGAAGAAGATATTCTACGACTGGACTGTACAAATTTATATTTAAACCAAGTGGACTTTATGGCAAACACACTACATCTCGATATAGCAGCTTACAAATACATGAAAGAAATAACCACAGACACTGTGGGTTTGATATTAAGGCTACCGACAATTGATAGAGTAGGTACTATGAAAGAGTAGCGACTATGTGCCTGGGGTTTTGTAGACAGAACTGAAATATTGAATTAGGTCAGTTTCTTCAAAATTGATACAAGTTAGATCACTTGAAAAAGTCAATATTTATTTTTAAATGATAGTCAAAAGCCATGTTCTAAAACAGCCCCAGGTCTTCATAGCTTCATAATAGACTTTCCATAAATAATTTATTCTTAATTTATGCAAATAGACGAAGGGGAAAAAAAACAGAGCAAAAGCAGTTCAATTTATTGGACTAGTAAAATTTTAACTCCAAATATAAAGACAAGAGCAAAAATATGATAGTAATTTTAAGTGCAGATCACTTATAATTATAGATATAAAATATATTAGCTTATTGGATTCAAAATATATGAATATATCGTGATCTTGAAGAATTTAGCTCAGAAATATAAAATATTATTACATAATAGAAAATTCATGATTATGGCCATTGAGGTAAAAAAAATTCAAAATAGTCCCTGCATTTTCCAGATTAATCTATAAATGCTTTTCTGGGATACATCTTGGGGAGCATGGACCCAGATACATAGGGGCACATATAAAAGCTCATTTCTGGTTAAGAGAATATACTGCTCTTGCAGAAGAGCAGAGTTTGGACTATAACAGCACAGAGTACCTCACACCTGCCTATTAAAACAGATCCAGGGAATCTAATGCCCTCTTCTGGCCTCCACAGGCACTATGCTCACATGCACATACCTCCAAACAGACACACTCATATAACATAATTGAAAATAAAATCTTCCAGGTGTGGTGGTGCACTCCTTTAACCCTAGCACTCAGGAGTCAGAGGCAGGTGGATCTCTGTGTGTTCAAGGCCAGCCTGATCTATAGAGTGAGTTCCAGGCCAGCTGGGGAAAATCTTTGTGAAAATAAATTCATTGCCATGATGTTTGGGTACTGGGGAGCCAGAGAGCCTGGAGATATATTTCTAGAATAGCACTGTCCTCAAGGACTCCCAGTGGGATATGATGCAGCAGGAGTGACAGAGCAACATAGCTCTTAAAAACAGGAAAGTAGGGTGCTGGAGAGATGGCCGAGCAGTTAAGAGCACCAGGTTCGATCCCCAGCACCCACATGGTGGCTGAGAACTGTCTTTAGCAGCTCCAGTTCCAGGGGAATCCGACACCCTCTTCTGACCTCCATGGCATTGCACAACAGGGGTGCACAAACCTACATGCAGACAGTACACTAATACACATACAAAAATAAATAAAAAATTTTAAAAAGAATTATAAAAAAAATAGGAAAGTAGGAAGATTACCAAATGGTCCAAGATAATGCTGCCTTGTACATATATCAAAATACACTCACATAGAACAATGCACATTTTAATAATATATAAACAGAGTACACATTAATATATTAGGGAGAGAGACATGAGGTAGAATATGCGTAGACTTAATTAATTAGTGAATCAAGCCAACAGCCCAGAGAGTTAGTGATCACTTACCATGAACTGAAGGGTGTGATCAACCCACCCCCTGGAGTGGGTTTTATAGAAGGGTGGTTTCTTCCTGAAGCTCTTTCTGTGCCTGAGCTAACTCTCTTCCTTTGTTCAAAGATTACTTTGTTTATTTGACAAGGCTCATTTTACAAACACATGGGAGTTGCCCATTACTCAAAAATCAGGATTCTCAGACTTGAGGATTTTAAATACCAGATCCATTTTATCACCAGTGTCATTAGATGTATGTAGTATTTAATATATAAAGAAAGCAACATGAAGTCAAAGTCTATGTTTCTATCAGAAAACCATGCGATTAAAAGCATAGAGATTGAGAGCCATGTCTGTTCATGATGGCAGACGCACATACATACATATGCCATAACAAATATAACCCATTTTCCCTGGGCTAGGAAATATGTTCTCATAAACTACTGGTTACCAGCCTATTTTCATCATCATTTCTCTTTCTCCAGAGTCTTTTTAGATTTTCCCCTGATCACCCTCACCCATGAAAATTTAATGCCACACATAGACTATATCTGTTTCTGTACTATGCCCTTACAAAGGACCACAAATATACATGCACATCTATGTTTATTGCAGCTCTCTTCACAATAGCGTAGAGCTGGAACCAACCCAAATGCCATTCAACAGACAAATAGATGACAAAAATGTGGTACATCTACACAATGGAGTTCTATGCAGCGGTAAAGAAAGATGACATTATGAACTTCGCAGGTAAATGGGTGGAACTCTAAGTGAAGTATCACAGTCCCCCCCACCAAAAAAAACAAATGGGGAATGGTTTCCCTCATTTATGGATGCTAGCACTAAATCCTCCAGTTGAAAAGCAAGCTGAGCATCATTATTGCTAAATTTATTTTTTTATCTGAAAGCAACTGTACTGTTATAATGTGAATCTCTTAATGGACCCTAGAATTGACTTACTACTTATTTTCAGACATTGTAATTACCGTATATGGGTGGAAGGTATGCATCTTAGAGTAATATAAAATTAAAGAGAAAAAAAAGTGAATTCCTAAACATATTTTGGGATTAACCTACAGTTTATTTCCAAAGGACATAATTCTGGTATATATGTGATGTTTATATAGGCATATTTTGGAACAATACCAATAGGAGGGAACAACAACAACATAAAGACTGGATCAAAGAACTGATTGATATAGTTAAATACTGCCCCAAATAATAAACCTCTGCAAAGAAAAACTTTAAAAAGATTGAGAGAGGGACTGGAGAGATGGCCTAACGGTTCAGAGCGCCGACTGCTCTTACAGAGGACCCGGGTTCGATCCCCAGCACCCACATGGTGGCCCAGAACCGTCTGAAACTCCAATTCCAGGAGAACTCCAGTTCCAGAGGAATCCGACACCCTCTTCTGACCTCCGCAGCATTGCACGACATGGGTGTACAAACCTGCATGTAGACAGTACATTCATACACATACAGAAATAAAAAAAATTTAAAAAAAAGACTGAGAAAGATCCAGGACATGTATGACAGAACACATGAACTTGGGTGAGGTGAGGAGCAGGGGAAAGGGAGTGTGTCTAAATCAAACTGAAAAAATGATATATGAAATACACGACCTCAAATAAAAGTATACAAAAAGGACCACGAACCATTACAACATCTGAGTGCTTTTCGACTCTTCCAAAGAACCAGTGTCTACCCTCTTGGGAACAGTATCATTTCCACAGAGGATGTGTAGCATCTGTGAGAGTCAAGCTGCAAAGCAGGTCTTTAAACACTTCACTTATGCAGTAAGACTGCAAAACATAATCCCCCTCCCTTTGTGTTCAAAAGCCTTCCTTCAGTCATTCATTCTTATATAGACATTTTCCATGTTCATCCCATTTCTCTTATAAATAGCCAATCCTTCTGAGATATATAACACACTAATAATATTAAAATTCTGCTTTAAAAAATTAAATATATAGAAGCTAGGGAAATTTTTCAGTGTATAAAATATATATGATGTATATGTGCAGCGGGCCAAGGTAAAGCTCTGTATTTTTATCCTCAAACCAACATCCACCTCGAGAGGATGACCACGCCCCGGAAGGCTGCGATGTAGCAGCAGGAGCTCTCCTCCAGGCCCTCCATCACTGCCACGCTTGCTCTGGATCTTTCCTCCTGAAACAACTTTTGTTTCCTTCTTCATGTGGAGCTGTCAGCCACACAGTAATGAGATAGGCACACTGTGTAGCAACCTGTCTCCCTTGCAACTCTCTAACAGTGCTTAGAACCATTCGTCACACAGCTGAACAAGGAGCTTGCAGCCCCAGCAAGGTGGCAATTAAGAAAATGCAAGCAGATCTTCATTTACCCCAGTGGAATGCTTCCTTGTTGACGGTTTCTGAAATCCCAGTGTTAAGTAAAGTCATCACCAGAATGTTCTTAGCTTATTTGAAAACTCATTAAGCAGAAAATAATTAGTAAGTTGTATACACCTAAATGATGTCTGGTGGTTTCTGTTCATTTCTTTACATTCTTTTTTATTAAATGTTTTTTTTTAATTTTTATTTATTTTTGTATGTGTATGAATGTACTGTCTGCATGCAAGTCTGTGCACCCGTGTCGTGCAATGCCGCGGAGGTCAGAAGAGGGTTTCGGATTCCCCTGGAACTGGAGTTCTCCTGGAATTGGAGTTTCAGATGGTTCTCGGCCGCCATGTGGGTGCTGGGGATCGAACCCGGGTCCTCTGTAAGAGCAGTCGGCGCTCCTAACCGCTAGGCCATCTCTCCAGCCCCGATTTCTTTACATTCTTACATTTCATTCTGTCTGTTTTGTTGTTGCTGCTGTTGTTGTTTGATGCCTACTGAATTTCAGATTTCTTTTTGCATATTTTACCTTTGACTGTAAACAACATGCAAGGTTGAGGGTTCTGTAAAATGAGGCATACCTTCTTCAGAGTGTAAGTACAAGTTGAAAAAAATCCACCACGTTGGGCTAGGGTTAGCTACAAAACTGCATGCTTAATTATATCTACAAATGCAGATGATCCATGGTATTGGTGATGCTCAAATCATATCTATGATTTGAACATCAAAATCTATGATTTTGCAATCCTAAGCCAACTAAAATACTAAAGTCAAGGCCACTCTGCTGAAATGTTAGATGTGATTTTTTTTGTGGCTTACTGTAGCTGAAATATCTTTTGTTTAGCATGCTATGTTGAAGAAAGCTGGCTTAGGAATGAGGACAGAGACTTAAAGAAGCTGTTCTATTGACTTTCTAGAAGACTGTGTTAGTTGGTGTAGTGTTTCTAAGCCACATCAGTTTTACCTAAATAAAGAAGCAGCCTGACTCTAGCATTCATTTTAAGGCCAAGAGTGGATCTGAACTCTGGGAACCACACATTCCTTCAGATGTCTCACAGAACTGTTCTCTTGAGAGAACCTTCAATGATACCTTTATTGAAGCATATCCAGCATCGACTGGGGAAGTAGAAGCTAGGTCCCACCCTTACTTTATCATGAAATCTTTCCCTTTGATCCCTAGGCCTAAAATCACACAAACAACATCTAATAAACTTCACCATCTTTCTCACCGCTTTCAGTGCTTCACTTGTACATGTTAATCAAGCATACCCACATTCATTCATTATCTTGGGTGGACGGCAAGGTGGAGTCCTAAGGAATAAAGGTCAGGTGCCCAGATCAAAAGAGGGCATGGCTAGGTGAGTTTGTCTACATTCAAGACAAACTACTTTTTGGTGGCAAGTTTAGGTGCCAATCCTTACTCCAGTATGTCATATCGTAAAAGTCATTACCACAAGTTAGTATATGCTCTTTGTTACTGTGATAATAAATGACCTCCAGGCAAGAAGAACACAGGCAGCTTACTTTAATAAAGATTACCTCTCATTTATGTTTCTTGTAATTGATGGTGACTGCTGACTACTTCCTTAATCTGAAACCAAAGATGGAGGAATGACCCCTGTTTGGGACACTGTTTATCCCATAGACTAACAGAACATGGCAGAGCCACTTGAGGACTCTTAAAGCTGCTGCTTGAAAATGATACATGGCAATTTTGCTTTTATATCCTTGGGGCCAAGGACAATAATATAGCCAAATCTACTGACAGATAAGACCACAAGGGAAACTGCAAATGTCATGAGTTCACAGTCTTCTGAAGTAACCTTGGGCAAGTCAGTAGACTTTAGTTTCCCTCTGTGTGAAATGGAAAGATTGGACTGAGCATCTGCGGAGATCACATGCTTCTAATGTTGAGTGTGTGATGTTTGAGAAACTGGAAATGATATATGTTGGAAACTAGGCTAAGCTTAAGTATTGGCTCTGGACCAAATGTATAAAGTATATAGTTCTGGACAATATCTACAATTCCTCCATCACATGGGATGAAGTAGCAATGGTTGGTTGACTCAGAGTTTTACTCAGAGGTGAATAAACCAAGCAAATGGCATTATTTCAGGAATGCTAAAATTCTCCATGCTAAATCTGCCACAGGACCAGAGATGCCCCAAAATTCAAGACACCTTTGTAGTGGTGTGTGTCTGGTGCATGTGTGTGTGTCCATGCACACGAGTAAGTGGATATCTACACCCCTGAGCATGCAAGAAGTGACTACAAGAAGAAGCCCGTCACTCTCTAATTCACTGAGGAAGATTTCTCCCTAGACCTGCAACGTGCCTGTTGGGGTAGACTTGCTCATAGATCTGGCTGTTTCAGGCCCCCAATGCTTGGATTACAGGCATGTACAGCTATTCCTGAGGGCTTTTGGTGAGTGCTGGAGATTCAAACTTTGGGTTCTTATGTTTTCCCAGCAAGTGTTCTTACACACTGAACCACCTCCTCAGCCCCAAGACATCCCTTTTGTAGGATGCCTTCTTTTATTTTTTTTATTTTTTAATTCATTTTATGTGTATGAATGTACTGTCTGCATGTAGGTCTGCTCACCCATGTCATGCAATGCCATGGAGATCAGAAGAGAGTGTCAGATTCCCCTGGAACTGGAGCCAAAGATGTTTCTCAGCCACCATGTGGGTGCTGGGGATCAAACTCATGTCCTCTGCAAGAGCAGTCAGCACTCTTAACCACTAGGACATCTCTCCAGCCCCAGGAATGTCATTTTTTTACAATATAGACATGCTTCTTGATTTATAAAGCAAAGAAAGGTGTCGGTCTTAGAGGCACACACCTTTAGTCCCAGCACTTGGGAGGCAGAAGCAGGCATATTTATGTGAGATCAAGGCCAGTCTAGTCTACATAGCAAATTCCAGGCCAGCTAGGGCTACAATGAAACCCTGTTCCAAATAGATTTAAAAAAAAAAAAGGTGGGAGGAACTGTAGGAATAATTTGCTATATAGACATAATCTTGACTAATGACTTTCATATAATCTTGGAATGAAAAGTTTACTCTTTATAATAAAAGCAAGCTCTCTGAACCATGTGTTCCTCTTGTGACTGGGCATATGACATTAATCCTTCAGCATCCCACCATCCCACTTTGCTCTCCACTCAAGATAGTGAATGAATATGGTATTCTTGTTTAACATATCAAAGTACTGGAAGCAGTTTAGTATTCTCATTGCAAACAGTGAGAATAATTGAGAAGTCTGTGTGTGCAAGAGATTTGAGGGACCAAAGGGCAAGATTCTCTGATGAGAAAAGAATGGACTCTAGAGGCTAGAGAGATGGCTCAGCAGTTAAGAGCACCGGCTGCTCTTGCAGAGGACCAGGGTTCGATTCCCAGCACCCACATGGTGGCTAAGAACTGTCTTTAACTCCAGTTCCAGGGGAATCTGACAACCTCTTCTGACCTCCACAGCATTGCACAACATGGGTGCACAAACCTACATGCAGACAGTACACTCATACACATAAAAATAATAAATAAAAAAAAGAATGGATTCTAGTTGCTTCTTCTCCAATTGATGCCGGAAATGCTGCTTCAGAAAATGTATGAGTGAAACCTGTCTCAAGAACACAGTTCAGGTCCACTCTTGACTGAGTCAAGTTGCTTCTTCATTCAGATATAACAGTAATGTGGCTTAATTATGCCACAACTTTTTATTTCATTTTGAAAGCCCTCAAAATAACAGATATGGGACAATCTGGTTCTAATGTTGTATTTGCAAGGAAAAAGTTTCTTTTTGTTGTTGTTGCTTGTATGTGTGTGTGTGTGGTTGTTTGGGTTTTGATCGGATTGTTGTTTAGGTTTTGAATTATTTAAGAATTTCATACATATATACAATGAAATGTGATCATATCCATACCCCACTGCTCTCTGAAACTCCCCCTAGATCTCCCCCAACTGGTCTACCTCATAACTTCATATCCTCTCCTTTATTTTTTGATAACCCATATGTGCATGGCTGCAAGGCTGTCCACAGATGCTCAGGCTGCCCGCCAGTGGCCAGACATCCAAAGAAGAAAGATGTTGTTGTCCGCCTTTGGTAGCTATCAACTTTCAATAGCTTTTCACTTAGGGGTGGGGCTCCTGAGTTCTTCCCCCCTCTGTACTGGAATTTTGGAGAACGTGAGTAATGGCGTCATGTCCAGAGGACAGCATTTCACAGCACCCCTTCTCTCCGTCCTCCAATTCTTACATTCCTCTGCCCATTCTTCCACATTGTTCTTGATAGGGGAGGGAGATAATAAAAATGTGCCATTTAGGGGACGTATTATTAAACTGTACCTTATTTATCTTTGTGCCCATAAATTAACTGCAGTTGTCAGACTTCATCAGAGAAGCTTATTTTTACAGTGGATGGTAATTACTATAAGAGACTTATAACTGGTCAAAGTGCAGAGAGAAGTAAAGTGTTCAGAGGTGTAAAGTGTTCAGCCCTAAATGGACATCTGTAGCATAGCTGCTGTCTTCAGTGCAATGACATCATCAAAGAAGAAGGGACAAAGGATTGTAAAAGGCAGGGACTGGGGAGGACTGCTACAGACTAGGGTTGAGTGGATGTGACAGGGCTAAACATTCACTAGCTTAAACCCCACGATGGAGAGGTCATGGGCCCTACGAGGGAGCCTACTCTTGTTACTCCATCACTACTATTTCACACTAACACCAGTGGGCACAACTTGCCTGGTAGTATGGTATTGTATCCTTCAGAATCCAGAACTGAGTAAAACAATTGATGTCTTTACTACCCCAGCAGGCTTCA
This sequence comes from Rhizomys pruinosus, assembly GCA_009823505.1. Lineage (NCBI taxonomy): Eukaryota > Metazoa > Chordata > Mammalia > Rodentia > Spalacidae > Rhizomys > Rhizomys pruinosus. The sequence continues at coordinate 1,258,563 of VZQC01000197.1, read as the reverse complement.
TAGCATGTTCTGGCACTATGAAAGATAACTAATAGGCTGGCTTGAGATTGAGTTTTCTATGTCCTGCAGCCAAAGTATGTAGTGTCTTCAGCAGTAGAGACTCATCATGCAGTAACACTGGGGAACCAAGAGCAAATTCAATGGTCTGTGCTGTTTGGAGACCTCTGTGTCCTCTGTGACCAGTAACTCCTAGGGAGATATCCCATGCCTAGCATTGATTTTTACTTAATAACATATATTCTGGGAGCAACATTGTCTACTGAAATATGTTCAAACTCCTTTTTTAAAGTTATTTTTTTTTTTTGGTCTTTTTGAGACAGGGTCTCCCTTTAGTCCCAGCTGGCCTGGAGCTTGCTATGTGACCAGGCTGGCCTTGAACTCAGAGAGATCTGCCTGACTCTGCTTCCTCCTGAGTGCTGGGATTAAAGGTGTGTGCCACCATGCCTAGCTAAAGTTGTATTTTTTAATTAGCTTATTCACTAGTAAATTTTCATAAGGCTTTTTAAAAAATTATTTATTTATTATTTTTATGTGTATGAATGTACTTTCTGCATGTAGGTTGGTGCACCCATGTCGTGCAATGCCGAGGAGGTCAGAATAGGGCATCGGATTCTCCTGGAACTGGAGTTAAAGATGGTTCTTAGCCACCATGTGGGTGCTGGGAATGGAACCCGAGTCCTCTGCAAGAGCAGTCGGTGCTCTTAACCACTGAGCCGTCTCTCCAGCCCCAAGGCTTTTTTTAATACAGGCTTAGTTTTGTTTAACTCACTCCCTACCCACTCTTCTCCCCCAATGCTCCATTCTTATTGTCACTTAAACCTGTAGCACTCAGTATTCACCACCCTCTATTTCCATATGATGTGTTTTATTGCTTATGTAATCATATTTATTAATTGGATTTCAAGATGGTAAAGTTCCATGTGGCTTTTTCAGTGTCCTTCCTTAAGGTCACACCCATTCCCCCAACTCCTCCTGCTCCTCTCTGGTTCTGCTTTTCCACTCCCAGTATTCCATCCCTCCACTTTCATTTTATCTATAACCTACTACCCTCCCTCCCATAATTCACTTCCCCAACAGTGGTCCCTAGCTTCCACACGCATTCCAAGTTAAACACACCAAACAATAGGACCCACTTATGAGAGAAGACATGCGTTTGTTTTTCTGGGCCTGAGTTATCCCACACATTATAATTTTCCAGGTCTATCCATTTACTGCAAATTTCATGATTGCATTTTTTTCATTATAGCTGAGTAATGGTCCATTGTGCCCATGTATCACATTTGGCTTATCCATTCATCTCTTGATGGAAATCTAGGTTGATTGCATTTCCTAGGCATTGGGAATAGCCAGCAATAAATATGGATATGTGGGCATATCTGTAGTAAAATGTAGTATGTCTAGAAGTGGTTTACAAACAAATAGGGAAAAAAATTTAAACAGACCTGAAAATCCTTAGCTGTAAAGGAAATGCAGATTGAAATTACTTTAAGACTCCATCTCATCCTAATCACAATGGACATCATCAGGAATACAAAGGATAACAAATGCTGGTGTGGGTGTGATGAAAGGACACTCTTTAGCCCACATTGTTGCAAGCAAAAACTAGGGAAGTCATTCCGGCTGCTTACTTTGTTCATTTGTTTGTTTGCTGTTTTTGTTGCTGTTGTTTTGAGACAGCATGTCCCCGTAACCCCAGCTTCCTGGAACTCACTCTGTAGACCAGTTTGGGCCTTGATCTCACAGAGATCTCCCTGCCTCTATCTCCTGAGTACTGGGATTAAAGGTGTGCACTGCTATGCTGGCCCGTGGTTGTTTAGAGTTTTGAGGCAGACTCTATGTATCCCGGACTAGAATGAAGCTTGCCAAGTAGCCCAGTTAGCCTTAAACCCTTTATTTTCCAGACTTAGCATCCAAAGTGCTTGGATGACAGCTGTGTGCTGCTATGCCTGGCCCTAAGTCTGTACTGTTAAAGGAATAGGAAAGTAGAAAAATGGGAAAGGTCTCAGAGGTTTTTCAGTGAAGTCTACTCCAAGAGATACACTGGGATATGCTCGAGGTATTCAGGTAATATAGGGCTTTAGAATACTAAGGAACTGGTTGAGATTGGAGCACAAGAGGAAAGGGTTTCTACCGTGAAAATTGAACTATGCTCATGTGTATTCCAATTTGATTTTTTAATATTATTATAAAAATGGAATTTTATAACATTACAAAATGTGACCATATGTTTAACAGAGATAGGAACAAGGTCCTAGTGGAAAACATTATTTCTAGGCCTCGTGTACCTACTGGTGAATTTAAGAGGAAGTGTGTAGGTTTGATTGTGCTGCAAACTTGCCATCATGTTTCTTAAACCAATAAAGCAAATTATACACAAGGCTACTTCAGGCATAAACAGGCAATATTTAGACATGGGAAACAGGTATTTTTAGCATGACAGTTTGGTGATCTCATGCATTTTATACACCTGTACATTTTGCCACCTGGATGCTGGCTCAGTAAATATTTTCAATTATAATGAGCCAAGGTAATTCCACACAACCAAAGGTAGGGTGACTTGGAGAAAGGAGACAGTTGAGCATCCTTAAGTTTTGTCCAGAGTAGTCCTTTGTTTGATGTATGAAGCTCTCTGTTTCTGCAGGGGTGTCTGGGAACCAGCAGACAGGTGGCTGCAATATATGCCCCTGCATTGGAGAGCAGATGGAGCTGGAAGAAAAATGAAGGGAGGTACCAAGCCCTTCGTGTAGAATAGAGACCTCAATGAAAAGGAGCAGGGGAGCCATTCGTTTTGAAGCCCTGCTTGTCGCTCCTGTCCTAAATGCCCTTACAACTTGTAGTTTCAGTTCTGTGAGGACAGTTTATAATCTGAATTGAGAGCAGGGGCTTAGGTCCAGTATTTCTTAATTTTGACATTATTAACATTTAGAGTTAGATAATTCTGTCATGATGGGCTTGCTAGTCTATGCATGGTAGGTTGAATGCTTGCATTTTTGTTTGCCATTTACCAGATGTTAATAACAACCAACCCATAAGAACACATAACCAAAAATGTTTGCTACCATTGACATGTCCCCTTGGGGAAAGAGTCCTATTCAGTTGAGAACCACTGATCTATAAAATGTGATTTTGAGGACACCTGAGCCAGTCAATTGTCAGCTGCAGGAAGCATCATGCAGCTTTATGGTGATAAATTTGTGAATACTTCATGTTTAAAAAGTGTGTGAGAATGATCAAAGGTCTGCCTTTCCCAGGCTAGTAGTTACCTCTGTTGTTATTAATTTTCCAAAGCAACCCAGTGGAATGAGTCAGTACTATCTCAATCCCTCTGCCATGACTGATTGATTTTCTCCCCTATTGTTTCTAATTTCATGTAATGTCTGATTACGCAGAGAAGTATTCAATACAATTCTCCTGTAAGAGTCCTTACAAATAGGCTTATTCCTGAGCTGTAAGTAGGAGTGGATGGAGGGCTTTATACGACTTTATTGAAACAAATGTTTTACTGAAAGTACAATGCTTGAACAATGACACAAATGACAGCCTGAGCCAAAAAGCCAAAATAAGTCAACGACTTTTAACTGTGCTAAATATGCATGGTTATGGTGTGCATTTATTTCTGCCAAGGGTTATAACATCCATTCCATTAAAATGTCCTTAAGTAATATATGTGTTTCTTCTTCTGGAATTTTCAGGGTATATCTTGGAGATACATGGTATTTGATGCACTCTGAAGTTGTACACAGAGCTCTCTGCCCACCTTAGGTATAAACCTTTGACACATATAACATGCTGTGAAAGGAGTAGCCTTTGAGCCCAGTGAAGGCCTTAGCAACCCATTAGGCAAGTGGTGACACAGAAAGGGAACCTGGAGCTCACCTCAAGATGAAAGATGTTGGCCAGCAGGGAGCCAAGTGTGATGATCTGAGCATGATCTGTGATGATATGAGCGTGATCTGTGATGATCTGAGTGTAATCTTCTCAGATTCCCCCAAGTTCTCCTCTGACCTCCACCCACACCCCATGGTATGTGATTTGCATGTGCGTGTGCACAAACACACACGGGAATAAATAAGTAAATAATAATAAATCCTTTTTAAGGCTATGAAAGATGCTTCTTCTTAGGGCTATACCTTTGGATCTAATGATTGAATCAATGATCAGTACCATTCTCTTTTTTGCATTCATTAAAGAAGCCATGGTGACATATTTTTTTTTTTGTCGATCACCATGTGAAAATAGACCTCACCTAGCATAATGATGTAGTAGTTCAGAATATAGATTCTGCAGCTAGAATGCTGGATTCAAACCCTGCCTCTGCCCCTCCCATTTATTAGTTTGTCATCTTGGGCAAGTTACTGAACTTCTCTCTGTTAGTATTCTGGAAGATGTCATAATCTCAATCTTATAGTTCTGGATATGGATTAAATGAATCAAGAGACCAAAATGCCTACCATAAAATTTCACATATAGTATCATATGGAAGTTCTGAGAATATCTTTACCATGTTAATCTTGTTTTATTTTATACAGTTTTAGACTAAGATACTTCTACATAGACTTTTCAGTTTAATAAGTAGATGCATATAATGCCCTGTCATTTTTAAAATTTTGTATGCATGTGTATGTATGACTATATGTGTGCACATCCATCTGTGTACAGGCAAGTGCATGTGTAGGGGTGTCTGTGTGTGTGTGTGTGTGTGTCTGTGTGTGTTACAGAGTTGGGAGTCATCTTCAGGAATGTGATCTACTTCTCTGAGACAAGATTCCTTATTGGCCTAGAACTCATCAACTCAAGCTAGATTTTTCTGGTAACCAAGTCAAGGGATCCACCAGTCTCTGTCTCCCTAGCAATGGGAACACACACACACACACACACACACACACACACACAACACTACACTCAGCATTTTATGTGGGCACCGGGGAACAAACTCAGGTCCTCACACTGGGACATCAAGCATTTTACTGACTGAGCAATTCTTCCAGCCTTGTCTTGTTAAATTTTAACTTCAGATAAAAATATATTCCCTGTAAACATGTCCCAGGCAATATTTGAGTATACTTTTGGTTAAAAAACTAAGAATTGATCCTTTTTTGGTTCATAAGTGTGATGATTGGGTGCTCACACTTTTGCGTGACATGTGCCACCCTCAAACCACGTAGGTGCATTACCCTTCTGACAAAAAACAAAGAATTGATACTTCTGTTATTTTGTTAAGACTTTGATTTTATGTGCATGAGTGTTATGCCTGCATGTGTTTAAGTGTACCCATGTCATACACTATCTGCGAAGGACAAAAGAAGGCCTAGGGTACCCTGGAACTGGAGTTATGGAGGGTCAGTAGCCACTCTGTGGGTGCTAGGATTCAAACCTGGGTCTTCTTCAAGAACAGCCAGTACTATTCACTGCTGATCTATCTCTCAAGCCCCAGATACTTCTGTTACTATTGAATACCATTCTTTCAATGTGTCTTTTTTGACATTTTAAATACTGTGATATTTTAAATATGTTCTTCTGTCATGCCATGACACACTGTTTTCTGTCCCCCCTTGATAAACTCCTTCCCTCCACCACCTACAAACATGTAAGTATTCACTTACTACCAAATATATTGGATCCCCATCTTTTATTTAATTTCGTCATCAAGTGAACTTTTGTTCAATAACTCCATACAGAGCTATTTTTCTTGCCTTGCAACTTTTATTCTATTTATTACTTTAATTACCAGATGGCTAATTTCATGAAAATGTTTTCTTGATATCTCCCATGGCTTGCCAGTGAGCTACTTTATAACTGATACAAGCACTATATTTTATATTTTTCTGCAGGGTCTCTTTCTCAACTCTACCCATAATAATGTGCAAAGAGCAAATTATACATGTTTGATGGCACAAAATTCCCTGTCAGTCCTGTGATTATTTGTTCATGTTCCTATTATGTTGGGCTGAAGGGCTTTCATAGGTGGCAGAATACAGATTAACAGTTGAATTATACCAATTAAAGAGAAACAATTTAGATGTAATTATCTCGGCAGTCATGGGCCACATAAACTTATCTTTCTCAGAGTCAGATTTGCTTTTGGAAAACATGATGACATCTGTAATTCACAGCTTAACTCTTGGCCGCATTATACTGGCTGATGCCCAATGTTTATGCCAAAATGATAGTATTAGTTCTCTAGAGAAGTTGGTAATAAAATAAATGAGTCTCTTAAAAATGCTCCAGCACAACAAATACTCTTTCAAGAGGATCTGTTTGGGAGGTCTGAGAGTGAATTTTTTCTCACGCTCTCTTCCTCTGGGTGACCCTGAAAGAGTCGGATGTGAACCAGAATATCTTTTCTCAGCTTTTCCTTGCTGAAAGGCAACAGTATCTAATATCAACATGCTGTGTCACAAATCCCTGCAACTAAGATGCTAATTGTTTCTCATTATGTCTCAGAGTTCCATTAAATGTAGGATCTGAAACTCCTGACTCAACTCTGTCTGCTTTGACACTTAAATATAACATTCGAAGAGGTGATGTAACTTCCCAGCACCATGCAGCTTGAGAATATGTGTGTGCCTTACTCCTTTATCAGAATAAGATGCTGAGAAAATAAATTGTACACTAGGTTCAGTGACCTCCTTACAAGAAAATTCGGTAGAAATGGAAGCGTTCTTGTTAACAGAATTTCTCTGCTGTCTTGGCAATGGTGTGTGGGCTCAGAATTCACACTAATTTCTATGCTATGTTGTGGGTGGTTCCAACTCCCTTTGAACTAGGTGTTGATAGAAAAATAACACAACTCATCAGGACTATTCAGAGCACAGTCTCATAAGGACACATAGCAATATTTCCAGCACTATTTTACATTGTCAGTGACAGATTCTAACTCAGAGTGGTTTAAGTACAAATAGAAAATATGTTTCCATAAGAAGAAAATCCAACTGTTAGATTCAGGCACCCCTGTCATTTACACTCCCCCTTCTTGGATCTGGATTAATTTTATTTTGAGAGAGGCTCTCTCAAATGCCATGACAAGGCAGGCACCAAAGTCCTTAACTTTTCCGAAGAGAGGATGTTTCTGACAGCACCAGGGGATTTGCAAGAGATTTTCATTAGCACAGAGTGATACAATTCCATGTCCTTAGACCCATCCCTAGTGAGAGGAGTGGAGTAGTCTGATTGGCCAGCATTGAATCATGTGACAGCAAAGATCTGGGGTGATGAGGAATTTTCCACCAGGGTTACATATATTGGGAAGAGAATTGGGAGATCTCCCATATGAAGTCACAGATGTTCTGTCTGTGAGGTGTATATTTATTTACTGATTTTTGCATACATTTTGCCATCTGTTCCTGAATGTGGCCTAATATAACCTTTTTTTTTTTACGTTAACCAAGTAGTGAAGAACATTGATCCTGTGGCTGTACCTGCTGCCTTGTTTATCGATAGCAGTTTTGATTCTGAAAGGTGTTTCGTGCACTTGGCCTCAGACAGAGGGTAATGGCATCCTTAATGGCAAGGAAGAGTGTAGAGTTTTTGAAACTGACCACTGATCCTCAGAGCTTCACAAAGCTTAAAGCCTGGGATCCAAGATAGACTCTTGACCTACAGGAAAATGTGACTATTAAAGCATTTTAGAAGTTCTTCATTTATTTATCAAATATTAATGGATCCAACCATATACATGGGTTTTAGCAGAGTTTTGGGCGGTTGACAAGGTAGAAATTGGCCCTGATACCTTATATTCTAGAACTATAGAGAAAATAGATACAATGAATAGAGAAATAAGAAAAGACTGACAGGTGAGTTTTAGAGTGACCACACAGGCTGTTTAGAGAGAAACAGATTGCATACAACAGTGACTTCCCAAGCATGGGCCCCAAGCCAACAACATCAACATCCCCTTGGGACTTGTTAAAGACTCAGACTCTTAAGCATAGCCCCAGACCTATGGGAATCAGATACTATGGGCATGGGGCAAAACAATCTGTGTTTAACAAGTCCTCCAGGGGATTCCGATGCACTCTTGTTGCTAAAATTCCTTCTGAGGGGAGAAGCACATGCACATTGTGCTCCACCTCCAAATCCCATGGTTACAAAGGCAAAATGAGAAAACTTTCCAAAACTACAGTTTAGAATATTTTAGTGAGTTTACTTAGTTTATGTAGAGTGAAAGGGTGAGGGAGCTCCTTAGAGGCAAGGCAGCAATCCCCCTTCCCTCTGGGGTCCCCACTGGGAACCCTGCGACCTCTGCACAAGATGATGTTTTGACAGACCCCAGCAGGCAGGTTCTCTGATTATATATCCTTAGCTCCCCCCCCCCTTGTATAGTCAAGGCTGCTGGCTGGTTGGAAGGGGGTCCATGGATCCCTGGCTCCTCCTTTGCCTTCAGAAGGATAAGTCAAGTTTATAATTCTGGGCAGGCAGGCACCCCACTCATGAGAAAGCATTTGTTGTCCAAAGTCAGTCTTTCTCTCAGAAGGCCGTCCACACCACAACCCTTAAGTTGGGAATCAGAAATGTTGAAATGTGGTAGGGGCTAGACTTGGTAAGAAGATGCATCCATCATCCTGAGATGATGGCAGCTTAGAATCAAATAGAAACAGACACATCCAGCCCTTACTTAAGGGAACCACTGAGAAGACATTCTAATGGATTAGATGTAGAGGCGAAAGAGGAACTAATGCCTGGATTTGTGATGGGAACGGCTGTTGTTCCCTAACTTTTGCTTCCCACATGCCCTGAAATTACAGGCCAAACAGCAAAGATGTAGCAGCTCAATGTTGAGGGTGTATGAGGAATCACAAAGAGTCCCTCATGACATAGCTCTACACTCAAGAGCTCTGTTCCCTTGTTTTACCAAGTATAGGGTAGATATTGACATCTTATCCTAAGAGACATACATTAAGAATATGTGAATAATTGACTGCCATACAAATCAAAATGTTGTTACTAATTTTGATCATGCTGGGAGGCCTGGACAAGATATGAGTATGCATATGATTTTTTGTGGAATTCCATCAAACAACTCTGTTAGTGATAACAAATAATCCTTATTATGGACTCCTTTTTTGTGATCTTTATAAAATATAACTTGATGGTATTTAGATCCCCCATCAGCACCTTCCTTACTCCCCCTGCCCAATTTAATGTACTCTGATAACATATATATATATATATATACATATATATATACATATATATGTATATACATATATTCTATATATACATATTCTATATATACATATTCTATATATACATATAGAATCCAGCGGACAGACCCTCACAGAAGGACATTTGGGGACACAAATTAGACTCTCTCTCTGTATATATATATACATATATATATATACATATATATGTATATATATTATATATTAATATATATATAATATATATTATTATATAATACATATATATTAGAAATATATATAATATATATTATTATATAATACATATATATTAGAAATATATATATATATATATATATACAGAGAGAGAGTCTAATTTGTGTCCCCAAATGTCCTTCTGTGAGGGTCTGTCCGCTGGATTCTAGTTAACCTACTAAGAGTTCCATTGTTGAAAAACAAAACAAATAAAACAAACAACAAACAAAAAGACTTGCTCAAAAACTTTACAAAACAGTAAGTTGACTTTCCCACTCCCAGCAGAATTGTTGCCACAATTTCCTTAGGTGGAAATCTTACCTTACACTTCCTCACATCTGTGCTGGGATTTTGTCTGTTTTGAGCTGTCGTGGAACTCGTCTATGCTGTCACCATTGCTGTGAGTTCATATGAGTAACTGACCTGCTGTCTGGAACACTCTATTTCCTCGTGGTCAGGGTGGGTTCCATTTTGCTGGTTGTACTTATTCTGGATAGCTTCAGCTGTCAACTTGACATACCTAGGAAAAGGAAATGGAAGCATCAGTTGAGGTAGTACTGCCATTGGATTGAGGCAGTTCTTGATTGTTGAGTGATTTGGGAAGGTCCAGCCCACTGTGGGCGATATTTCCCCTGCAGGTGGTTCTGGGTTGTATAACAAAGCACGCTGAGCACAGGCCAGGGAAGCAAGCCACTAAGCACTGTTCCTCTAAGATCTTGGCTTCTGTTCCTGCTTCCAGATTCCTGCTCCAGGTTCCTGCTTGACTTCCCTCAAAGATAGACTATGCCCTGGAAGGCTAAGGGGAAATAAACTCCTTCCTTCTCAAGTTACTTTTGGTCACTATGTTTATCTGAGCAATAGAAAAGCTAAGAAGAGGCTGGGCATGGTCACACAGCCCCTTAGTCCCAGCACTCAGGAGGGAAGAGGCAGGTAGATCTCTGAATTGAAGGCCAGCCTGGTATACATAGTGAGTTCTAGGTCAGATGGAGCTACAGGGCAATCCTGTTCATGAGAAAAAGAAAGGAAAGAAAAGAAAACTAGGATGTTAGTACATAAGAAAAAATTCTTTCACACACACACACACATACACACACACACACACACACACACACACACACATATAAAACCACTCTATAAGATCCCATACTAAACACTGTAGAATACAAAAGTAAGTAAAATCAACTGGCTTCTCTTGAAGAGATAAAGCGTGTATGCTGTAGGAAGCTTGGTTTTTGTGCAGAATAGGGACCACGCAGCCCTGCTAAGGGGAAGGGGACACAGCACCTGCCAGCAGCTGCTGTAGGGAGTTGACCTCTCGGGGCAGAGACCAGCTAGCTTCTTCCTGTAGCCCTGCCTGGGTGGTACTTCCAACTCAGGTCCTTAGCCTGGACCCACCAGACAAGTGTTCCACTCTTGACTGTGACTTCACACCTGCCCAGAGACTGCTGAACCCTGGACAGGAATTTCCAGGCTGATGGCTGTTGGCCTATCTCCAGCCTATGTCCTCTCACAACACCAGATTGGTGGTCTGCACAGGTACCTCTTTCCAACCCACTGGCCACCCAAACGAAATGCAGGCCTACCTTGGCCTGTAAATGCGCAATAATTAATAAAAATGACAGCCCTGGAATTCTGTGATGATGTTACTTGGAAGTTCAAATTTATTCCTTGCTACAGCCTGCTTTTATAAACCAAATGCTGTCAGTTCCCAGGACCAATCATAGGCCCCCCAACTCAGCGCCACTGCACACCATTGCCCCACCCAGCATCACGCACCTAGGCCATGTTGTTTGCTCCTCCTTGGGGCGGGGTCAGACTCTAGGCCACTTGGTGCCCTGAGACATGCTGAGAACTAGCCCGCAATTCAAACTGGATCTTCCTACAGTATGCAATATCACAAAGGCCAGAAGTATATTCTACACAAGTTAGAAAAGATAAAGATTTCCAAAAACCCCTGCTCTCCCTTAGAACTTGCTTGCAACTTGTGATGTGTTTCCTCACCTCCGGGGACTCCCAGTCATGTTCCATACTTGTCTGAAACATCACAGGTCTCGATAGAGAATCAACAATACAGAACTTCTTCAGAAACCCAAAGGTCAGCAAGTTCAGGTCTGAATTTTAAAGAGGAGAAAAGCGCACGACATCAATCAGCCTATTGAAAAATACATCAGGCAATATTTCTAGCATGAGATATCAAAATTAACATAAAGCAAGTCTGAAAGTTAGCGTCCTTTTGAAAGGAGGGTTGACCTGAGAAATGTATCACAGATTTACCTAAATCTACTATTAAATACGTGGGGATGTGGTGAGGCTATTTTCCACTAATTATTTGATACCTACTGAGTACATGGCTCACAGCCACAATCTTAAGGGCAGCTGGAAGGCAAGAAGGATATACAGACTTTTAAGAATAAAATAGTATAGGTTTTTGTTTATTGAGGATTCTACACCACATGAAGATGGAACCAGTTGTATATCCCTGTGGGGAATTTGGGAGAGCTGGGAAGTCAGGAGCATATTAATTATCTCCTCTGAGTAGTCACCTCTTTTTCCTTACCTTTCCCATTTAAAGAAATATTGTAGCTTTTTCCTGGATTTGTCAGTGTTTTATTTTCTTCCTAAATCTCCTACATTGCAACAGCATGTGTATGTATTTAGAGCTATTAGAAAAGGAACAAGCAGGGCTAGAGAGTTGGCTCAGTGGTTACACGCACACATGCACATGCACACATACACATACACACACACACACACACACACACACACACACACACACACACACACACCCCTCTACCCATATTCACTATAGACAGAATTTTCCCCCAATTTTTTCAATCTGTGAACACAGAACCAATGGCTATAGAACGCTATCTGTATGCTATTTCCCTTAAATGAAATTGTTCTGGTAGTCAGCTCTTCCATCACTTGTTCCTCTTTAAAAAATATTTTGTTATTTTAATTTTATGTGACAAGTTGATGGGTGCCTGAGTGTGTGTAAGTGCACCCATGCAGTGCAATGCCTGCAGAGTCAGAAGATGGCATCATATCCCCTGGAACTGGAGTTAGGATGGTTGTTAGCTGCCATGTGGGTACTGGGAATCAAACCCAGGTCCTCTGCAAGAGCAGTCGGTGCTCTTAACTGCTGAGCCATCTCTCCAGCCCCAGCTTTACCACTTATTAAAGATGAATTGAATTTTCATACTAATAAGAGATGTGGTCATTTATCTTTACATAAAAATTAAATCCTAGGTGGGTATTTGTTACTCCAGAACATAGAGCATCCTCAACATTTTCCAGAATTGATCCATATTTTGTTTTTATAATCATCAATGCTGAGAATACCACTTTGCATAAATAAGAAGTACAAAAATGGCAAAAATATGTTTATGGACATTTCATAAATTATTGTAATGCTATCTTAATCCCAAATCTTATTGATTTTTTTGTGCATGTGTGTGACTCAAGTAAGCAACTCAAAGAGTAATTTTAAAATCAAACATATAATACAATCTAAAAATATGCTAGTTTGATGCAAAGCTGAAGAATGGCAGTAGAAAAATACTGAGCACTTGTTTTCTATAATTAAACTATTATGTTTCTAAAAGAGCAGAAATCTTTGTATGTACAGTAAGAAATATCACTGCTATTAATGTACAATGGCCTCAAATCTGAGTGGAGGTGATTTGGGCAGTGTTTGCTGGTGTCATATGGCTTGAGAGGTGCACAGTGCACAGTATGTGTACTGTGTGTTTGGAACCTTGGCAACAGGGATGTCGTGCACTGATGGAAACACCTCAGACCCATCATGCATTTGATTGTAAATAAGTATTTTATCTTTGCATATTCAGAAACATTTTACAGTTCCAAAATTTTTCCCGGTCCCTAAATTCAGTTATGCAATATAACCAAAGGACAAGACCCACAGTTTAAAAAGTTGGAACCTAAAACATACAGTGTGGGAACAGTGTAAAACATAGTGAGAGGATACGCCTGGGCTTTATGCATGCACCACACCGTTTTGTAGATGGGACATGAATAAATTTTGATATTTGGGGGAGTCAGTCCTAAAGCACGAGTTTCTTAAAAGTATGGCAAGAAAAGATGCATGCTAGTAAGCTTGATCCTGTGGCTTTTGGTGGCATGTTAAAATGAATGCACGGTGCTCACCAGAGCATATTATACTGGTGGGCAGTTTGCTTCATGGTGGCCAGGTGAAGCCGCAGTGGGTTCTGGTTTAGCTCCATCTGTGCTGTGTTTTGTATTGAAGCACTGAAAGCTAATCCTGAGTCAGCTCTCAGTTAATCTGAGGACATAGAACCAAAAGTGCTAGATTATTATCAAAGAGGTTTCGTTGTACTCTGTCCCAACATTGGGTTGGGTCAGACAATACCCTCAAGGTTCTTGGCATCTAGTTTTTTATTAAATTTATGACTTATTATGTTTTCTTTTTTTCTTTTGGGGACATCTTAAAGGTATTTTACTTCAGACTGAAAGATTCTGAGTGCTAACCAAGATGGTGTAGAGACCAATCCCACCTGCTCTTTGCTTGGCAATGTGAGTCTTTTTCTTTAAAAATTTTTTTATTACTGTGTGTGTGTGTGTGTGTGTGTGTGTGTGTGTATGCATGTCGGCATGCCACAGTACACATATGGAGGTCAGAGGACAATCTGCAGGATTTGGCTCTCAGCTTACACAATGTGGGTCCCAGGATGGAATTCAGGTCTTCAGTTTGGGCAACAAACACCTAAAAGCTAAGCCATCTTGCCAGCCTTAACTTTGGCTTTCAAATCTACAACACATTGATCACTTCACTACTGAGGATGTTCAAAACCATGTCACATAAGAACATACTGAAATTTGTTTCATCAGAAATACAGTGCTTTATATCAAAAGTAACAACCAGCATTTGTTGAACCCTTCATTCAGCATGCTGGGAAGCACTTTAGATTGATATCTTCATTTAATCTTCACAACTAACCTGTAAGTAGGCATAATTATTTTCTCCATTTTTCATGATTATAGTGACTAAAATGTTGCCTTCAGTGATATATACGATAAATGGTACAATCATAAATTGAACCTGAACAGTTGGATTCCAAAGCCCAAATTCTTCAAACTTTCAAAAGACTTAAGGGGGATTGATGAGGGCTCCAATACCTAAACAGCTGTCCAAGAGAAAGATGGCTGTTTGTGCTAGTTGGAAGTATGCCAAGTCATGGAAAGATAGGATCTGGAATTTCAGATCATTCAACAATGGAAGAGGCAGTTCTCAAAAATGTCAGTGGGAATTCTTATAGCAAAATAAGTTTTCCATTACTAGACTAATCTTTAAAATCCCTCCTAAGTGTATCATGGTATTTTAGTTTATTTCTGGTATGCTCAAAATAAGGAAAATATTCTCCCATTAAGGCTTACAAAATTAACATTAAAAACACAATAAGAAGACAATGTATTTTATTTTATAATAAATTTTTTATCACAAATCCCCATGCCTTTTTAATAAATGCTGATACACCATATGCCCTCTTCAGTTCACATTTAAGTGTAAATCATAAATCCATAATCCAAAAACACTTCATGCATTTTTATGATCACAGAAGGCTGCATTGCCTTCCATTCATGATTAATTTTTTTTGATGGCTCCCTCTAGATCTTGGAAAATAATTAAAACTAATGAACACTCTGGAATGGCAGTAAAGCAAGGAGCATATTGTTTTCTGTCTGGGTTCCAAGCTTGATCAAAGGGAAGATGTTTGCTCTTCGCTTCCTGACCACCCACTGAGACCACGTGACAGCTTCAGGGAAAATCATGGATTAAGATTTTTTTTTTAGCACTTTATGGAGTAGAGTTTATGAAAATACAATTAGTCAGTGTATCTGCTGCTCCTCAGCAGAAATGAATGCTAAGATGTGCATTTTTTTGTTTATTCTTACTGCTCTCCAGTATCGTCAGTGGAATAATGTTTTCATCAAACCAGGACACCTCCTTACACACATCGCTTAAGCCCCTGAGACTGCTACTAGGAGCAAAAAGCATCCACGCATTTCCATGTTATCATATTTCCTAAGTTTGATGCTGTGTTCTCAACAGATACCGAAGCAATGTTGAATTCAGAGGTCTATGTGGTCAAAATAAAAAAGGAAACCTGGGGCTGGAGAGATGGCCTAGCGGTTAAGAGCGCCAACTGCTCTTACAGAGGACCCGGGTTCGATCCCCAGTGCCCACATGGCAGCTGAGAACCGTCTGAAACTCCAATACTAGGAGAACTCCAGTTCCAGGGAAATCCGAGACCCTCTTCTGACCTCCGCGGCATTGCAAGACACGGGTGCACAAACTTGCATGCAGACAGAACATTCATACACATACAGAAATAAATAAAATTAAAAAAAAAAAAAGAAGGAAACCTAAGCTTCAGGTTAAACCAATTGTTTGGGGAGCAGAAAGGTTGAACCGTGAAGTGTTTCTATAAAAGTTAACAAGGAAGTAGGAATTTTGGAGTGGACTGATTGTTTTCATCCATGTTGTGTTGTCATTTCTCTACAGAAAGTGCTTAACAATTTTTGTTAAACTTGACCCTCAACTCAATTTACCTTGACTAGTCAAGCCATTAATAAACTGCAATAAATCAAAATACAAGCTTTTATCTTTTTTATTTTTCATCTTCTTAAAAAAGTAACTCATATTCATTGAAAGTACAGCCAAAATGAATTAGCTTTTAACACTGGCCACAAAGGGCAGTTAAGACAATAACATACGTATAGTCATGTCTTAATTATGCTAAAGCTGTATTTGAGGACTTCGGTGGAACCTTGAGTTTCTTACCTGTTCCATTTCACTTTCCCTACTTAGTGAATCCAACGTGGGAATAAACCAGAGATACTCCAGAAGAACTTGCTAAATGATTGATGGGAGGTGGGGGGGAGTCGCTAGATTTCAATTACCCAAGCTTGCTCCAGTTGTTCAATGGTAATTAGAAACTTGCTAATGTAGCTCCAGAAACCAAAGTTAGGAAATACTTATAGTTGTTCAATCACAATTGGCCCCAAACAAAGTTCTCAAAATTCCCAGAAGGGCCTCATCTTCTGTCTATAATAAAGGCTTAAAACCTCAAGAATGAAAAGCCTCACTTTTTGACCTCCGTCGATATAGACCAGAACTTGCTCTCAGAAAAGAATCACATGTGTAAAGTGATAAAGATTTTTTTTCAATTTTCTAATTTATTATGGTAGAAAAATATTCTGGTTAGTTTTAGTACTATGTATAAGATGCCTTGATGCTGGGCATAGTATGTAAGTTACTTATGGAAAGTTGACAGTCATAGTACAAACCCAGGTCTGGAAACATTTTTATTTATTTAATTTTATGTGTATAAAATCATTGCCTGTATGTATGTAAGTGCATTCATACTGTGCAATGTTGAAGACAGAAGAGGATTTTGATTCCCTGGAACTGGAGTTAGAATAGCTGTTAACCACCATGTGGGTGCTGGGTTTCAAAGCCCGGTCTTCAACAAGAACAGCCAGGGCTCTTATCCACTGAGCCATCTCTGCAGCCCCACCAGTCTGGAAGCTTCTTATATAGTTGAGCTTACTCTCCTGATCCTCAACCATCTTCAGGAGAAGACCACATCTAAAGTGGCTGAGGTTGTAGACATCTTGATGTTCAGCTTGACTGGACTGAGAATCACCTAGAGCATTACCAAAACACACCTTGGTAATTCTGGGAGAGGTTTGCAGAGATTTTCACTAAAGGAGAACACCTAAAGCAGAAAGTGGGTGGAACCATTCCATAGGTTGTAGTTTGGGATGGAGGAGAGGGAGAGGAAGGTCCCGAGCACAGGCATTCTCTCTCTCTTATTGCCTGACTGCCCGGTGTGAGCAGCTCTTCTCTGTCCTGCCCTCACCATCACAATGGCCTGAGATCTCAAAACTATGAGCCAAAATAAACCTTTCCTCCCTTAAGGTATTTTGCTCAGATATTTTGTAACACAGAAGTCTCCCTAATACTATGAGCTATTGATCTAGAGAGGGAGCTGACTAGCATGGAGCACAGCTGTAGCAGTGGTATCAGTCCACCTCACGGTGGCCTGAACAAAACCAGGCTGATTCTCAGCATCCATTAAAACCAAAAGCAGGACCCAATCAGTTCTGAAAACTTGTTTCTTTGGATTTCTCTCAGAACTGTTCTCTAGAGCAAAGTCCTTGCTCACTCTTGAAACAGTCCATCCAGCATGATATGAAGGAGGACTATGAAACCTGTCTTACCAAAGTCCCGATCTGACCTCTATTGACTCAGAACAGCATACAGAACCACAAACAGATGTTATCAATCTAATCCCACCCGTTGTCTGCAACATAATGGATAATTCGCTGATTTTATGAATATTCGTTGCTTTCAATGCTTGATATTTTCACAAATACACATGCACACACACACACACACACACACACATGCACACATACACATTATTCTGGGACATGAGGAAGAAAGGGTAATGAGGGATTAAAGCTGTATGTTTAAATTAGAAAAGATGCTTAAGGCCTTATAAGTTTGTTTGTATTATAAGCAACCTGAGATAGTGTTAAATTACCTGAAAATATAATAATTTTGGATACAAGGTTAGGTAAGATTCCATTTGTCCAGAAAATTCATTTCTACACAGAACTGTCAGCTATCTATTGCCAAACCCACCCCAGTTGCACCCAGACTGATGAGAAATAAGTCCTCATTGTTATTGAATCCATTGGGTGTTGTGAGAGCTTTTCAACATAAATTATTTTAAAAAGAAAAATACTTAGTTGAACCCAATAACATATCATAACATTTAATTAAAAAATACTCAAACACACTCATAAACTATTTTCACTGAATTCATCATGATTTTTTTTCTTTCAAACTACATTGCTTAGTGTTCTTAAATCCAAAAATGGCAATTTTTTCCTTTCCTGCCCATTAAATCACTTGATTTTTTAATTTTATTTTTTTCTCTAAGTTCCATAGATACCTCTAGAGGGCTGAAACATGATGTTTTGTCTTGCTGGTGTGTATTCTCTTTAGGATTCCCTTAAAACTCACCTGCTGCCAAAGGGCACTGCAGGTGGTTTGCATAGCTACAGAGGGTAAAATCAATTTCCAGATATCCATAGCACTGGGGCTCCCATGGAGTCTCAGGAGCAAGGGAATGGTGGTTATAAGAATAGAGGCATGGTTGACTTCTGCATATTTGTAAACTGAAGAAAAATTTCCTCCAATAAAGAAACAAAAGGAATGTGATTGATACAGACACACACCACATAAGCATGAACTCAATTCAAACCTAATCCTTCTTTGTAGTCCAGCCATTGAGGCTCACATGAAAGAATTAGATACAAGAATGTGTCAAAATTGAGAGTCAGGACTTTTTTTAGCCTTCGTATTTGTTTTCCAAACACATTTTGTAATTTGAGAGGCACTTGCACTATGAGACCAGGTTACAATCTGCAGTGAACTAAAGTTCATAGGAAGAAATGCCTTCCTAAAGAGACTATTTACCATTGTCTGTGCTGTGCCTGAATTCTAGGATGAGTCTTTGCCCTTTATTGCCCTTATCTTTAAAAAGACAGTATAACAGTTATTAACTGAACTTATTCTAGAGTCAGGCTGTATCAGTTGAAAATCTTGGGTTATTAGCTAGGCACTATGGTTTCGATGTGGTTTATCCCCTAAAGGTTGCTGTGTGGAAAGGTTACAGACTAAGCAGTGAGGTACGGTCATAAATCTAATGGTTATTTCAGAGACATATATTTTCACTTTCACTGTGCATTACCTCATGAATAAATTGACTGATATCATTAAAAAACAAAGCCAAGATATGAAAAAGCAGGTCCAGATGACCAAATTTAAAATCATAGTTTAAGGGCTTGGAGAAATGGCTCAGTGGTTAAGAACATGTACTACTCTTTCAGAGTATCTGAGTTCTGTTCCCAGTAACCATGCCTGGTAGCTCACAACCACCTACAACTCTAGTTCCCATAGATCCAACACCCTCTTCTGGCCTCTGAAGGCAGTTGCATATGCACAGGCCCACACACATATGTGTAATTACAATTGTTTTTTTAAAAAGAAAAAAAAACATAGTTTAAACACTTTGGGTTACTAATTTTTGTGTCTATCTGTCTGTGGCTGTTTTCTTTTCCACTTAAACTACTTCAAATTATATTAACACATTTTCTAATTGTTGTTATATAAAAGTTTTATTGAAAATTTATTCCCTGTTTTGAAATTTTTAATAGAGAGTCAGATTGAGGTCAAATATGAATGAGCAAACATAAATTAATAAAAAATGGTGATCTTGTTCAGTTTGAACAACCAGAAGTACTATAGTAGAGGGTTTTAACTTTTATTTTGGGGGGATGGGGAATGGGAGATTACAATAAACATTGTAAGCTTGTTCTTCCATCCTGAGTTATGCTTCTGACCAAGGGCGGATCTCAGTATTCATGAAATATGAAAACAGCAAATCAAGAAAGTGGCTTTGATTTCCTCCTCTCATGATATTTCTTCTGACAGTTTGCAACTTGATGAAATGGATAACAGAAGGTTCTTGTCACAGAACTTAGTTTCAGTGGATTGTCAGGTTAATACAGTTAGTTATCCATATCACTAAGAACTGTAAGAGACAGTGTTCTAGTTTGTTCCATTGCTGTGACAAAACACTCTGACCGACACCAACTTGGGGAGGAAAGGGTTTATTCAGCTTATATCTCCTGGATCACAGTTCATCACTTAGGGAGCCCAAGGCAGGAACTCAGGGCGGGAACCTGGAGATAGGAGCTGAAGCACAGGCCATAGAGGAATGCTGTTCACTGGCTTGCTCCTTGGCTCATGCCCAGCCCGCCTTCTTATACAGTACACAACAACCTGCCCAGGGTGGCACCACTCTTGTAGGCTGGGCCCTCCCACACTGCTTGACCATCAAGAGAATACTCCACATATGTGGCCACAGGCCAATCCAATGGAGCCAATTCCCCAACTGAGGCTCCCTCAACCCAGGTGTGTCAAGTTGACACTAAAGCTATCCAGCACAATTGACCCCTTGTCAACTTGACACACAAAACACATCACTATTAAACCACCACCTTTCCAGTTATTATCCCCAAAGTATGATGTTAACACTAATCACAACCTAAGACAGTACAACCTTAAAAGCCCCACAGTCCTTAAAATGTCCAAACGCTTAAAAGTCCAGTCTATTAAAAGTCTCTTAACTGTGGGCTGCTGTAAAATCCAAAACAAGTACTGTCTTATTTCGAAGAGAAGAATCAGGCACTCTCAAACAAAATCTAAGTCCAGCAAAGTAGCTCAAGGCTGGACACCTGGGATTCACTCATGATCTTCTGGGCTCCAAAGGGTCTCGGCAGCTCCCCCTCTCCATCTCTGCCGTCAGCGGCACACAAAGCTCATCTCGCAGGCCCAGGCCGACTCCATTCTACACCTGCCGCTGCTCTTGGTGGTCGTCCCAGGGTACCAGCATCTCCAAAAAGCTGGGGTCGCCACTGAAACTGAGGCAGCACCTTCACCAATGGTCTCTTCTGACCTCTCCTGATGCAAAGCTTCAGCTTCTCTCCATGACCCCTGCAATCTTGGGGTTTTCACTGCAACCGAGCTGCACTTCCACCAATGGTCTTTCCTGACCTCTCACAGTGCCAAGCCTTGGCTGCTCTCTGTGACCCACTCAAATTTCAACACCAGAACCACATAGGAGACTCTTACACACTACCAAGTCCTGCTTCTGGCTTGATATGGAGGCTTGGACCCCTTCTGGAATATAGCTTCTTTGTGCTGACCCTGAAGAAATTCTTCCCAGAAGATTTCACCACAGTGATGCTGGTCTCTTCTTACTTACAGCTGATTTTTCAGCCCCAGCTAACCAGCATCAATTGTCCCAGTACAACAAAGATTTCCCTTCAGGTTCTGGTCTCTTGTTACTTACAGCTGATTCTTCAGCCCCAGCTGACCAGAACCCACAGATTACACAGTCCTGATGATCTCTGATCCCCTTTGAAACTAGAAACTTCACAAGCCAGGCCTCCATCTTCTCCAATTCCTTCAGCAAAACTAATCCAAGCTCCACAGAAACAATCTTTAGGCATTCAATGATCTTCCCAGCCCAAAGTTCCAAACACCTCCACAATCCTTCCCCAAAACACCAAGGTCAGGTCTGTCACAGCAATACCCCACTCTCGGTACCAAGTTCTGTCCTAGTTTGTGTTCCATTGCTGTGACAAAACACTCTGACCGACACCAACTTGGGGAGGAAAGGGTTTATTCAGCTTATATCTCCTGGGTCACAGTTCATCACTTATGGAGCCCAAGGCAGGAACTCAGGGCGGGAACCTGGAGGTAGGAGCTGAAGCACAGGCCATAGAGGAATGCTGTTCACTGGCTTGCTCCTTGGCTCATGCCCAGCCTGCCTTCTTATACAGTACACAACAACCTGCCCAGGGTGGCACCACTCTTGTAGGCTGGGCCCTCCCACACTGCTCGACCATCAAGAGAATACTCCACATATGTGGCCACAGGCCAATCCAATGGAGCCAATTCCCCAACTGAGGCTGCCTCAACCCAGGTGTGTCAAGTTGACACTAAAGCTATCCAGCACAGACAGTGTTTAAGTTATCCCTTCTCACAAGCATCCCCCCAAATTAAAAGGGGTTCAAAGCACAGGAAACTATGGAGCAGGTAAATTTGCCTGCCACAAGCTCGTCATATACTACACCATTTGTCTTATTCTGCTTCCTAAATTTTCCTTCTGAAATAGTTTCCTTCTCCCTCCAGAGCTCCTTTTCCTCATGCCTAGCAAGTCTTCATGTGATTTTGTGGGAACAGACAACCTCCAAGGCACTAAGTATGTGTACATTGCTCTTGGACTGAGCCAATCACAGTTTCTCCTCCCCAGGATAACCACAATGATTGGATCAGGCTGTGGGTGTGTGAAACAAAGTGAACTAATCAAAATTTACCCACAAGACGTTTTTAAAAAATAAGCTGCTTCTGTAGGGCAGACCTATTATGACAGAGCTGCCTGCCGCCACTAACAGAAATAGATGGGCAGCTGTCATTAATAAGCAGTACTACTGTAACAGGAAGAAGTCGGAAGTAGAGAAGGAATTTTGGAAGTATTCACAGCCTTAGTTCGGATAGTTCTGAATATACCTTTGTCTGCCTCCCCATGATTTGTTATGTAGGCAAATAAGTAGGTTTTCACTTCTTGACAAAGAGTCTTGGAATATCAACAGTGACATGTAATCATTTTGAGAGATGCATTCTCCCATCCTTAAAAACAGGAGAGAAACTGAACAAAGAAAATCAATTCTCACTTTTTTACATACTTTCTTTTCAGTCTTTGATTACTACAGTGTTAGGGCAGCCCACACATCTGTAAGTTTCACTTACAGGAACTCTAGCAGGTTTTCATCATGATGGTCCCAGAAAGATATTCCTCATAATTATGACAAGTACAAGAAAAGAGGAGTCATTGTAAAATTTGCTCAGTCTTGTTCACAAAGACCTACCATTCATAATTTCTTGGCGGCTAATCCAATAGAAAGCCATTTTTCAACCCTTTTCTCTCCAGCTGCCTGTATATCCCAAACAGAAGAAGTAAAAATCACTCAGTAGAGGACAGAACTTCAAATAAATGAATTGAGTATGATATAATTCCTAAATACAGATGGAGAAAGGGAAGGGAGAGATACTTGTTAATGTCATAACCTCAGGCTAAGAAGAATTGAAATTTAGCCACTTTACTGTAGTCAGAATGGCAATCAAGAAATCTAACCAAAAAAAAAAAAAATGTCGGAAAAGCTCTTGAGAAAGAATGATTATTCACTGCTTCTGGGAGTGCAAATTACTGAAGACATTACAAAAATCAGTTTGAAGTTTCCTCCAAAAATTAAAAATAGTGAAACTCTATGACCCAACTATCTCACTCTTGGGCAGAGCCCAGAGATTTCCATAGCCTACTATAGAGATATTTGTACCTTGTGTTTATTGCTGCTCTATTCACTCTAACAAGGAAAATGGAAGCAAGCTGTTTGTATATCAAAATATGAGTGGATAATGAAAATCTGGTACAAACATAAGAGGGAATATTATTCATCTCTAAAGAAAATGAAATCATAAAATCCACACCACAATGGATGGACTCAGAATGGATAATATTAAGTATAGTATTAAGTCAGCCAATCTCAGAAATCAAAAAGCTCTATGATTTTCCTCATATGCAGGTAATTATGTACACATTCTGTGTTGGGTAGTTTCAGCTGTCAACCTGACATATCTGGAAAGGGATCCTCAATTGGGACATTTCTTCCATCAGACTGGCCAGATAGGTAGGTAGGTAGATAGATAGATAGATAGATAGATAGATAGATAGATAGATACAGTATTAGTCACTTTTCTGTTGCTGTGATAAAACACCATGACCAAAGGAACTTATAAAAAAGGAAGAGTTTATTTGAGCTTACGATGGACGGTTCCAGGGAATTAGAGTCCATTGTGGCGGGAGGCATGGCGGCTGGAACTGGAGCAGCAAGCCGAGGGTCACATCTCGCAATCAATACAGGAAGCAGAGCAAGTGACTGGAGACCAAAAGGGTTGTTAAACTCACTAAGCCTGCCCCCAGTAACGTACTTCCTCTAGCATGGCCACACCTTCTAAGACCTCCAAGAACAGTGCCACCAACTGGAGGCAAATGTCTGAATACTTAAAGCCTATGGGGGACACTCATTCAAACCACCACATTCCACTCCCTGGCCCCCATAGGCTCCTGACCATATAAAATGCAAAATGCATTTAGTCCAACCTTAAAAGTCCCCATAGTCTTTACCAGTTTCAATGCCATTCAAAAGTCTACAGTCCAAAGTCTCTTCTGATCTTGACACTCAGGCCAATCTCTTAACTGTAAGCTCCTGTAAAATCAAAAGGCAAATTACAAACTCCCAATGTAACAGTGGAAGTGAATACACATTCCCATTCCAAAAGGGAGGAATAGAGACATAGTGAGGAAATAATGGACCAAAACAAGACCGAAAACCTGCAGGGCAAACACCAAGTCCAGTAGCTCCTGTGCAACTTCTGGGACTTGACTTCAAAGGGCTTAGATGGCTCAGCTCTTCCAGCTTTGCTTCAACATACATCTCTTCTCTTAGGCTGGTACCACTCCCTGTAGCAGCTCTGCTTGGCAAATATCTCACAGGTTCTGGCATCTCGAATGTCTTCTGGGGTCTCAGCTGCCAACCAGACTTCATATTCACAGCTTCATGCAATGGCCTTTCAGGGCCTTCTTTATGCAGGGAACCCCTGCTGCACTCTGCCTGACCTTGGAAGCCTCTGAAAACCATGGAGAAAGAACTGAAGACCCCCTCACTGTTGCAAACTTCATGCGTCTAAAGCCAGCACCACGTGAATTGAAACTGCGAGTTTGGCTGCAAGTTTGGGATGGACGCTGGCCTATTTCACCACATTTGCAACTTTTCTCTGCCCTGAACTTGGAGCAGAAAACGCTTTCAGTATTTTCCTTTAAAGTTAGGGCTTAGCTGGGTGTGGTCTTGCCCTGAAGGTACTGATTCTGTTGTTTACTTGTAAATCTCGAGGCCTCTCCTTAATCACTTTAATCTCACCTTCCCATTGTTTACTTGTAAATTCTAGGCCTCTCCTTAATCACTTTAGTCTCCTTATGAAAGGGAGCCTCTCCTTCACATGCCTTAGCCACACCTTTATCTTCCTAGTGTACTTTTCAGATCCAACTGTACATTCTGCATTACTTCGCCCCATTGCTCTTTTTCATTTTAGATCTGTATAATATTCACCATTAAAAGCCACACCCACCATTTCTATAATTAGGCTTGTCTGAAATATCCTCTCCAAAGACATTAGTCCATTGCTTTTCAACTAGCATCAGGCAAGCATTTGGGCTGTGGCAAACTGCTGCCAGACTCTGTTATCAAAATATCCTCTGGAATACTAATTTTTGCTGCAATGCTTTCTTCCATGGCTTTCTACTAGAATGGCCTTTAGCTCTGCTTACAGAAGTCAACAGTTTTCTAGCCCAAAGTTCCAAAGACTTCCCACATTTCTCCAAACATCCACATGGTCAGGTTCTTCACAGCCAACAGCCCACTCTCTGGTACCAAATAACTGTATTAGTCACTTTTCTTTTGCTGTGATAAAACACCATACCAAAGGAACTTATAAAAGGAAGAGTTATTTGAGCTTACGATTGANTGTATAATATTCACCATTAAAAGCCACACCACCATTTCTATATTAGGCTGTCTTGAAATATCCTCTGCCAAAGACATTAGTCCATTGCTTTTCAACTTAGCATCAGGCAAGCATTTGGGCTGTGGGCAAACTGCTGCCAGACTCTTTATCAAAATATCCTCTGGAACTACAATTTTTGCAGCAATGCTTTCTTCCAGGCTTCTACTAGAATGGCCTGTTTAGCTCTGCTTACAGAAGTCAACAGCTTTTCTAGCCCAAAGTTCCAAAGACTTCCACATTTCTCCAAACATCCACATGGTCAGGTTCTTCACAGCCAACAGCCCACTCTCTGGTACCAAATAACTGTATTAGTCACTTTTCTTTTGCTGTGATAAAACACCATGACCAAAGGAACTTATAAAAGGAAGAGTTTATTTGAGCTTACGATTGATGGTTCCAGGGAATTAGAGTCCATTGTGGAGGGAGGCATAGCGGCTGGAGCTGGAGCAGCAAGCCGAGGGTCACATCTTGCCGTGAGCACATGAAGCAGAGCGAGCGACTGGAGACCACAATGGTTGTTAAACTCACTAAGCCTGCCCCCACTAACGTACTTCCTCTAGCATGGCCACACCTTCTAAGACCTCCAAGAACAGTACCATCAACTGGAGACAAATGTCTGAATATTTAAAGCCTATGGGGGACACTCATCCAAACCACCACAGATGATAGATAGATAGATAGATAGATAGATAGATAGATGATAGATAGATATAGATAGATATGATAGATAGATGATAGATAGATAGATAGATAGATAGATAGATAGATAGATAGATAGACTGAACCTTTGGACTTTGGTTTTGATATGATTGACCTTTCATTCTTTGTTGGAGTAAGAATAATTTAACTTTCCTTTAAAAAAAACTTACAGAGGCTGACAATTAAGAGACACTTTGGATTAATTTAAGGAAACATTGAGCTCTTAAAATATTGGAATTTCTGGGCTGGAGAGATGGCTTAGCAGGTAAGAGCACTGGCTGCTCTTGAAAAAGACCAGGGTTGGATTCCCAGCACCCACATGGTGGCTGGCAACCATCTGCAATTCCAGTTCCCAAACTCATCAGGAATAACCTCAGATATGAAACAGATGTAGAAGTTAGAAGAGAGGTATTTAACATAACTAATTAATATAATATGGTCTTTAATAAGGAAGGTAAACAGCATGTAATAATAGATGAGAAATGCAGATAGACACTCTAAAAATGAACAAATATAAATAATCCAAGACAGTCTAGAAAAGAATCTGTGAGCCTGAAGTGGGGTCAATCAAGAATTTCCAAACTGAAAAGCAATAATAGAGCAAAAAGAAAAGAAAAAGAAAAACAGAACTATGGAACAACTTCAAAGGGTAAGGCAGGCTGGAGGGTGGCTCAAAGGTTAAGAGCACTTGTTGCTCTTCAAGAGGATCCAAGTTCAATTCCTAGCCACCATATCAGGTGGCTCACAACTGTCTGTAACTCCAGCTCCTGATACCGCTGTCATCTGTGGGCACTGGCACTTATATATACATACCACATAGACACACACATATACACATAATTTTTTCAAGGTAGTTGTTAAACATGTTAGTGAGTTTTCAAGGGAGGGGAGAATGGAGAGGAAGAAATATATGAATAATAACTATAAATTTCCCCAAATTGTGGACAGATACAAAACCATACATTGAGAAAGACAAGAAAGCATCCAATAGGATAAATATCAAAACCACACCAAACATATATTTACACTGCAGAAAACAAAAGAGAAAGTACTTAAATGTGATCTTGAAATCAGAGAATAAAATACCTTACCTAAACATTGCCACTGTGATTCTCATGAAAAAATGTGGAAAAAGAACAAAGATAAAATATCTAAAGTAACAAAGGAAGGAAAAAATCCCTACTAACATGGAATTTTATACCCAGAAAAATTACTCTTTCAGAAGCAAAGGAGGAGGCTGAAAATATGGCTCAACTTTTAAGAACGGGTACTATTCCTGCAGAAAACTCTATTTTGTTTCCCAGCACCCACATCAGGTGGCTCACAACTGCCTGTATCTCCAGTTCCAGGGGATCCATCACTCTTCTGGCCTCTGTGTCCACTGCATTCACATGAACAAATGCACACAGACAAACATATGCACATAAGCAAAGATAAAGGATTTTCAAAACTATTTGTAAAGACTTTCTGAGACAAACAAAAATTGAGAAAATCCACTACCATAAGAACTGCTCCTCAAGAATAAGTATTAAAAGAAGTCTTTGGACAGAGAAAAAATGAGAAAAATAACAGTTTTGCTAAGTAAGCAGAAGATAGCTACCCTTGATAATGGGAGAAAACTGATTACTATCTGAGATGATGCAGAGATTCCTTTATGATACCATTTATACACAGGAATAGATGATAGATAGATGATAAATTGTTAGATAGATAGATAGATAGATAGATAGATAGATAGATAGATAGATAAATGATAAATTGATAGATATATCTTAAACATAGCCAAAAACTTTCTTTGTAAAAGGAAAATAAAGGTAACTATTATGGTTAATTATACCAAAGATATCAAGAAAATGAATGACAGTATCATAAGAAACAGGGAGAACTAATTGAGAATACTCTGTTATAAGGTATACTCACTACATGTCATTAAAAGTGTACATGGATTTAAATTATCTATTGAGTATGATGTGTAGAATAAAGTCACATTATTTTATCAATAATCACTTTAAATGTGAATGGCCTAAACTGACTAAAATAGAAGCAGATTATCAACATTGGCTAGAAAATAAAACCTAAATAAGACCCAAATATACCGTTCATAAGAAATTAAGTGGTTTTAATTTGCATTTCCTTAATTATTAGCAATGTTGAACACTTTTTAAGATGTTTCTTGTCCATCTTTACTTCTTCATTTATGAAGTCTCGGTTCAGCTCTTTACTCCATCTTTTGAGTGGGCCATTTGCTTTCTTGTTCCTTTGTTTTTTGAGTAGTTTATATACTCTGGATGTTAAGGCTCTGTCAGATGATCACTGGTGAAGGTTTCCTACCAGTCTGTGGATTTTCTCTTCACTTCTTTAATTTGAAAATTAAAACCATTTTAAGATTCCATCTGACTTTGGAAAGACTGGCTATGATTAAGAAAACAAAGGATACCAAATGCTGGAGAGGTTATGGGGAAAGGGGAACACTCATCCACTGCTAGTGGGAATACAAACTCATGCAACCCCTATGGAAAGCAGTGTGAAGAACTCTTAAAAGACTCAAAATGAGCCTACCACTTGACTCAGTCATACCATTCCCGAGTATATGCCCCAAGACTCATCCTATCACAGAGATACATGCACATCTATGTTTATTGCAGCTCTCTTCACAATAGGAAAGAGCTGGAAGCAAGTGACCCTCAACTGACTAGTGGATAGAGAAAATGTGGTACATCTACACAATGGAATTCTATACAGTGGTAAAGAAAGATGACATTGCCAGGTATGGTGGCTCACGCCTTTAATCCTAGCACTCAGGAGGCAGAGGCAGGCAGATCTCTGTGAGTTCAAGGCTAGCCTGGTCTACAGAGTGAGCTCCAGGACAGCAGGTGCTACAGGGAGACCCTGTCTCAAAAAATACCCCCCCCAAAAAAAGATGGCATCATGAACTTTGCAGGTAAATGGATGGAAGTAGAATTCATTATGCTAAGTGAAGTCACACAGTCTCAGAAAATCAAATGATGTATGATGTCCCTCATTTGTGGATCCTACCAACAAATCTCTATTTGTAAGGCAAACTGAATAATTTTTTTTCTTTTTCTTTTCATAAATATAATAAGTGATGTTACTCATCAACTTACTACGTAATGTAGGTATGGAAAGTAATATTTTTCTTACCTGGATACAACTCTCCTGTCAAAATGTGAATTCATAAGCATGTTTTGGAATTAATCTAAGTTTTTTTCAGATGTCATAATTGTAGTATATATGTAGCATGCCTATATGCATGTCTTGAAGTGATACAAATTGGAAGGAACAACAACAAAAGTAGGACTGGTCAAAGATCTGACTGAAACAGTAAGCTTCTGACCCCTCCCCCCCAAAAACAGTCCTGTGAGAAAAAATATGAAAGTCATGTATGGTAGAATGCATGGGCTCTGGTGTGGTGGGGGCCAAAGAAGAGGGAATAGGACTAAATTTGACTAAGAAATGTAGCAAGAAATGCCCAAAACTTCAATAAAAATGGAAATTCACTTTAGTCCCTGGATAAGATTCCTACATTAAAACTCACCCACCCAGGGCTCAGGAACAGCTGCAGAAGAGGGGAAGGAAAGATTCCAAGAGCCAGAGGTGGTGGGTGACCTCAAGCAAACAGAGTCTGAGAACTTGGTGATATGAACTTACAGTAATGGTGACAGCATACATAAGACCCATGCCAACTCGACACAGACAAAAACCCAATATAGAGCTGGGGAAATGGGCAGAAGACCCCAACCTTAGTGGAGAAACTATTGGCAGCTAATCACTGCTGGGAGAGAGAGAGAGAGAGAGAGAGAGAGAGAGAGAGAGAGAGAGAGAGAGAGTTGGTATTCTTTAGGGAAGTAATGCTATATAGACCAGGCTCCAATGGATGAACTCAAACTGAGGTGCATCTGAGTACACAAACTATGCTTAATAGACCTTAATATATATGACATAATGCATGATTATGTCATAGGTGTGGGAGGTGCAGATATTCTAAAAAAAAAGGGGGGGAAAATTCGCTTTAACTATAAAGACTTAAATGTGTTCCTAAAAAACACATTTGAACTATAAAGACATTGAATTTATCAAGTCAGATATGGTAGTGCACACCTCTAATTTCATTCCTTGGGAAGCTGAGGCAAGAAGACTCCAAGTTAAAGGAACATCTGGGCTACACTGCAAGATCATGTTAGAATAAATAAATAAATAAATAAATAAATAAATAAATAACTGTCAAAAGACATGAGACATGGACTGGAATAACTTAAAAGTAGAAAAATCTGTTCTGGTATTTGGAGTTCCCAACACTCTTCTGTCAATAATTCATAAATCAAGCAAGCAGAAAAATCAGTAGGTATATTTGACTGAAACAGCACCATCAAGTGACAATCTAAACAGGATTTATAGAAAATTTAGCCAAGCATGGTGGCACACTCCTTTAATCCTAGCACTCGGGAGGCAGAGGCAGGTGGATCTTTGTGAGTTCAAGGCCAGCCTGGTCTACTGAGCACGTTCCAGGACAGCTGGGGATACAGGGAGACCCTGTCTCAAAAAGAAAAAAAAAAAAAAAAAAAAAAAAAAAGAAAGAAAGAAAGAAAATTTATAAAATGCTCCATTCAAGAGCAGATAAAATACAAATTCTACTCATTTTCATAAGGACTGGTAAATAAAGTTAACAACATTCTGGCCCATAAAAATTGGAAAAATATTGCACAGATCATACAAAGCATGTTCTCAGAACACAGTGGAATTAAAAAAAATAGCAGAAACAACTGGAAAACTTCTAGATCATATTAATTTAAACAATGCATTTGTAAACAGCCTTTGGATCCACAAAGTACCTAAAGAAATGTAAAAATAAGGGCTGGAGAGGTGGCTCAGTGGTTAAGAGCACTGGCTGCTCTTATAGAAGACCTGGGTTCCTCTCTCAGCACCCACGCAGTGGCTAACAACCATCTGTAACTCTAGTTCTGAGGGATCCGATGCCCTCCAACTGTCTTTCTTGCAAGTGGACCTAGGTTGTACAGTGTACATAGAAGCTGGATGAGGTGGTGAATGCTCTGGAATTGGAGCTATCAACAGTCTTATGTTCTTTTCCTCTGAGCCATCTCTCCAATTCAAAATATTAAAATATTTTAAACTAGGGGCTGCTGGGATGGGTCAGTGGGTAAAGGTGCCTGAGGCTCAAGCCTGAAGAAATGAGTTTCATCTCAGGATCCCATGAAAAAGAGCTGACACCACAGTTTTCCTCTGCACTACACTAGCATGCTCTCTCTCTCGCGCGCGCGTGCGCGCTCCCTCTCTCTCTCGCTCTCACTCTCTCTCTCTCTTGCTCTCTTGCTCTCTTGCTCTCACTCTCAGGTTCACATAATAAAATTAAAATTTATATATGCTAAACTAAATGAAAATACACATTATCAATTTAATGGAATACAACATAGCAGTGCTTAGTGGAAACTGTGTAGCATTCCACACCGATATTAGGAATGAGAACATGTTTAACCGATAATCTAAACTTGTACCCTAAGGAACTAGAGGAAGAAAAGAAATTTATCCCTCAAATAAGCAAAATAAAAGAAATCATAAAAAATTAGAAGAAAAACCAATTAAATAAAAAGTGCAAACATAAGCATTCTTCGAAAATTGGTTGGTGAAAAAATAGTTTTGCAAGATAGTTCAGGTTGCTTCTTTTACTATAGCCCCAAATTCTAATGAGCTAGCTCATCTTTATTTCCAGCTTCAAGACTGTCTCCTTCCTATCTCCACCTTGCTGCCCACTGTAAAGCAGATTTTCTGATGGGTTTGTACTAACACATCAATGAGACAGTATATAAAATTTCCCAGTATTACTATACACTGATATCACAGCGATATCTCAAATGAAGCAGATACTCAGTAAATGTTGGTGTAAAGGACACACAGATAGATTATTTAACATTTGAACAGGAATGCATGGAACTGGTTGGTTCATCTTCTGTACTAAAAACCTGTAGCCCCTGTCTACACTGGGGAAGTTATGTTACAGGAGTCTTTAGATTCATAATACATACATGGAACCACCTCCTGGGACAAACTCTCCTCCAAAATTCGGGTCCCAGGCTTATCTTCATGATTAATGGTTGCTGTTCCCCTGCAATTCCAACTTGGGAATGACATTTATTTAACCTCATCTATGGTTAGTAAATGCTAACATGGTCCTGAACTAACTTATTCAAGTCTGGGTATTGTATGCCTGACAGCAACTGAACATTTACGTTTTGATTGACCCACCTAGAGCATTTACACACACACACACACACACACACACACACACACACACACACTCTGCTTCACCACTAAGAAAAAGTGCTGCCATTTTAACTATCACGTGAGCCATCTAAACTTGGAGACTGGAGTGGTGGCTCTTCTCAGATTCTGCCTAAGGGTATGATCCTCTTCCAGCTTCATATGCTTTCCTTGTTTATTTACTTTGATATGAAAATGGTAAGTCAACTGTTCCCTTGTAGAAATAGTTCACAGTAGCTCTTTTTATAGGCAAATCAACTTGGGAAATTGGCTATCAATCCAGAGGCCCATCTGTTTTGCTTAACTAGTAATCATAGAAACATTTAGTGGTGTTAATTAGCAAAGTCTGCCTCAATATGAGGAACAGAAATGGTTTCTTTAAAATAGTTTATGCCTAAGCTTTTTGCTCACTTTGCAACCAAATAATTTTAGAGTTTCTCTGACAAAGTTCTTTGTTTTTTTAACTATTAATGGTGAAGGTTTAAATGAAATGTAACAAATTTTATTTCCCACCATGTAGACTCATAATTGCTAGGATGTGTTAGGATATATATACATTTGCATAGTGTTCAAAATCATGAAACATTCTACTGTCAAGGTGTTTTCTTAATAAAATAAACCCATACTGCTTTATGATTGTACAATTTGGTTAATATATAAAATAGCAAGAAATCTCATTTGTGAGATGTAATAATAGTGGCTGCTATTTGTTAATTAACGCCAGTATGTAAAGCACTGTTTTAAATCTCTATATTAACTTATAATTTTCATGGCAATCCTATAAGATATAAATATTGTATCAATTTAAGAGATGTCTAAATTAATTTTGAGGTATTAAATTCCTTGCCTAAGAATAGCTGAGATCAAATCAAATATGTCTTTCACCCAAAGACATACTTTTGTGAGAATAATAACCTTATAACAACTTCTCTATCCCAACACAGACACTTTGGCCCAGTGCTTTCATAGTACTGTATTGAGAACTTTTTACTTCATAAGCAGTTTAGAAGACTGCAATAACCAAAAGTTCTCAGAGCCCTGTAGAAGGGGGAGTGTTTATTCAAATTGCATCACTCCTCTGTTCCCTGGGGATTGAAGCTGCTTTTTATAATGTGTAGAAATTTGGGACAGTCAGGGCTGGACAGATGGCCTAGTGGTTAAGAACACTGACCAGTCTTGCAGAGGACCCGGGTTCAATCCCCACCACCCACATGGCAACTGAGAACCATCTTTAACTCCAGTTCCAGGGGAATCTGACACCCTCTTCTGACCTCCACAGCATTGCACGATATGGGTGCACAAACCTACATGCAGACAGTACATTCATACACATACAAAAATAAATTAAAAAAATTGGGGACAGTTAATATGACAAAATGTAAAGAAATTGAAAACTCCATTTCTATTTGGTAAAAGGAAATGGGGAATGTGATACAAACAGCTAACTACGTCCTCCTTTCATTGGTCTCAATCCACAACTGACATAATAAGTTCCTTTATTTATCTAGTGTCTGTTAAAAAATGAGTCATGGGCTCTTGTGGAATAGGACAATTTATATTATGGAATTTTAGAACTAATTTGGAGATCCTCAGTCTCTGAGAAACGGAAATGCTCCA
Organism: Rhizomys pruinosus; assembly: GCA_009823505.1. Lineage (NCBI taxonomy): Eukaryota > Metazoa > Chordata > Mammalia > Rodentia > Spalacidae > Rhizomys > Rhizomys pruinosus. The sequence goes on along the minus strand of VZQC01000197.1, from coordinate 1,224,270 downwards.
TCACTAAATTGGAATAATTGCTGGGGTTTTTGCAATTTCCAGAAAATATAACTTAATGGATAAAATTTTCATAATTTTCAGCTTTTCTTTGCCAAGATTTTTCAGCCTTTTTGCACCTGCTACTGCTTGTCTGTTGGTGAGTGCTAGCTGACAACAAGCTGAGTGAATAAGGAGCAGGCAAGAGTCAAGGCACAGTGCCAATCACACTAATTCAACAGTGTGAGTTTTCATGGATGTGTGTTCTTGTGGTTATAATTTTATATTGTAACAGAGACTAGAGACACATTTTCTGCCCCAAAGTGCCCCTAGAATGGAATGTATCCATATTTCATGATGTTCTATGAAGACTATAATAACTTCTACGTGTTCTATGAGTACGAAGTCTATTTAAAACATAAAGAGCTGTTTGTGGATCATGTTTGAGATATGGAAATCTTATCTTGTGGCATGTATATCTTGGTAACTATGTTAGCTTTTTCTCTCTATAAACAAACAAACACATCAGAGCTCTAATATGAAGGAGAAAGGACTTACTCTGTCTGCCTCACAGCTTCAAAAGATCTAGTCCACCATGGTAGCAGTGGGGTATTAGTTGCATTTCTGTTGTGGTGGTAACACACATTGGCAAAAAGCAAGTTAGGAAAGAATGGGTCAGTTTTGGCTTATCCTTCCAGTGAAAACAGGAACTAGGCTATCAAATGTCAAAGCCTCCCCACCCTCCATGACATACTTTACTCACCAAGTCCCCACCTCCTAAATGTTCTATAACTTTCTGAAACAGTTCCACCAACTAGGGACCAAGTACTCAAATATGTGTGAACATGTGGGGACATTCCTCATCCAAACCACAGGGGAAGGCATGGTGGAGTAGAGCAGCTTACCTGCTGGCCAGGAAGAAGAGAGATAAAAGGCCTCACCACTGGTCTTCTTCTTCCCTCTTTAGTCCTTTGGTCCGGTCCCCAGCCTAATGAGTAGCACTTGCTAAATCCATGGAGACTCTTCCTACTTTAGTTAATTCCCTCTGGAAATGCCCTGACAGACACATGAAGAAGTACACTTTACATACCTTCTGGGTATGTCTCGATTCAATCAAATCATCAATCAAGGTTAATAATCACAATACTCCCAACCTTAGTTCACTCAAACTTCCAGGAAAGAGAGCGCGACAGCTAATCTCACATCAAGTTTCTGGAATGATCCTTAAGGTTAGGTCATGAAGGAATACCAGGCCTTCCAAAAGAGGTGCTGCCCACTTAGATGCTCATCTGGCCATGTCACTGATGTGCCAGAAAGCTGTCAGGAATGACTATGCATCCCACTTCCCTCTCTTGTTTCCTGACCCATTCTGGAAGGAAACTCTTTCTATTACCTATGTGACCTCATTCTTAGAGATGATATTCGTGCAGAATTTAAGGCGAAAGGCCAGGACTAAAGTTCAAGCTCCAGTTTAGTTTTAGTCATAAAAGCTGCCTTAGAATTTAGCCTTTGCCAAATGACTATTGAGTCCTTATGTTATTCTTTATTCTAAGATTTATTCTTCCATGGCCATAAGCTTCTGGTGCTAAGCCTGGAGGGAAAGAGGTACCTCAGCGGGACTTGGCTCCCCGAGTGCATAACACCATCCATTAAGTTTCTTCTCTGCTGCAGGAAATTGTGTAGTGATGAGACAAGTCATGGCCTCCAACTTGAATTTAGCCACAAGCTAAGTGAGGGAGGCCACCACCCTAAGAACACTCTACTAAATGATGGCTTAATTATTCAATTCAGTGGGCTGGCCAGTCTGTGCTTTCTGAACTTTCTAAATTGGTTAGTATTATGGACTATTTCTTTTATTAAACCTTCTCATCCCTTAATTCCCAAACCAGCATTGCCCCTATTATCCTTCTGCTTTTAAGACCATTAGTTTTGTTGTTGGTTACCCTTCCTTTGTCTTCTGTGATTTGTCCCTGCTCTTGTGCGTTCTCCTCCCACAGATGTCCATTTTACTCCCATCCTCTATGGCCTACATAAACATGGTTCTAAAAGCCACTTCAGCAGTATAAACATCACCTTTGAACTCCAAGCTAATTTCTCCATTTACCCACTAGGTGTCTCTGACTGATTGTCCCTAAGTGCACATGTCTAAAATTGAATCTTTTCAGTAGCTTTAAATTCCTCTTCCACCCATATCTTTATTGATGGTGATAACCGTGTTGATAATGATATTAATGAAGATGAAAAGAAGGGGAAGGGAAAAATCTATTAATTATACACATAAGCAGTTCTAAGTACTTTATATAAACTACGTCATTTCATTCTTTTTTTAAATTTTTTTTAATTTTATTTATTTCTGTATGTGTATGAATGTACTGTCTTCATTCTTACATCAATCCTATTTGTCGAGCATAATTTCTATGGTAATCTTACATATAAAGTCAAAGAGAGGTAGGAAATTTCAGACCCACGACTCTCAGTCTCTCATTTCCACCTTGTGTACTATTTATATCTCAAAAAGTGGCACCCTTCCCCATTCTATCAACTAAGAATGAGCCTGGACACTTCTCTCTTCCTTCCAATTAGTCACCAACAGGAACTTTTGCTTAGGAAGAAGCTGGGGAAGAGAGGGCTTTCTAGTTTACTAAAGGTCTGCCATATGAAAAATGAAAAGCATTTAAAATTACAACTGGAAGAATTTCTCAGATCCTAGTCTGGGATTTCCAGGCCTGTTTCTGAATATTTGAAGACTTTTGTTCTGCACAAGCATAGCCCATATGGGAAATGACTTGAGAGTGGAGATTCAGCACCCAGTGGGATTCAGAACTTAACCTTATACAGGGTGAGATACATCATTCTCATTCTAAAGAACATTTTTTTTCCTTTTACACAGAACAAAAGGTGGGGCCCTCTTTAGTCAGTCATTCAATTGCAAGTAGACTCAGTGTACTGGAATCACAATCCATTATACTCATGTATGATGGATTCCAGTAGGAACCTATTTGAAGGCCAGCTTTTTCCTTAAAGAAGATTATGTTAATAGTATCTAATATCTTCCATACATTTCAAGACTGAATACTGAAAGGATGTTTTTTATTTGGCTAAGTAAATGTTACAGATATGGAGACAGAGGGAGTTTGTTTGAAATTTAACATTTTGGCAGGGACTATTTAATGAAGATTCCCCCAGCATTTGAAGAACATAAACCAAAATGACCATCCTGGGCCAGGCGTTGTGGCACATGCCTTTAATTCTAGCACTTAGGAGGCAGAGGCAGGCGGATCTCTGCAAGTTCAAGGCCAGCCTGGTCTACATAGCAAGTTCCAGGACAGCTAGAGCTACAGTGAGACCCTGTCTCAAAAAGACCAAAAAAAAAAAAAAAAAAAAAAAAAAAAAAGATCATTCTTTGATTCTTTGTTATAACATGGTAGTTTCCATTTAAGAAATTTGTTTTGTGCCAGTCATGAAAATAGTTAACAGGAATGCATCTGTTCAGGAATGGGGAGGAACTTCACTCTCAAAGTGCTAGGAAATGGTTAAAATCATAATTTACACAAATGAATTAGACATGTCAAATTAATCTTAAATCATAATAAAGATTATGAAGGAACCCCAAACTATGCCTGGCATAAAACATAGCTCAAATATTATGGGATTAACCAACCACTTTCTAATTAGATTTTAGGCCCACTTCATAGTAGGAAGTCCATACCTGACACTGTTATCAGGGCCAAGAATTTGTGGCCAAACAGGTCACAGGTCACTGGGGGGTGGGGGTGGGGGGAGATGACTACTACTATCATTCTGCTAAAGAGAAAGAAACAGTATTAAACTGATTCTTAATGACTGATTGTTATTCCCAAAGATTAGCATGTGTCTCAACTCTCACCAGGAAAGGTTTTTCTTGCAGCAGATGGCCAATTAACACAGAGACCCACAAATAGTCAATGTGCAGAGAATAAGAGACTGCAGATTGCTCAGCCCTAAATGGGACACCTATACAGTACTGTCTCTAAAGGCTCAAGGATCATTGTGGAAGTGTGTGTGGGAAGATTGGAAAAGCCAGAGGTACTAGATGAATACAAGGAAACTGTTGTTGTCTGGACACCACGTGGTAGTTCCACATATGAACCCACAGCACTTAGGACAGGATGCAGAAGGCCTGTGGAAAGTGAAACACAGGGGCCCAACATAGAGGGGGAAGTGGACAGAAAGCACCAGCCCCACAGAGGATCTATTGGCAATTGATAGATGCTGGAAGAGGTGCAGTCAATTTCTTCTTACTATTGTGACACCTAGTAGGTTGATCAGACTCCAAGGAATAGACACATACCCAAGACTATTGAGAAAGACAGGCTGGACTCCACAGGCCTTTGTGGGAAAATTCAGTTATGAATGGGCTAGCACTCCAACCAGTGCCCCCCTAGTGCATAAGTAGGAGTAATGGGATGTCCCTGGCCACACCCATAGTGTGGAATGTGGTGACACAAGGGTCTGGGATTTGGCCCTGGGAAGTGAAATCACACTGGCTATAAAACCCGGCCATCTTTGAATAAAGCTCTCTTTGTATTTGGATACCCTATGAGGCATCTTTGTGCTGTGCTTTCCAGCATGTGTTTTCTACATGGGTGCCCAGTCGTGCAGCTGGAGGAAATTCTGAACGATTCAGTATGCAAGCTTCCAAATCTCGCCTTTTTACTATCAACATTTTTCTCTCTTTCCTAACTTCTACCTTGTGTCATGGACCTAGGTCTCCTGCTTGGTTGGATGGATAAGAGGCCAATCTGGGAACACATGGCTTTGCAGGCATGGAGGAAACTGACATATCCCTGACCTGGTTCCTTTTTTTCTGCACATGTGGAAGTCATAGAGACTAGTTTGGCTCCAGAATGAGTATCCCATCCCCCCAGGCACGTGCCTCCTAATTTAGTCAGTCCTGCTGGCTACAAAAGTCAGCATCTTCCATGCTGAGTTTAATATCAAGGCTTAGTAACCATGGTTGGCCTTGGAATCATTTTTCATAATTTTATAAGCCTAATTTCCTGTAATTTTGGGTTCTAATTCCAAAAATTTGTCTTGCCCTCCAACTGTAGAAAAAACTAGTTTTTCTGATTCAGCTCCAGCTTAACTCTTTCATATGTAAATTTCCCATTTGCTCTAGTGAAAAGCTGAAGCCCTCTCCCTTCTGATGCAAATTAAGGCCTTTCACAGTAACTATCCTACAGGGGAAAGAATAGTTTTTGCTTTTTTGTTTTTTTTTTTTTTTTAAAAAGGACCAAGTTTTGAAAAGCTAAAAAATAAAAACTCATCGTGGGGGTGTGCTAGTGCACACCTTTAATCCTAGCACTCTGAGGCAGAAGCAGGCAGATCTTTGTGAGTTCAAGGCCAGCCTGGTCTACAGAGTGAGTTCCAGGACAGCTGGGGCTACAGGGAGACTCTGTCTCAAAAAGGCCAAAAAAAAAATAAAAAATAAAAAATAAAAAGTCATATTATTGTAGACATCTCTAAAATGTTCTAACATTTTCAATCTGACTTGATCTTCCTTCTAAAATCCTTTCCTTTTGTGGGTTTTTTAGGTAACTGTCTTGAATCTCCCTGACTTTTTCGAGATAATTTTAAGCCATGGCCACTTAATAGGTTTCTCTTAAATTTTGTATATAAAACCTGCTAATTCAAATCCATCTCAGCATGCTTAATTTAAAAGATGTAATATTTTTATTTAACATCCAGGTACCCTAGATATCTTTTGAGTAAAAATATGTGCACAGTTAAAATTGATTTAATTTTCATTTTGGCCTTTAAATGTGTTTCAGCTTAAAGATTTTTTCCACAGAGTTCCTGATTACATGTGGCTTGTGCTCTGGTGCCACCTGCCTGCCTACTGTGTGCATACCAGTCATGGAACTGAGCACATTTTTTATTGATGTTTTGTGTATTTCATACATCATTTTTCAATTCAGTTCAGGCATATTCCCCTTTTTCTTCTCCCCACCCCACCTCAGATCATGCATTCTGCCATAACTGTCCTGCATGTTTCTCTCAGTCTTTTCTTTTTTTTATGTTTAGGAATTCACATTTTCCTCCATTAATTTTATGTTACTCTAAAATATATATACATACTTTCCACCCATATACAGTAATTGCAGAGTCTGAAAATAATTGGTGGATGGATTCTAGAGCCTGTTGAGAGATTCATATTATAACAACATAGTTGCTTTCAGATAAACAGAAATATAACAATAATGTTAGTCAGCTTGCCTTTCATCTAGGGGATTTAGTGTTAGCATCCACAAATGAGGGAAACCATTCTCTGTTTGTCTCTCTGGGACTGTGTTACTTCACTCAGCATAATGGCTTCGAGCTCCATCCATTTACCTGCAAAGTTTATAATGACATCTTTCTTTACCACTGAATAGTACTCCATTGTGTAGATATACCACATTTTTGTCATCCACTCATCTGTTGAGGGGCATTTGGGTTGGTTCCTGCTCTTCGCTATTGTGAAGAGAGCTGCAATAAACATACATGTGCATGTATCTTTGTGGTAGGATGAATCATACCAGAAGTAGTATGACTGGGTCAGGTGGTAGGCTCATTCTGAGTCTTTTAAGGGTTCTCCATTTTGCTTTCCATAGTGGTTGTACAAGTTTGCATTCCCACCAGCAGTGGATGAGTGTTCCCTTTTCCACACAACCTCTCCAGCATCTGTTGTCTTTTGTTTTCTTGATCTTAGCTAGCCATATTGGAGTGAGATGAAATCTGAGAATAGTTTTAATTTGCATTCCCTTAATTATGAATGATGTTGAACACTTTTTAAGATGTTTCTCAGCCATCTTTAATTCCTCACTGGTGAAGTCTCTGTTCAGCCCTTTACTCCATCTTTTGAGTAGGTATTTGTCTTCTTTGTTTTTTGAGTAGTTTATATATACTTGACGTTAATGCTCTGTCAGATGCATTACTGGTAAAGATCTCCTGCCACTCTGTGGGTTTTCTCTTCACTTCCTTGACTGTTTCTTTCACTGTACAGAAGCTTTTGAGTTTTATGAGGTCCCATTTGTCAACTGTTGACCTTACTTCCTGTGCACCTGCTGTCTGATTTAGACAGTCTTTTCCTATACCTATGTCTTGTAGGTTGTTGCCAAATTTTTCTTCTTTCACCTTCAGGGTTTCAGGCTTCACATTGAGATCTTTGATCCACTTGGAGTTGATTTTTGTACAGGGTGAGAGGTAGGGGTTTAATTTTGTTCTTCTACAAATGGTGATCCAGTTTTGCCAGCACCATTTGCTGAAGATGCTATCCTTCCTCCATTGAAGGTTTTTTGCCCCTTTGTCAAATATAAGATGGCTGAAATTTTACGAGCTCAAATTTGGATCTTCAATTTTGTTCCATTGGTCAACTGATCTGTTTTTGTGCCAGTACCAGGCTGTCTTTATACTATGGCCCTGTAGTATGGTTTGAAGTCTGGTAGGGCAATCCTCCCTGCTGGGGAGATGGCTCAGAAATTAAGAGCACTGACTGCTCTTGCAGAGGACCCATGTTGGATTCCCAGAACCCACATGGTGACTAACAACCACCTGTAATGCCAGTTCCAGGGGATCTGATGCTCTCTCTGACCTCCGAGGGCATTGCATGACACAGGTGCACTTACAGGTACATACAGGCAATACACAATTTTTTAATAATTTATCTTAAATCATCCCTAAATTTAATTTAAATTGTCTTTTTAAATTTGACTTAAAGTAACACAGTCTTTTAATTTCAGCATTCTGGAGACAAAAACAGATGGATTTCTATGGGTGCTTACAGGCCCTGAGTTCTAACAAAAGACATTGGCTCTGATTAAATTGTTTTTTTTTTTAATAACTATTAGTAAAAGCCTCTGTAACAGCATAAATTAATATTTTGACTCAATTTAAATGAAAAAAAATATTTAAAAAACGGTTTTATGTTTCTCTTTAAGCCCACCTTAAAACTGTGCATATGTGTGAGTGAATGCATGGATTTTTTTGTTTTTAATTCCTTATAATCCTACAGATTTATATCTAATGAGGAGTCAACTGTAAACAAAGATAAATAGATTCAACTCATAAAAACTGTTTTATACCTTTTGGTGTTAACAATTTTTAATTGGGCTTATATAAATTTTAGTATGTATTAAATTCAGTCTAATGATAAATTATTATTAGTGATTATGATTAATAATAATGATTATAACTATTAATGATACTAATAATTATTAATGATTGTTGATAGTAATGACTAATAATAGTTATGATTGTTATAATTACTATCATGATTGTTATAATTATTATTATTGATAATAGTTATTATTATTATTCAAGTAGTCCTTAATAATAAGACAAGATAAATTTGTCCAAGACTACAAATGACTGGTTCCCATCTCCCAACCTTTGACTCTGTAACTAGGACAGGGACAGACAGTTAGACTTAGCATAGGGACAGCCTAAGGATAGTTGGCCAGTAGGGACAGGATAGGAAAAAGAATAGAAATAGACATTAGGGATAGTTAGAGTCAAGTGGTTGGGAATGGGCCTAAAGGACAGCATGTGGATCTCAGTTGTTTGTGTGTTACTAGGCCATTTATTCTAATTATGTAAAAAATACCCCTACAACAAAATAACCCTACAACAAAATTGTAAAAATAATTTTTGTGTTTCTCCCATTTGTATTGATCCAAAATATGTCACATATATACCAAAATTATGACCTTTGAAAATAAACTGTATGTTAATTCCAAAATGTGTTTAGGAGTTCACATTTTTCCCTTTAATTTTATATTACTCTAATATATGAATACATACCCTCCATACATATGCCACAATTTAAAAATCTGAAAATAAATTGTCAGTTTATTCTAGAGCCACTGAAGGAATTCACATTATAACAGCATAGTTGCCTTCAGATAAAAAGAAATATAACATTAACTTTTCTCGGCTTGCCTTTCAACAATGACAAAAAGACAAGATCAAAGAACTGACTGAAACAGTTAACCTCTGCCCAGACAATAAACTTCTGCAGAGAAAAACTTTAAAGAGACTGAGAAAAAGATGCAAGACGTGTATGGCATAAAGCATGAACTGGGGGTCTAGGGCATGGAAAAGGGAGTATGTCTAAATTGAACTGAAAAATGATGTATGAAACACACAAAACACCAATAAAAATATTTTAATTAAAAAAATAAGTTTTTTTGTGCTTCTCATTGAACATTAAACAATAATGTAACCTCTCTCTTACAAGTCAACTTAACAATCTTTTCTTTATTACATGTCTGTGTATGTGTGTATGTATGCACACACATTTGTGTATAGGTATGTGTACTTAGGTTCTAAATATATTTTTAATGTTAACAGCTATTAAACCAGCTAAAAACTGCCACTGAGTTGAAATTTGGCCCTTTCTTCTTAGACGCAGGTTTATAATTAAACAACCAACACATAATTCAATTTCAACAAAGGTTATGGGTTTATCGTCTGTTAGAAATAATTAAAAATAGTTTTATTGGACATCTTAATGGGTGTACACTGCCACCTACTGGTTATGCTCCTTCAACACCTGAGACATAGTATTAAAGTGTTAATAGAGTTTTGGGTCTTTGGGGATATGGGTTAGTTTAAAAAAAAATTGGATCTATTATTTTCCATGCATGTGCACATTAAGCACATCAGGCTTTTGTGGTGTGTACTAGCAGAATTTGGCTGAGGAGAACCAATCCTGTGCCAGCCTGTGAAGTCCAGTATCAGTGCCATCAGCATAATAACTGTTATGAATGTTTAGTCTGTGGCAGCAGAATTAGACTGAGGAGTGCTGATCAAGCATCAGTCTAGGGTTCAGCAGTGGCAATATGGCACTGCCTGGTGTAGATGTCAGACGTTAGTGGGTTAGATGGGGATCAACCAGCTTGCTAACCTGGTAAGCCTAGTGTTGGGTTGGATGGAGACTAATCAGGTCACCAACCTGTGGAGTGGATTGTGATTGGTTGTAGGCTGACTGTCAGCCTGGAATTCCTGTATGGAGATTTGCTGACTCTCATGCAGGTGAGATAGCATGGCCAGGTAGGAATCATTCTACTTCCCAGGCTAAGGACCTGAGAGGGACAGTAGTCACTCAGGTTGGGCTGCAAAAGTGGCCATCTGGCACCTGTGTCAAGGTGCCAACTTACTCAGGGAGGAAGCTGCTGGCAGCAGCCTCCCTTAACAGGACTGAATTACATCTCTCTTAGAAGGAGTGTGTAATCACATCTGGGGATACAAATAGTTATTAAAATTTGTTTTGATTCTAATTTGTACTAGATTTCCAGTAACAACTTTGGGATTGAATGTACACAAATACTCTCTCTATTTTTTTCTGTATTGACAATATTACCTGTGACTTTTTTTTGCCTACAAGATATACAGGCCAATATGGAGACTATTTAAATAGACTTATTGGACCTTTACACCTTGGTTCCTGTCTATAGGTATGTGTAATACCTATGCTTGGTAAGCTAGCATGGGGTTGAATGGAGACTAATGAGGTCGCCAACTGTGGAATGGATTGCAACTGGGCATAGGCTGACTGTCAGCTTGGAATTCCTATCTGGAAAGTTAATCCCAGGCAGTTGGAATAGAATAGCATAGCCAGATGGAAAGCATTAGACACCTATAGATCAAAGTATAAAAATTTTAAAAATAAAAAGGGTGAAGGGGTTGACTACTCCCTCTCAGTTACAGTCAAATAGAGAACTCTTTATTCCAAATGTTTCGATAAATTTGCAATTTTGAAATCTTAAAGCTAACTATGGGAAAAGATTTGCATGTTCCCACCAGTCAAAACATCACCAAATTAAATGCCTGAAAAAGGTACGGCTTTGGAGTGTGCAAAATGGACCAAGAAATACCAGTAAAAGCTGGCCCATCTAAACATCAAGAAGAAGAAAAATTCAGACTGCCTGAGCCACAGGCACCAAACATCTCTCTGTTTATAATGTGTCCTAATGAAGTTTATTTTCCAGGTGCTGCTAAGTTTTGATTTTAAAAAACTGTTCTACCTCTCCTTTTTATAGAAAAAGAAAACAAATTATGATGGCAATGGAAATTGTTCCTTAACGACAAAAGAGCCGACTGCTATGGTAACAATTTCTCATGGGGCTCTTTAATTAACTAATGGTCATAAGAACTGTAAAAGAGGGCTGGAGAGATGGCCTAGCGGTTAAGAGCACCGACCGCTCTTACAGAGGACCTGGGTTTGATCCCCAGCACCCACATGGCGGCCGAGAACCATCTGAAACTCCAATTCCAGGAGAACTCCATTTCCAGGGGAATCAGAGGCCCACTTCTGACCGTCGGCATTGCACAACACGGGTGCACAAACCTGCATGCAGACAGTACATTCATACACATACAGAAATCAATAAAATTAATTAAAAAAAAAGAACTGTAAAAGAAAATTTTATTCAGAGCTAGACATTATTGTAAAATCTTTAAAGGCTTTATAGTTAAGCAAAATGTGTTAATAGAAAAAAGCTATAGTACCAGGTATGGGTCATTCTGCCAAGGAGTGTTGGCTGGGGGCTAGTGGCAACCCAAAACAAAGGTTATTTGCCTACAAGTTGGGGTACACACAAAAACTGGCATTAAGATCCTGGTGTCGAAGATTTGGTGTGAGCACAAAAAGGACATAGAGACCATGCTTACAAGTGGACAGCAGGTCTCTGAAATGCCAGAGTATATTACCAAAGGCCACTGGAAAGAAAAAATATTGGTCTCATTGAGTCAAGCAAGACTCATTACTACCACACCTGGTGAAAGACCCATGCAGCTAGTGGCAGCCAAAAATTACCCCAAATCTAATTGGCTATTAGCCTTCTCCTTTGGAGGAATAACATATGGCTGGCATTAGAGATTAAAAACCTCTACTAAGACACAGAATGAAGAAAGTAATAGTTCCTAGACTAATATATCATCTAAATATTTGTATCTGTGCCCACAGAGTAATTCGTCATGATAATCAATGCCATTTAAATGCCTATATCTCTCACTGGCTGTGTTTTGTTAATAGGATTAAAAAACAGGACCCCTGGATGGACTGTCAACTTATGAAAAGAAAAGCCTGGACAAAGCTGAGAGTCCAAAGTGTCACTTAAAATTGGACTGTTTTTGCTTCTCACTTAATCGTCCCTTTTCCAAAAGCCTAGGGACCAGTTTTGGAAGAGGCAGGGTTGTTAGAATGTAAGGGCTGAGGAGATAGGGGGTAATTCCTGGGATCTCAAAAATATGGACTATATGCTTGGGCATACAAGCCTCTCCAATTGGAATATGGGGACCTTGGATTGTTCAAAATTTGGGAATAGATACTTGCTAATGGGTTTTGCATGAATGTTACTTACATTCATTGCCTATGCTTGACAATTGGTTCATTTCATGGTTATTTTTGGGATATTAATTGGCCTTAGTGTAAAAAATAAAAGTCCCAGGTATGACCTCCCCCCACCCCCCCACCCCACTGCCTAGCACTCAAGACAGGCTTGAGCAGCTGGCTATTCAAAGCTCAGTTTCCTTTGTGATGTTAGCCTCTCCCATGCATGGGCTCACCTGCCTCTCTGAAAAAATAAAATAAAAAGTGTGAGATGTAGGAAAAATCAGTTAAGTATGAATGGGCTAGGACTCCAACCAGTGCTCCCTATTGCATAAGTAAGAGTCATAGGACATCCCCTGGCCATGCCCATGGGGTGGGATGTGGTGGCACAAATGTCTGAGATTTGGCCCTGGGAAATGAAATCAAACTGGCTATAAAACCCAGCCATCTTTGAATAAAGCTCTCTCTCTGTATTTGGATACAGTACAATGGGTCCATGTGCTGTGCTTTCCCATGCATGTTTTCTACATGGCTCACCAGGGGAATAAATGAGATGACCCATAGGCCTTTAAGAGAAAGGAAAGACAAATAATAATAAAACACATGAGGTTGTGGAGGTAGAAGGTGATGGTGGAGAAGAGGGAGAGGGTGTAGATATGATCAAAATATATTGTATGAAACAATATTCAATTAACATTTTCAGAAGAAAAATATTATGAAAGAAACCATAATCATGTCTGATATAAGACATACCCCAGAATCTCTTCAAAGAGCATCAAAGAAGACCTTCAAACTGAGCCAGAGTTAACAGTGTTTGTCCCCTAGGTCCTTTCACCTTATCTCCTGTCCCAGGAACAGGAAGGAATGGGTGGTTTCACTGTGTCATATATCTTTCCATGCTCACCCTTATGACTCCATCTACCAGAGACAACACATCTGTATATTGGGGGATGTATGTGTTCATGTGTATGTACATATATGTGGGGCATACATACATGTTTATGCACATGTGTTTAAAGCCAGAAGTCAATGGTGAGGGTAGTGTTTATCATCTTCCTCACCTTCACCACCTTATATTTTAATTAAACATTTTTCTTATTTTAGGTGTATGCATGTTTTACCTTCATGTATGTCAGTGGACCCATACGTTCAATGCCTGGGGAGGCCATAAAAGTACATTGGATCCTCTGGAACTGGAGTTACAGAGAGTTGTTAGCCATCATGTGGACAGTGGGAGCTGAATCCAAGTCTTTTGAAAGATCAGCCAATGCTCTTAACAACTGAGCCTTCTCTCAAGCCAAAACACCTGCCTTTTCAAGATAGGGTCTCTCTCTGAACCTGAAGCTTGCCAATCAGCTAGACTTGCAGACTGAGAGATTCTCCAATGTTTGCCTCCCTAGTCCTGGGATTATAGATGCATATGCTACTACATTGCCTTTTTAAAAATGTGGGTTCTGGGAGATCTAACTCAGGTTCTCCTGCTTCTAACGCAAGCACTTTACCAACTAAACCATCTCTTAGACTCCTAATGTATGTTTAAGGAACATATAAACTCCTTTCAAACTGATCCAAAAAGCTTATAGTATGAGGGCTCTGTGATAGCATCATCATGTCTGGGAAGTGATTTTTTTTTTGAATACTCACCTTGCCTCGTTTCTATCATCTGATGTTCCTTTAATCATGCATGTCCACAATCCACAAGATATTCTTCCCTCCTAGAACCAGGCTGGCTCCTAATGGGGGGGGGAGGGGGGCTGCAGAGCTCCTGTTTGTGCAACCAGTAATCTAGAAGTGTGACATTTTGCTCAATACCTCATGGGAAGGAGCCATCCGGTCCTGGAACTTTGCAGAGATAGGCAAAGCAAGAAAACACTGCAATATCCCTGACCTTCTGGAGCTATAGATAACTCACAGAGACAACTGAATGCCCACAGAGATATCAGATAACTCTTGGAGGTTTTATGGGACAGGTTTTACAGGTCCTTCCCTCAACCAGGCAAAGTTTCATTCCTACATGCCTCCTGCTGTCTCTGAGGCTCTTTCTACATGATGGGAAAGATGGGTTCTGAGAAGTCTACCTGTTCATATCTCATGAGCCAAAAACAAGCTGTCTCTCCCAAAAGTTTGGTAAAGTTTGGGGACAGAATCTGACATTCTGATTTGGGTCACATGCTGGTCACTGAACCAGTCATCATAATTTTAAATAATTTTATTGCTCTTTTGTACATTTCATACAACAGTTCTTAATCAAATTTAAACCCCTTCTACCTGTCCATCCCCTTACTCCCTCCCCAGGACCTCATGCACTCTGCCATAAATGTTAAGTCCCATTCAGGCAAATGTTTTACCCAGATGACAGGTGCAAGATCAGCTTATCCAGAAATCTTAAGGAAGGTTTACTCACACTCACCCAGCTATAATCAGTTTCCAACAGTTTTTAGCCTCGGGCTGGCCTGCCACTCATTTTCATCACACCAATCTGGGCCTTGATCTAATTGGATTGGCATGGATTTCATGCTCAATCACCACCATTGCCACAAGTTCACATAAGCAAGCTTCCAGTGGCCTGAAAGCCTCTCTTTCCCAATGTCCTCAGACGAACACTGGCTTTTACAATCCCCACATACCTTCTTTGAAATGTGATGGGTGAGTGATAGAATCTGTGACTAGCAGAGGAGACATAAACTTCGCTAAGAAAGCCATCAGGATGGGGCTGGAGAGATGGCCTAGCGATTAAGAGCACCAACTGCTCTTGCAGAGGACCCGGGTTCGATCCCCAGCACCCACGTGGCGGCTGAGAACTGTCTGAAACTCCAATTCCAGGAGAACTCCAGTTCCAGGGGAATCTGACACCCTCTTCTGACCTCCGCGGCATTGCACGACACGGGTGCACAGACCTGCATACAGACAGTACATTTATACATATAAGAGAAAAAAAAAAAGAAAGAAAGAAAGCCATTGGGACATAAAACCCCTGAAATGACCATTTGGTTATTTCATCTTATAACTGGCTATTCGGTATCACTAAAGCCTTATCAGACAAGTCACTCACGGGCAGATGGTTTTCAAACCAGTAGGTTCTGAACTGGAAGGCTTTGAGGTTCCAGCCTGCTGGGCCTGGGACACTACCTTAACAAAAGGCTTTACGTATGCAAAGATACCAGGCCTCAGCATCAAGCACATACCTGTGGAGCCCAAGGGAAATAAAAGGGTCCCACCATTCCCAGCAGGTGGAAGAATTCCATGCTCTTCTCAAAGAGAGGGTACCTTTGTCCCTCTTGCTGCTCACTCATCCCAAGGTCTGGCTCTGGTTCTTTTTCTTAGTTTTAACTCCTTCCTTTTCCCTCTCCAAAAATAATCTAGCAGTGAGGTTTAATTTATGAGTCTTACCAAGTACTCACGTTTTGCAGTCTTGTATTCTCTAAAACCTAGCCAAATGTATAAGGAAGCTTCGCCCCCTGTTCCACTATTATCCATGAGCCTTAGGTATAGCTGTTCCACTGTAGATGTGTCATCTAGGGATAGGCATCTCTCAGACATATATTCTCTATGTGTGACCAGTTGTGCAACTCTGCAGCAGCATCTATCTGTTGCAAAAATAAGCTTCTTTGATGAGTGGTGACTGTAAATATAAGGATCCACATTTAAGATATTGTAATAATACATTTCATTTGTCTAGAGATATGACTGAGATAGGGTTTTCTCTAGGACCTATGACTTCTCCAGTCATGTATATTTGGCTATAATTACAGTGCTATCCATGAATTCGCTCCTATTGAGAGAGCTTTAAATCCAATTAGACAACTATTGATTACCTCCCAGATAATAGTGCACCAATAGCAGTAGTTTGCTCTACCTGTCATTATGGTTATTAGGCTTTAGGGCTGTGTTGGACCAGTGATTGATTTTTCTTCCTTAGCAGCTTTCATAGTATAGTTCATATAGAACTATGAAAGATAAACTTCAAGTAAAGGCTTCCAGGTTAGTTCCTGCTCAATTGCTCCAAGTCCTTTGTCTGAATTATGCCCTGTCTTCAGTGGTAGGGTCTAACCTTTGAGTTCTGGGAGATGACCAAGGGCCTCCACAATAGCCTGAGTTATCTTGAACTACTCTGACTAGCAAGGAGTACAGTGCCAGACAGAAGTGTTCTAGTCTGTTGTAAACCTGTTAAAGGTACATCGTGGTGAGAGTAAGGGCGTTATGATCAGCATCCCACAAAGACTACAGATACAGGTGGAGGAGTTTCTCAAAGTAAAGGCAGAGCTAAAACAACAAGGAAGGTGGGGATCCAAGCATCACCCAGTGAAGTGTCTGTTTTATGTTAATGTTCAACAACTGAGTTCTGAGGCTGAGCCAGGCAGGAACTCCCACTGAGAAAGCTGACCAAACTGGACTCTAATATGACTTCCTTGGGACCTGCCACCTGGAGTGTGCCTATATTCTCAGACAGTTTCCACTCTTCCTGCTCTCTTTCCCTTTGGGAGTCATTCTTCATCATGAGAGAGGCAGACATTTGATGAACTACAAATGTAAATGGGAGACATCCTCCATGCTGCTGTTCAAGAACAACTAAATTAGATACCACAGTACACTCCATTGAATATTTAAAATGCTGAAACCAAATGAGAGGTTTATTGTTCCAATAGCACTGATGATACATCCATACTTGCTGCAAATTGTTGTTTTATGCAGAGAGTTTGGAATGCCACCTGCTGTGTTGTCTGAGCCGTTCTTTTTTATTTTTTATTCTTTCTTGTCTTTGACCCAGGTATCTTAATCAAAGATTCATCCTACTATAAACCCCAATGACTTTCCACCTGCCAAGTTGGTTGGCTAAGCCTCAGAAAGGATATGGAGGGAAAAACTGTTTGGAATGAATGTGGAACAGGTTTCTTTGGGACTCTGAACTGTCATCAATCTGAGTGAAGAAAGAAATCCTTTGAATTTTGCTTCAAGATTTGGGTATGACAGAAAATGGTGAGTAGGTCAGATGAATCTGAATATATAAACCTTATTAGTTCAATACAGAGATGGTTCTGTTTTTTTAAAACATGAACCTGTTTTTATCATTAACCTTAAAGCAGTACTATATCCAAGGCTGGTATCAGGAATCAAGGAGAAGAACCACACTATACTTGTGCTACATGATCAAATTGCATGGAAATGGCCTTTGAAAGCCCAGTAAGTCTGTGCCAGCTCTGAGAGGCTTCTGTACTTAAGGTGGTAAGAGGTGAGTATTCCGAAGTATTCAATGGTTCACCAGCCTCAGTGCACTGGGAAGAAATAAAGAAATATGAACACTGGTCTAGCTGGACATGGTGGTACAAGCTTTTAATCCCAACACAGGGGAGGCAAATGCAGGCAGATCTATTTGGGATTGAAGCCAGCCTGATCTACATAGTGAGCTCTAGGTCAGGTAGAGCTACAGGGAGACTGTTTTAGTTTGCTTTCATATTGCTGTGAGGAAAACACTGACTAAAACAGACTTGAGGAGGAAAGAGTTTATTTGGCTTACATCTCCCAGGTCACTGTTCATCACTGAGGAGCCCCAGGAACCTGGAACACAGACCATGGAAGTACACTGCTTCCTGACTCACTCCCCCGGCCTGTGCTCTATCTGCTTTCTTATATAATACATTTCCATCTGCCCATTGGTGGCACCATCTACGGTGGGATGGGCCCTCCCACATCACTCAACAATCAAGAGAATGCCCCCAGACGCATGGCCACAAGCCAGTCCAATAGAGGCAGTTCCCCCAATCGAGGCTCCCTCTACCCAGGTATGTCAAGTTGACAACTAAGCTATCCAGAACAGAGACTGTACCTGAAAAAAAAAATTGGTGCACATAACAGAGAAAATCTTACTGGCATTTGACAGCTTGAACAGTTGAAGACACTATAAATGCAGGGCATCAAGAGTTATATACATGGGCTGGAGAGATAGCCTAGCGGTTAAGAGCACCGACTGCTCTTGCAGAGGACCCAGGTTTGATCCCCAGCACCCACATGGCAGCTAAGAACCATCTGTAACTCCAATTCCAGGAGAACTCCAGTTCCGGGGAATCCGAGACCCTCTTCTGACCTCCGCGGCATTGCACGACACAGGTGCACAAACCTACATACAGACAGTACATTCATACACATACAAAAATAAATAAAATTAAAAAAGAGTTATATACAAAGACAGAGTGACACTCCCATGTGCAGTTTAGTGGAGTAGAGGTACCAAGGCTTCTGAAACTCATTGAGGGTAAGGGTAAGTTCACCAGGAAAGACATCACTCCACATTACCTAGGAGACTCACCTCCCAGAGTAGAAAGCAATCTTTCCTTTGAAGATCCTCCCAAATGCCACATATTAAGGCCATATTAATGATAGTCCAGCAGTCTGGTTACTGAGGATGAGGCACACCATACATATCTTTAATGAAATGAAATCTCTTTAGCATCTCCACTCTACAGCACTTGTCCCAAGATAAATCAGTGCTACATCTTCCCAAGAGAGCAAACATAACATAGCCCAAGAGGAAATGAGAGACAGGTGCATACCAGAATGACTAATTCCCAGTCAAGGAGGAAGGCAGCCTCCATCTGGCAAACAGATGGAAACCTCCCTATTAGTACAAAACATAAATTAAATCTCACTATCCTCCCAAATAGAAAGTTGACATTGATTTTGTGGTTTTCTTTCCTCCTTAAAGAAAAAAGCCACTTGTTTATGAACTAAAACTTGATGACAAATTTTTGCTCCATGTTGTGATTATAGCACCTAGCTTCCTAATTAAACATGATAATTATGAGTAGTTACCTCACGTAACTACAAAACACAGAAATATAATTATGTAATAAAAAAGCGTTTATGAAACTTGTGGGAAAGGAAAGCTGTCAGAGAAGATAGTTGCTTATTGACAATAAGGGAGAAGCTACGTGGGAGCCACTGGGTCTGGTTGGCCCTGGACAACAATTACAACTTGGTTCTGAAATTAGGCTTCTCCACTTTCAAATCTGAATAAATCTTGTTTCATAACTGAGGGCACAAGTGAAACACTGAGTATTGGGGGAGAAAGAGAAGCCTTCTTATAGACGATGGGAAGGATTCTGCTGACTTCCCAGTTGAGA
This sequence comes from Rhizomys pruinosus, assembly GCA_009823505.1. NCBI lineage: Eukaryota > Metazoa > Chordata > Mammalia > Rodentia > Spalacidae > Rhizomys > Rhizomys pruinosus. The sequence goes on along the minus strand of VZQC01000197.1, from coordinate 1,204,824 downwards.
CAGAAATGAACTAAGACCTTCCACACAGGGCTTCATTGACACCCGATCTCTATTGCCATGCACTGAAAGAGAGTCTCAGTTACTCCATCTTCCTGGCCTGCTGTAGAACAGACTCACAAGCAAGAAGCAGTTGATAGGAATGGCCTTAACAAGCAGTTCCAAGAGAGATAGTAGACTAGTAGAGCAGAGTTACATGCTAAAGAGGCAGCATGGGGAGTAACAGGAGTAGTGGTGAGCTTAGTTGTAAAAGCGTGGGGAACTGCTATGGTAACTAACTGGGAAATGCAGAAAGAGTTGAAGACAGGCTTCTGAAGAGTATAAATGGGGCTCTTTAATGTTTTCAAGAAGCACAGATAAGGCTGGGCAATTCTTTTGAACATTTGTATGTCAATTCTGTGCTCCTTAGAATGCACCTTTGCATATGAGGTTCACATCTATATTTAAGGTGATCTTGTCCTTATTTATTCTCATAGAACAAGTATCTTTTGTTTCCTCATTCTTTCTCTTACATCACTAATTCACCTTCAGCATACGTGTGCATGCACATGGGTGGAAAGACGTATAAATCTGTGCATATAAGATGAGATGTTTTTCCAACAAACCACTGTTGTCAACATTACTGCCACAGAGTAGTACATTCCATGTTCTATCAGCCCTCAGATTCAAATACCCCCTTCCTTGTTCTCTTGTTTCTTATTTGCTCACCTCACTATCATACCTACTTATTGTCTGTGTTTCTAATTAGTAGACCAAAGTTCATGATGAGTAAAGAGGTAACAGGCTGAAGTATAATAACAGCAATTGATGGAAGAGGTAACCTATGTTATGTGAACAGACTGATCTACCGCCATTGTAATAATCCCATAATCACGTGCCCATCATTCCCTGCAAGACACTGTATGATCTTGTTGTAGAAATATGCTTTTAAAATATTATGCATGAACACAAAACTATTAGGATCAATTCATTTTCTCATTCCATGGTATATATATATATATATATATATATATATATATATATATAATTAAAGATATATCTCAGCAGCCATGAATTAAGTTACATCACTACAAATGTGGGAGCATTCATAGGTGTCATGAGGGGAAGACACTCGTCAAGATTCTGCTCCTGGTCACCCCATTCTTGTGAGGTAAGGACACAAGCCAAGCCTGACATCCCCCCTTGCTGCTGTGATAACATAGGCTCATTTAATGTACACAGGTAACCCAGAAGCACTATGATTTATTTTTCAAGAATGAAATATAGCAAACACTTCCCCAACCCTCACACAACCAGCAGCATCCAAGATAACATGAAAGAAACAAATAAACTACCAATGGCCTACCAGGCCGTTGCTGGCAGCACAGGCTGACCAAAAGCAATTTCTCGAGAGAAAATAGATTTACGTCTGGAAAACCCATTTCAGTTCATATGACAGAAAGAAGGATTGTGAAATGAAGGCTATAGAACATAGAAGAAAAAGACATTCATGATACCACCTTTCTTCAAGCACAGTAGGAGATCCATAAAGATTTCTGAAATATTTTTAAAAAATTTTTTAAAACACCATTAGTCAGCGATTTAAATTTTCTCTCAAACTTTGTTGGTATCAAGGCAAAAGGGCAGGGGAGAGATATGTTACTTTTGTGTGGGGGGAGAAGCACAAGAGGGGGCAGAGGTTGGTGACAAAGGTACTCCTCAGTCACTCTCTTGACCTGTTTTAGACAGGGTCTTTTGCTGAGCCTAAAGCTTGCTGATTTGCAAAGCTGGCCAGCAAGCATCAGGGATGGACTCGCCTCCACCTCTTCAGTACTAGGATTAAAAGTGCATGTAACCATGCCCAGTATTTTGTTTCATGTATTTGTTTTGTTTTGTTTTTATGTGGGTTCTGTGAGGTCAAACTCAGGTTCTGACGCTTGTGAGGCAAGCACTTTACTGAGTGAGCTACTGCCCCCCATTGCCCCCCACTTTTCCAATTTTTGTTAAGCTATGTATTTGGTTTTGTTTTTGCCAATAAATCAACTCTTCATTTTATTGAAGCTTTGTGAATTTCATACAAAATTTCAAATCAAAGCTAGACCTGTGCCTCCTTCCCTGCCCCCCCAACCAGAGCTCATGCATTCTGCCAACATGTTTTTCATCTTTTTCTCAGTCTCTCTCAAAATTCTTGATGCAGAAGTTTACTGTTTTGAGCAGAAGTTCACCATTTCAGTCAGTTCTTTGACCCAGTCTTTTTGTTGTTTTTGTTATTGTTGTTATTCCTTCCGATATGCACCACTCTAAAATATACGTATATCATAGGTTTTAGAATCTTCAGCTTTGATTTTTTTTCTTTATTAGGCTGAAAGATGTCATGTTTGAAGGCTCCTCCTTGGCAAGCCCAAACCACCATCAGTTCTGCCCTTGTGCTCCACACTGGGGTTTTCCCTTCCTATGGTCACCAAATGCATATTTTAGAGTAATATAAATCAAAAGAATGAGGGAAAAACTAGTTTGTCATGACATTATGTCTAACCACAGTATTTATTTTATGGGAGTGATTCTTAGTATTTCTTATACATGGCTGCTTGAGCTTTTGTCCAAAGGTTTTCTAAAATATTACACAGCAAAAAGTATCAGGCTGGTGTAACTTAGCCTTTCTGGATGCTTAACAACCATACTGAATGCCCATACCAATTTGGCTGAGGGCCTTAAGGGATAACTTTGTTCCTTACACTCAGAGGTCAACTAAGTCCCAGGGGACTATGTATGGGGGAAATCTCTTAAAATGTCCTGCAAATGTGAGTCACCAGTTTTCCTGTGCAGGGAGGTCTTGGAGATCCACTAATGTGACTTCATCCAGTGTCTAGTCTATAAAGAGGAAAGTCTGCTTATGCTTCATAAAGGGAAGCCTAGTCTAGAAAGACCTGATTTTTGTCCTGGAGTGGAACTGGTAAATGAAAAGCCAAAAGGAGCCAGGGGCTCCCTCCCCCCACCAAAACCTGAGTGACCCTTGAGGACCAGATCTTCAACTGACCTTAAGAAAACAAAAACTTTGGTAAATCTGGGCTAACTGTGTGGCCTTAAACATCCAAAAGGAGAGTATAACCAGAAATAAATAAATAGTAAGGCCTGAGAAATTGTACTTCAGTTATAAATTTTGAGATCTTAGTAAAAAGACACACACAAAAAAAGAAAGAGCACAGTTGTTTTGTCTGTCTTACTGGCAAGTGCAGCTACCCTGTGGCTGCCAATGCTTTTGTCATCCTTCAAAGTCATGAGACACAGCTTTTCAACCTTCCAATATGGACTGAAGACTCATGTCTCTCCGAGTATCCTCCAAACCTTCAATGCCAGATGGGGACTGAGACATACAACTTGGGGATTGAGCTACTACTGGGGTTTCAGCCTCTTCAAAGTATAGACTGCCATTGTTGGACTACCCAGGATGTATCATAGAGACCAGTACAGGAAGATTAAGACAGGACGTGAGGTTTACTGGACCTCAGTTATGTATTTGTATCTGGGCTAAGAGATGCTTTCTTTGCTCTTTGGGTAATGATCTATAACTGTCTGCTATTATTCTAGCCTTTCAGGCACATGCCAGTGGTCTCTGATCCCCTCTCAATGTGTCCCATGCGGGTTTGCAGTCTTGAGTACCTCTCTGCTGCTGGCCATCTCAAACTCTCCAGGCTCATCCTGAATTTTCCCTGCTCTGGTCCTGTAATCAGTTGATTTCCCAAAGAGCCCTTGGTTGCCCTTATTGGATTAGTGTTCAGATGGCAGTCTCAGCACTGAGACAGGGTCTTGGACATCTTTGTTCCACAAGAACGAATAATCTATTGTTGCTAGATCAGAAGAAATACTGGAAGAGTCCAGGGTAAAGAGAAAGTGGGATCTGCTCTAGGAGGCAATAGAGCTCCGGGGCCCTGAGACAGGCACTCAGGAGTGAGAGAAGCAACACTTCTAGCAGAAGGGATGTTTGGTTTAAGCACTGGTAGAGTGAGTGACACAGGTCCCTCCCAGCCTTGCTCTTACTATTTTACAGCACTCATCTGCTACAAACTGGATGCTAATCCATACTAATAACGCTAGATGTAGCATTTTGACCTTCTAATGGAGAGTCAAATTCTAGAGTCACTCGAACAGCCTTCCAAATCTCACTTTTTTTCCACAGGATCTATGTAACCCTAGCTTAGCTTAGCGACTTCACTTTCCCATGCCTCTGTTTCCTAGAAAGAAAGGAGAAATGGGTGTAGGGTCCTCATTGTAAATGTGATATAATCCATACAAAGCACTCAGCATTGCACCTAGCACATGGTAAATGTTCACCAAATGGGCGCTAATAACGCTATTGCTGCTACTCCCAGTAATAATAAGGATTATAATAAATGTTAACCATTATTTGATCTAGCTTTGAAAATTTTTCCTAATTTCTATAGAACCAGCAAGCATTTACATTCAGTATATCGCCTACAGAAGGGAGGGATTCTGGTATTTTGTCAAACTGATGCTCCAACAATGAGATGGAGAACTCTTCTCCCAGTTATTAATTACCCAGCATATTTCACATAGCTAATCAAGTTTGCATGGAGTGCTAAGATAATGAAATTTTCTCTGCTTTGTCTTTATGAAGCCAGCAACAGTAATTGCATAGAAGAAATTCAATCTGTGTTGGTGTCATTACGTAGGTTATTAATTACTTTTAAAGCTGTAAATACCTTGGGCACCATTTTCAGGCTTGTGTCACCCATGATTATAGTCACAGAAAACTGGGAATAAAACTAATCTTCATAATAATTTTGCTTGATTAACTTTCTTTGCACAAAAGAGAATCAAAGAAGCCCAGAGAAATTGTGAATGTCCTAAAGCTTGTCAGATAGCATGTCTGCCTCAAGACACCAGTTCCTTCATTTAGGCACAAATTTATCAATCACTTCTCAGGAGGGAAAATTTTCTCCTAGTGACTGTTTTTTAACCATCTCCTGGTTTATACTCCAGACATCTGGTCACATGTAAAACAAGTTAAGAGAAACTAGAAAGAACTTTTTAAAAAGAATCTTCTGTGTACTCTGTATGTGTATGGTGGGGCAGGTTTGTGTGTGCTACAGTATGTGTATAGAGGTCAGAGGACAATCTCAGGTCTTTTTCCTTGCCTTATACCTTATTTGAGACCTTCTGTATACATCAGACTAACTGCCAATGAGTGTTCATGTGCCCATGTCCCAGGTTCCTGGAGGACCACTGGGGTTACAGATGTGTGCTGCTCCATCGGGTTTATTTGTTTTGTTTTGTTCTGTTTTATGTGGGTTCTGCGAGATCAAACTCAGGTTCTAATGCTTGTGAGGCAAGCACTTCATTGACTTAGTTATTGCTCCCCACTTTTCCAATTTTTGTTCAGTTATTCGTGTCTGGGCTAAGAGATCATTTCTTTGCTCTTTGGGTAATGACCTATAACTGTCTGCTATTATTATTTATGTTGTTGCTAGCACTGGCCTAAGTTTAGCCTTTTAGGCACATTACCCACTGAGCCATCTCTCAGCTCAAAGATGGAGAAACAGTTATGGCAACACCCGCTCAGCTTTCATGAACCTTCTTTTCTGCCATCTCCACAGACTTGGATTGGCCACACTGTGAGAAAGTAGGCTTAAGTCTAGGATAGGCATTTGAAATAATTGGGTCATTTTGTGGTCATCAAAGAACACTTTTTGACAGAAGTGGGATTTGAGCTGGGAGTTGAATAATAGGGCTTTACCCATTGGTCCAGAACAACAAAGGGAGACATTCTAAATAACAGAAATATTGTGAGCAACACCCCAGGATGTATTTAGTGGGATGTTCATTCACAAGCTCCCTTGTCTTGCTTGATGTTGTGTAATAGACACTGCATAGGAAGAAGCAAAGAGCAGCACATTTAAGAACTTACCGCATGGCTAATGAGCAAGAATTGTGTACATTTTGTAGTTACAACTTTAACTAATAGGCAGAGGGGGAATTTGAATTTTATCTCCTAGTGACCATAAAACAGCATCACTGTACTGTAATGATTAGCGTGATCATTAGAAAGCAGTTTAGCTAAACTTAAGAAAACCTAAAATCTAGACACATGAAGACACAGTGTCTTCATCAGAGCAAGTCAAGTCCAGATAAAACAAGCCTCCTAAATTGACTTTGATGCTGTGAAATAAAATCCTTGGAGCACCAATTACAGCAGACTCTGAAAAGCAATTATTATCAGTCTCTCTGCTTTCCACCATGAATTCTAATTTAATTACATCTTCTTTGTTTAACATAGAGTACTGTACAGTGAGATATAGAGATAGGAAAAAGAATGTATGTTCATGAAAAAAGTGATATTTTAAAACATTGAGAGTAATTACTCGTGGTCATTCCATTTCTAAGAGAGACACAGGATTAAAAACTCATTGTTTTTAAGTGGTCTTTAGTATAAAGGATTGGGACTCTTTGGTGTGGGGGGACTTGTGCACCTGGGTGAAATGGAGAGAGGAAAGATCGAGTCCTCCTTCTGTAGCTTCGGTACTTGGTATGCTTTTGGGGAGCTCGGCCCACGTGGCTCCCTTGTTGCAAACTACTAGATCAAGTTTACAGATCTGTTTTTGTAAATGTGAATATTTAAGCATCACATTTGACTTCAGTGACTGTTGATGTAGTGGCCGTTTCCACAGCTTTGAAGCCCTTTTCACATTTATAATGCTTGGGAACAAGAGTGGACATGTGTGTCTCTGACAGAAAGCCAAGCTGTATTGAACTTTGTACAGAAAGCACCTTTACTACCATTCTCACAAGAAGGCATTTATCTGGCTATACAAGAATGTCTCCTGTTTCTAAACCTGTCCTCCCCATAGTTGCCAAACCAGTGTCTATCCCGAGTGAAAAACATCCTCTTGATCATATGCCTGCTGATTTATTTTACAGATGAGGCGATCCAGAGCAGAAACGAGGCTGAGTTACCTGCTTCCCAATTCCACCCAGGAGGGAATGTTCCATGGTATTCTGTGGCATACTGGGATATTCAATTCAATTCTGAACTCAGCACTTAACTGTCGACTGTTAAAGTCAGGTTTATCTTCACACCTAGACTATTTATTTATTTATTTATTTATTTATTTATTTATTTATTATTGGTCTTTTTGAGACAGGGTCTCCTTGTAGTCCCAGCTGTCCTGGAACTTGCTATGTAGACCAGGCTGGCCTTGAACTCACAGAGATCCACGTGCCTCTGCCTCCGGAGTGCTAGGATTTAAGGCATGTGCCACTACACCCATTTCTATTTATTTATTTGTTACTTATTCATTTATTTAGTAACCTTGGTTATTTCCTACTTTTCTAAGTCTTTGTAACAGTGAATCAAATACCCTTTGTGAATTTTCTATAAAATCAAATTTAATTGTATGTTTCTTGACTCTGTATTAAATCTATTAGAATATGTATCACATACACAAAAGATTAAAATAATTACTCTATGTTAAATATTATACAACTAGAATAACAAGTGTCTGTTTTAGCTGCTTATGCTCAAAAGCATAGATCTAACAGAATGATAAAACAAAGAAAAAAGAGTAGATCAACATATTAAAGATGGATAGGGAGTTTTTACAAAGAACTATATGGAAAGTTGAGGTTCAACAAAGTTGCTAAGACAGAGCACATGGCAGTATTTGAGCTTCCTAGAAGCCAGTGCAAAAGGAAAAGTGAAGTATGATACAATATTCTGATGATCTGGCAGCTGTGATTAGGTGCACACCTTTAATCCCAGCACTATGGAGGCAGAGGCAGGTGGATTAGCCTGGTCCACATAGTGAGTTCCAGGCCAGCTGGAGTTGCAGTTGAAACCCTGTCTCAAAAAGACCCCCCCCTCAAAAAAAAGGTTAAGGTATGTTTTTCTAGGCATAAAAATTGCAGCGATTTGATGAGGATTTATATGTTAAGCAACACTGGAGTTGTATCTAGTCTCAGCTTTTGGATAGAGAGAGTCCATGATTATTCTAGCACAAATCAGCACCTAGATCAAAACAGTAGGGTTCTCACCCCTGTGCATACCTCAATCTCATTTTATTGTCCATCGTAAGAGAACAGACAGAAAAGACATTTTGTAGGAGAAACAGCACCTCCACAGATTTGATGTGTCCTGTAGAGAAGAATTCCCCAGGGAAGCAGTCGCCAAGATATGGAATCTGGCAGCTGGCACATCAGCAGTCTGAGCTAATGATCCCTGTGCGGATCCCATCCTGCAAGCTTCCTGTGGCCATTCACCGCCACTGCCAACAGAACATGCTGCAGCCTACTTGAAGTTAGCATCTCTACTGTGGCAGCAAGCTGCTCTCCGCCTTGGCTAAAGATGCTCTGATACGTACAGTGTCCTCTCAAAATATGGCACAGGATATTTCTTTTTTAAAATCAATTTTATTTTGTGTGTATAAGTGTATTAATATGCATTTATATGTATGGGAGTGCACCTGTGTCATGCATTACCAGCAGAGGTCAGAAGAGGGCATCAGATTAGCTGCCATGTGGGTGCTGGGAATTGAACCCTGATCCTTTGCAAGAGGAGCCAGTTCTCTCAACCTCTGAGCCATCTCTTCAGCTCTTGGAACATTTCTTGAGACCATAAATCAAAATAATGTATTTGCAAGTCAGTAACTCTCCAGAGACCACAGAGATGGTTTGGAATCTATTGCTGTTGCTATTATTTTTGTTACTGTTATTATTGCTCCTGCTCCCCCAAACTCACTATGTAGCCGTGGAGTTCCTTGAACTTCTAATCATTCAGGTTCCATCTGCCAAGTGCTAGGATTATTGGTATTTACCACCATGTCAAGTATTATGTGGTGATGGAAATTGAATCCAGGGCTTCACACATTCTAGGCAAACACTCCACTAACTGTGCTACATCCAAAGCCCTGTTTTTTATTTCCTTAAAGGGGAAAAGCTATTAAAAACAAAAATCACATGCCCATAACTTATCTGACATTGTTACAGTAGTGTTGTGAAACTGTACAAAGTAGTAAGACTGTCTTCTCAAAGAAGGAATTATCTAAAGTAAAGCAAGTAGGGATTAGAGAAGTGGTTCAGCACTTAAAAACACTAGCTGCTCTTCCAGAGGACCTAGGTTCTGTCCCCAGGACTGACATAGCAGTTGACGGACATCTGTAGCTCCAGTTCCAGGACATCTGATGCCCTCTTCTAGCCTCTGTGGGCACTGAATGACACAGGTGCACTTACATGCATGGAGGCAAGACACTCCTATGCATAAACTTTTTTTAAGTTTTAAAGTAATGCAAGTAGAGGATTTTAGGAAAGCTTGTATTCACCAAGACTATTAGGTCTTATATAATTTCATCTTCCCATAATAAATCACTATATTTTTAGATTCTCTGTTTAAACTCTGAGCTTGTCACACCAACAGATATTATCAGACATCAATAACACCACCTCCCAAGAAGCAGGCAGACTCAGAGGCAGCAGGCAATTTATTTCTGCTGCCTACAGTTCTGGGAAAGAAATGTCAGTCCTTCAGTCAGGGGATTTCGCTCTGGCCCATGGTTTCATGCTGCTAATTGCTCCTGTGTCTAATTCTCAAGGCAGGCTTGAAATTGTCTAAGTCCAAGTGGAAACTCCTGGGATATCATTCCTCTTTGGCAAATTTGACTCTTGAATTAAAGAATGAAATGTGTTCGATCTCCATTCCTTCCTGCCATTTCTTTTTTTCTTGGCAGTGCTGGGGTTGGAACCCAGGTCCTCATATATTCTAAGCAAGTACTCTACCAACGGAGCTCAAACCTCAGCCCTCACCTTCTCTCTTTTTATTGATCTTTAGAAAGGCATTCCATCTCATCCAGATGGTTCTCTGTCAGTCTCTGCTGGGAAGAGTGAAGATTTTCTAGTAGAATTCACAGTTGGTAGCTATCTCTGAATTCTGTAGCTTTCTTCACCTTTGGACTCAACAAAGAACTCTGTGGCTAAATACATAAGGTTGTTATATCCTTTGGAAGGCCTGAGGAAAGATACTATGTGTGTTAACCACCAAGACTAAATCTTGAGACAAATATGGCCCCTGTCACCCTTCTCTGGGCCTCTGCTCGCTTAGCAGTTGCACTGTGAAACCACTACTAAGCTTGGGGGCTACACTCCATTCCTATCTGGAAGCTGGGAGATAATATGAGATAAGAATGGACATCAGCATGTGTGACCAGCACCACAAAATGCAGAGGCCAGTACAACATGAACATGCAGGGACCCCTCAACATGGCGATGGTGGAGCACTGAAACAAGAACTGAGTATGTTCAGGGTTGGGTGTTCTGCACGGAGTGTGGTGCTTGCCCCAACCCCAGAGATGCAGAATCCTCAGAAGTTTGATAACCATAGCATCAGTGTTTATCTCTTCATCGAATAGATTGTTATAGGACTCTGCTCCCACAGACAACAGACAGAGGCTCTTCTCAACCTCAGTTGCTTCTGCTTGCCTAGAATTGTCACAGCTGAGCTTATTAACTCCCATGTCCCATAAGAAAGGACCCTGGGGCTGGAGAGATGGCCTAGCGGTTAAGAGCGCCAACCGCTCTTACAGAGGACCCGGGTTCGATCCCCAGCACCCACATGGCGGCTGAGAACCGTCTGAAGCTCCAATTCCAGGAGAACTCCAGTTCCAGGGGAATCTGAGACCCTCTTCTGAACTCCGCGGCATTGCACGACACGGGTGCACAGACTTACATGCAGACAGTACATTCATACACATACAAAAATAAATAAAATTAATAAAAAAAAAAAGAAAGGACCCTCACCTAAGTGTCCAGCCATACCTCCCAATCAACCAGTCGGCCCTAGTTGCATGTGGCCTGAGGGAGGGGCTAAGGATATGTGGGAGGGTTTCTTGCCGTTTTATGCAGGTATATGGAAGACACCATCCATGCTTGGATAGAGATTTTCCAATGAAGCAAGGGCAGGGGTGTGAAGGCACAGAACCTATTCCCATTGCTCTGAAAGTAAGCCCAATAAACTCACTGGTTTTCCAGACTACAGTTTGGAAAAATCATAGCTCAGTTTGCACTCAGGAACACATGAGGAGAAGATGTTTCTATCCTCCCCCACAGAAGGAATTTTAGCAACACAGATTACCAGGGTCAATGCATGCCAGAAATCAGCAGGTCTTGGCCCTTTCTCATGGCCAATCCTCTTTGACTGTAACCATTCATTATATAATCTCCCTCATGCTCTACGTTTATCACCAATATTTTGGCTTTCATCTGGTTTGGGTTAGCTTCTGTTGTCTAAATTGTTGTCTGGGGAGATATGAACAAATGTCTGGGCATCTCAAATAGGGCACTCAACAAAGGAATGATTACACTCACCTGTAGCTTAGTAAACCAGTGAGTTTGTTGAGATTACTTACAAGAACATGGGTGACATGAAGCCAGCTGTATCACTGTAAAGCCTACCCCAACATGGGTGGCAACTTATGAGAGCAACATGCTTGGAGCTCCCTGCACAAGTTGTAGTCACAGTGGCTCTCTGGTCAGAGTTTCCTCTTTCCAGCAATTGATAGTATTTTCATAACCTTTGTGATTCATACAAGTTTCAGGAGGTTCCTGAGAATTGTGGGTTTTGTTAACTCCCTCTAGGAGAGAACGTTTCCCTTTGCAGAAAATAGCAACACATCAGCTTCTAACTTCTTGGGTTTTCCCAGGCACCATTTTGAGGCACTTTTTCTTGGGTTAAATTATCACTACTGCTTTTAGCTCTTTACTCTGTGAAATGATTCTTAAGTTCCATTGCTAACTAATGCATATTTACCTATTTCTCTGATCATATTGTACTTAGATCTGAAGAAAGTGTTCTTAGCTTTAACCCACTCAAAGAATAAATCAATAACTTTCTGACTGTCCTATATAGGCCTGTACCCTTGAGTAACTCATCACTTCCCTGAGACTCAAGGATTCTCCCTTTAAAATGGTAACATTAACAAGCCACTGGAGATTCTTCTATCCTTCTATTATGAAGGCGAGTGTAAAACTTTTCCCAAATCACATAAGAATGTGAAGATTCTCAATGAGGCTGAAGGATCTCAAGATCATATAGTCCTCAGACTCTTCTTCATGGGACCAAATCTGGAATAGATGGACTCTTGGCAATCCCTTCCCTCTAGGATCAAGGACACTTTCCATCTTCTTCCCTTCAGCTGACAGGCTCATAGAAATCATGCATCTTGCTACATTTATTTTGCAGTATACTTTTTATCCTTTCTAGTGAGCAAGACAGAAAAAGAGAATAAATAATATCAGGACATAAACAAGAAGGGGGTGTCATTGTGAGACAAAGAAATCAAAAGCAATGCTTTTATATCTTACTAAGTACTTCTAAGTTTAATACTGAAATTAACCTTCACTTATTAAGACTAATTGATATTCTTTTCTTCCAGTACTATAAAAGGAGAAGATTTTCTAAATCAGACAGCAGCTGTACAGGAACACACTGAGATTTCCCTAGAAACAAACCAAGACACAGATATTAGGAGAACAATCTTAGGCATACTCAAAGAAACCAAAGGAATATAGAGAACAAATCAAAGAACTAAAGGGAGAGAATAGCAAACTCAGGAAGGAACTAGAGGGAGAAGATGATAAACTCAGAAAGGAACTAGAAGGAGAGAATGACAAACTCCAGGAGGAAGTGGAAACGCTGACGAGATACCAGGCTGAAATGAAAAAGGAAACAGACCAGAGAAGCAAGGAGCTACAAGATGAGAATGACAAGCTCCAAAAGGAAATGGAAATACTAAAGAAATCACAGGAGGAAATGAAAAAGGCAATTGAACAGTCACCTAATCAACAGGAAAGAATGGGAGAAAGCCTCAGGAACAGATTGGAAGAAGCAGAAATAGAATATCAACACTGAAAGATAAAGTGGAAGAACTAGAATGCTCAAGAAAAGAATATGAAAATTTTTAAAAATGCAAAAGTGGAACTCTCAGGAAATGTGGGACATAATGAAAAGACCAAACCTCCACATCATAGGGATAGAGGAAAGAGAAGAATCCCAAGACAACAGTATTTATCAAATATTCAACAGAATAATGGAAAATTTCCCAAAACTAGAAAAAAGACAAACCCATACAAATACAAGAAGCACATAGAACACCAAATAGATAAGATCAGAAAAGAAATCCCCCACACCATATCATAGTTAAAACTCTATACACCCAAAACCAAGACAAAATATGGAAAGCAACAAGAGAAAAACTAATTCCATATAAGGGGAAACCCTTTGTAAAATACTCAAGCAATTCAGAGGACAGAAGAAAGGATCAGCTATCCCCAAACAATGAGAGAGAGAAACTAATAAAAGTATAACCATGAAAATACAAACCAGGGCTGGAGAGATGGCCTAGCAGTTAAGAGCGCTGATTGCTCTTGCAGAAGACCCAGGTTTGATCCCCAGCACCCACATGGTGACTGAGAACCATCTTTAGCTCCAGTTCCAGGGGAATCTGACACCCTCTTCTGACCTCTGCGGCATTGCACGACATGGGTGCACAAACCTACATGCATACAGTACACTCATACACATAAAAAAATAAATAAAATTAAAAAAAGAGAGAATACAAACCTAGACCAAGAATGCAAACAGAAAATAGGATGAAGAGAAGCAATACACATCTCTCAATAATAACCATATTAATGGGCTAAATTCTCCAATCAAAAGATATAGACTGGTGGAATGGATTAGAAGACAGAATCCATCTATATACTGTCTACAGGAAATACATCTCACCCTCAAGAATAGGCAACATCTTAGAGTGAAAGGATGGAAAAAATATTCCAAGCAAATGGAACCAAAAAGCAGGCAGGAGTTGCTATTTAAATATCAGACAAAATAGACCTCAAAGTAAAACTAATCAGAAGAGACAAACAGAGCCATTACATCCTTATCAAATGAACAATTAACCATGAATATTTCATAATCATAAATATATATGCACCACACCATAGTGCACCCAACTTTATAAACACAACCTCACAAGACCTTAAGGCACAGATTAATTGCAACACACTAATAGTGGGGGATTTCAATACCCTACTGAGCCCTTTGGATAGATCAACTGGACAAAGAATAAACAGAGAGATATCCAAACTGAACAATACAATACTCCAAATGGACCTCCCAGACCTGTACCAAATATTCCACCCAAACACCAGAGAATATACTTTCTATTCAGAACTACACAAAACCTTCTCCAAAAATAGACCACATACTGGGACACAGAATAAACCTCAACAAATACAAAAGGATTGAAATAATTTCATGCATTCTATCAGACCACAGTGCAATAAAGCTCAATATCAACACCTGGATAAGCCCTGCTATCTATAAGAACACACAGAGACTAAACAACACACTCCTGAATAATGAATGGGTCAAGGAAGAAATAAAGAAAGAAATAAAAGCAATCATGGAACTAAAAGAAAACGACAGTACAACACAACAAAACTTGTGGGATACTTTAAAAGCAGCCCTAGGAGGGAAATTTATAGCCCTGGGTGCCTACATTAAAAAAAAAAGAGCTCAAATAAATGATCTAACACTGCAGTTAGAAACACTAGACAATAACAAATGAATCCTAAACCCAATAGATAAGAAGAAATAGCAAAAATCAGAGCAGAAATCAGTGAAATAGAAACAGAAAAGAATCAATAAATTGATTGGTTCTTTGGAAGGGTAAACAAGATAGACAGACCTCTAGCCCAGTTAATGAAAAAAAAAAGAAAGAAAGAGCAACTCCAAATCAATAGAATTTGTGATAAAGGGGGAAACATCACAACAGACTATGAAAAAATCCAGACAGCCATACAGGAATACTTCAAAAACCTATACTCTACTAAACTTGAAAACCTAAGAGAAATGGATGAATATTTGAAATCCCGGGAAGCAATAAAGCTTAACCAAGAAGAGACTGACAGTTTAAACAGGCCCATAATATTTGAAGAAATTGAAGATGTAATAAAAAAACCTTCCAAATAAAAAAAAGCCCAGATCCAGATGGGTACACAGCAGAATTCTATAATATATTTAAAGAAGACTTACAGCCATTACTTCTCAAACTGTTCAGAAGAATACAAACAGGGAATTCTCCCAAATTCCTTCTATGAAGCCAGCATCATTCTAGTACTAAAACCAGGCAAAGATACAACCAAAAAAGAAAATTATAAGCCCATCTCATTAATGAACAAAGACACAAAAATTCTCAACAAAATACTTGCAAACTGCATACACACCCATATCAAAAAGATCATCCATCATAACCAAGTTGGATTCATACCAGAGATGCAGGGATGGTTCAACATAAGTAAATCAATAAATATCATAAAACACATAAATGGACTAACAAAAACCACACGATCATCTCGATTGATGCAGAAAAAGTTTTTGACACAATCCAGCATCCCTTGATGCTTAAAATCCTAGAGGGAATTGGAATGAAGGGCTCATTCCTCAATGTGATCAAACCCATATACAAGAAACCCTCAGTCAACATCATCCTAAATGGAGAAAAGTTAAAAGCATTCCCCTTAAAGGCAGGAACACAGCAAAGATGCCCACTATTGACACTCCTCTTCAATATAGTGCTTGAAATGCTTGCTAGGGCAATAAGATGAGAAAGGGAAATTAAAGGAGTACTAATTGGAAAAGAGGAAGTCAAGCCCTTTTTGCAGACAATATTATAGTTTACCTAAGGGATGCTAAAAACTCTACCAGAAAACTCCTAGAAACGATCAAGACTTTCAGTAAAGTCTTGAGATACAAAATAAACTTATAAAAATCAGTAGCCTTTCTTTATACCAACAACAAGCAACTGAAGAAGGAATATAAGGAGACCTTCCTACTCACAATAGTATTAAAAACAATAAAATACCTGGGAACAAACCTAATCAAAGACACCAAAGATCTCTACCACAAAAAATTTAAACCCCTGAAGAAGGAGACTGAAGAAGACATCAGATGAGGGGGCTGGAGAGATAGCCTAGCGGTTAAGAGCACCGACGCTCTTGCAGAGGACCCGGGTTCAATCCCCAGCACCCACATGGCGGCTAAGAACCGTCTGTTACTCCAATTCCAGGAGAACTCCAGTTCCAGGGGGGAATCCGAGACCCTCTTCTGACCTCCGCGGCATTGCACGACATGGGTGCACAGACCTGCATGCAGACAATACATTCATACCCATACAAAAAAAAAAAAAGAAGACATCAGATGGAAAGACCTCCCATGCTCATGTATTGGAAAAATTAATATATTAAAAATGTCCATTCTACCCCAATTAATATACAGATTCAATGCAATCCCAATTCAAATCTCCAAGACATTCTTCACAGACTTGGAAAAAAATCACTAAATTCATATGGAAAAACAAAAGATCCCAAATAGCCAAAGCAACCCTGAGTAAAAAGAGCAATACAGGGGAGGATCACTATACTAGACTTCAAACTATATTACAGGGCTATAGTCATAAAAATAGCCTGGTACTGGCACAAAAACAGACCAATAAACCAATGGAACAAAATTGAGGATCCAAACTTGTGCACACTCAATTTCATCCACCTCGTATTTGACAAAGAGGCCAGAAGACTCAATGGAGGAAAGACAGCATCTTCAGCAAATGGTGTTGGCAAAACTGGATCACCACTTGTTGAAAAATAAAGCTAAACTCCTACCTCTCGCCCAGTAAAAAAACAACTTTAAATGGATCAAAGACCTCAATGTGAAACCTGAAATTTTGAAGATGATAGAAGAAAATGTTGGCAGCAACCTACAAGACATAGGTGTAGGAGAAGGCTTCCTAAAGCAGACAGTTGCTACATGGGAAGTGAGGTCCACAACTGACAAGTGGGACCTCATTAAACTCAAAAGCTTCTGTACAGTGAAAGAAACAATCAGGGAACTGAAGAGAAAACCCACAGAGGAGGAGGAAACCTTCACCAGTGATACATCTGACAGAGCATTGACTTCCAGAATATATAAACTACTCAAAAAACAGAGTAGCAAGAAAACAAATGACTCACTCAAAAGATGGAGTAAAGTGCTGAACAGAGAATTTGCAAATGAGGAAATAAAGATGGCTGAGAAACATCTTTAAAAAGGTTCAACATTGCTAATAATTAAGGAAATGCAAATTAAAAGAACTTTAAGATATCATCTCACTCTAACAAGACTGGCTAGGATCAAGAAAACAAATGGTAGCAAATACTGGAGAGGTTATGGGGAAAGGGGATCACTCATCCACTGCTAGTAGGAATGTAAACTCATACAACCAATATGGAAAGCAGTATGGAGAACTCTGAAGAGACTCAAGATGAGCTTACCACCTGACCCAGCCATACCACTCTTGGGAATATACCCACAAGACCATCCTACCACAGAGATACATGCACAACCATGTTCATTGCAGCTCTTTTCACAATAGTGAAGAGCTGGAACCAACCCAAACCCCCCTCTACTGTGGATAGAGAAAATGTGGTACATCCACACAGTGGAATTCTATGCACCAGTAAAGAAAAATGGCATCATGAACTTTGCAGGTAAATAGATGGAACTAGAAGATATTATGCTAAGTGATTGAACTAAAAGATATTATGCTAAGTATCACAGTCCCAGAAAAGCAAATGATGGATGGTATCCCTCATTTGTGGATGGTAACACCAAGCACTGAGTTATAAGGCAAACTGAGCAACATCAATGTTATATACCCCTTTCCCTGAAAGCAAATGCCCCCCTAATCCCTTAACAGGCTCTAGAATTAACCCACCACATATTTTTAGACTTGGTAATCTTGGTATATGGGTAGGCATATTTTAGAGTAATATAAATTAAAAAGGAAAAATGTGAATCCTGAAATATAATATGGAAATGACAGTTTGTGTACAGATTATATAATTTTAGTATATGTGTGATGTATATATGTGCATATGTTGAAGTGGTTACAGATTGGAGGGAACAATAGCAGAGGAACAGGGACAAGGAACCGAATGAAACAGTAAAGTTTCCCCAAGGACAACAATCCTCTGGTTTGAAAAACTTTGAAAAGAATCAGAAAAAGATACAGGGCAAGGATGGCAGGGTGCATAAACTCGGGTGGGGTGGGGGGTCATGGAAGACTAGATGAGTCTAGATTAGACTGAGAAACAGTGTATGAAACTCTGATAACTTCAATAAAAATATTAATAAATAAATCTAAAGGCAAGTAGTAGGACTTGTTTTCCAATTCTAACATTTTTTCAGGTCATTTCCTTCTTTTAATGTTGAGAATCATTGATTTGTGGCTCCATAACTTGTCCTATTTCTAGGTAGCTGATTGGCTCCAAGTACTACCTCTAGTCCTTTGCATTATTGCTTCTCTCTGCCCTCCAGGCCTATACATAATTGAAACCTATAAGTAATTTAGGGAGATAAGAACAGGCAGTCACTTGTTCATTGACAATATCTCAACTCACATCCATCCCTATTAAAACAAAATGTCAATCTCACTGATAGGACACATCCAAAACAACAGGAGAATAAGTCTGTGTTGAGATAATCCAAGGATGATAGAAGTCAATCCTTGTTGGTTCCTTATGTACAAAGCTTTTTCCAGTGATTTGCAAACCACTGAACATTTGAGGTCTTCATCCCCCTGCAATCATTCCGCATAGAACAGATGCAGTTGCTGACTGTGACAGGTGAATACAGGCATAGGCAGGGACTTTCTGAGAAAGAATCCCAGTAGCACCAGCAATAACCCAAAGAATTAATAAATGGGATTGCATGAAATTTACAAGTTTTGAACAACAAAGGAAACCATAAGTGGAGTGAAGAAGCATCCTACATAATGGAGGAAAATCTGTGCCAAATACTTCTCACTGGGTTAATATCTACAATCCATAAAGAACACCAAAAAATAAATGACAAAAGACCAAATCATCCAATCCATAAATGCACTTATGAATTGAGTAGAGAGTTCTTAAAAGAAGACATACGAATGACAAATAAATACTTGAAGAGGTGTTCAACATTCTTGATCATGGGAAAGGTAAACTAAAGCTGCTTTGAGAGTCCAGCAACCCCTGCCCATTCAGAATGGTTATCAGTCAGAAAGCAAAGGACGGTACAGGGTGGGAGGATATGGGAAAGAAGATATTCACTGTTGGGGGAATTATCAACTTGCACAGTCACTATGGGAATCAAGATAGAAGAGTCCTTAAAAGCTACTTAAGAAAGAACTTATTTTGACATTCAGTTGCATCACGATAGAGTCCATAGCATGGGGACAGCAGCAGGATCAGGAAGCTGGCTGATCGCATTTTTATCCACAGACAGGAAGCAGCATCAGCATATTAAAGGAAAGGTCACTCCCAAGTGATAAACCTCCTCTGGCAAGACTCACCTCCTGAGCCCATGACCTCCCCAAACAGCACCACCAACTGGGGACAAAATGATCAAATCCTTGAGGATACAGGGAGTATTCCCCATTAAAACACAACAGCAAATTAGCCCCATTACTTTGTATGCTTAACTAAAAATTGATTAAAATAATAAATAACAGAAACCTATATAAACATGGAAAAAGCATATTATATACAGATGTGATTTCAGCCTTTCTCAGCCACCTACACTTTAATCTTCACCTTAAGCAATGTCTTCTAAAACCAGTCTGAGCCAGTTCTTACAACTAGCATGGAACTCCAAGTGAAGGTACCAGGATGGTCTAAAGTAGTCATTGTGTCAGGTAAGAGGAAATGATTGAAAGCCATCATACTAAGCAGATGTAGAGAAGTTGTAACCATCAATCCTGTATTAACCAACCACACATCAGAAGGATCAAATGAAATGATCTTTGAAGAGGAAGAAATTATTTGCAGGTGCAAATAAGCATGAAATAGAATTCTGCTAATGAGTTTCCATTACTAACTAAGTACATAATCGGATTACTTGGGCCAGTCTATGGCAGTGAGGAATCAATTATTCACCATAAATCCTAGTATGTACACAGACCATCTTGATTTGTCCAACTTGATCTGTAATGAGTAAATGTTTCAATTTTATCAAGAGCATGTTAAAATTAACACATAGGTAATAGAAAATCAAAAACAGGTGATAAGGTGATAAGGATCTGGGGCAGAGGAAATGTTTTCCCATAAGAATCATTATACATAAAAGAGATGCACAAAGAAAAGCTAAACACCTTTCGACAAAAGGCTGGAAAATGGAACATCTACTGTCCATAAAAATTGAATGAAAATGGATCTTGGGCTCAAATATAAAGCCTAAAATTTTGAAATTTCTAAAGGAAAACATGGAAAAGGATCACTGGGTTAGGCAGGAAACAAAATTAATAAATATTTTTTATTGAAACCTAAAATTGAAATATTCTCTACAAACACACTGTTAAGAAACAAAGGTTGTGCTGGAGAGATAGCTCAGCAGTTAAGAGCACTGGCTGCTCTTGCAAAGGACCTGGGTTCTGACATGACAGCTAAAAAAAAAAAAAAAACTAGAGTCTGTAACTCTAGTTCCAGGACACCCTTTGTCCTCTTCTGGCCTCTGAGGGCATAGCATGCCCATGGTGCACTTACATGCATGCAGACAAAACACCCATGCATATAAAATATATATGCATATAACACCCATGCATATAAAATGTAAGTAAATAAATAAAAATTTAAAAAGAAACAAAAGTCATAGACTTGGAGAAATTATTTTAAAAAAATCATGTCTAACAAAATGACATAGAATATAGAAAGACCTCTCAAATTCCATATAATAAGAAAACATAATATTTATTTTGATTTATGTATGTCCCTGTGTGTTTATGTGCACACGTGTGCAGGTGCCCAAGAGGCCAGAAGAGAACATCACATACCCTGAGGCTGAGATTACAAGCACTTGTGACCTACACCATATGGGTGCTGGGTCTTGTTCTCTACAAGAGCAGCAAATGCTCTTAACCACTGAGCCATCTCTCCAGTCCCCAAAAACATGTTTTTTTTAATCGGCAATAAATCTGAAGAAATGCATCAAACACCAAAACAATATAAAATGGCAAGGAAACATGCATGAGAAGATAATAAATGTTATCTGCTAGGAAAAATTAAAATTAAAACTATAGTAATCTACTACTGAAAACTCTAGAATAACTGAAATTATTTTTATTGACAGTACTGCATGTTTGTAAGATTGTAGGCTGTGGTAGATGGGAAAATGGTCCCTCAGAGATGCCAATATTGTAATCTCCAAGACATTTAAATGTGGTATGTTACATTCAAGAATTGGGAATGAAGGTTGTCAGTGGAAATATATTTCACAATCATCTGATTTTAAATTATCCTTGATTACCCAAGTAGCCCCTATAATCAGAAAGATTCTTTAAATTTGTAAGAGGGAAGCAGAAAAGTCAGTATTAAAGGGATACTGTGGAAGAAAGGGTCAGCCAGCCACAAATGGCTTTGAAGACAGGAGAACCCATGGGCCAAATTATGTAGAGGCCAAAGATGCTAAAAAAACAGGTAACATATTTCCCCCAGAGCCTCCTTGGACCTTCATTTCAGCCTAGTGAGACCCATTTTCAATGACTGACCTCCAGAACTGAAGGTAACGAATGTGAACCTCTAGGTGTGTGATGTACCAATCAGAAAATTAATTCATAGGCTAACTGGATGTGCTAATTAATCTTCATTGTTAACTTGACTGGCTTTAGAATCACCTTGGAGATCAATAAGGCACATCTCTAGGAGTGTCTGTGGGGATGTCTTCAGGGAGGATTAATTGAGGAGGGGTCGATCTACCCTGAAGTAAGTGACCCTATCCCACGGCCAAGGGTGCCTAGATGGAATAAAAGGGGAAAAAGGAGAATGCCTGCTCAGCACCAGCATTCCCATCTCTGCCTCCTATGCACCAAGAACAGCTTCCTGCTCAGACCCTCTCTGCCACATCTCCACCATCCACCATCATGATGTGAACTGCTCTGTTCCGCCATGCCCTGCTTGTCATGGTGATTGATACCTTTGCAACCATTAGCCAAGATGAGTCTTCCTTCTTTTAGGTGCTTTGCTTGGATAGCTGGTGACATCCAGGAAAACATAATATGCTAGAGTTTCCCTTACTCTCTGATAATTCAATAATTAGTGAATAAACTTTCATACATTAGAATACTCAGCAATAAAAGAAGAGTGAACTAGTGGTACATACACAGGATAGTTAATGGGAAAGTGAATGGAAGAAGCTGGACTCATATGTCTGTCTAATGCATCAATTCACTTGCATAACTAGCTATTGTAAGAAAAGTATTGGGACAGAGCCGGTCATGGTGGTGCATGCCTTTAATCCTAGCACTTGGGAGGAAGAGGAAGGCTGATCTTTGTGAGTTCAAGGCCAGCCTGGTCTACAGAGTGAGTTCCAGGACAGCTGGGACCACAGGGAGACCCTGTCTCGAAAAAACCAAAAAAAAAAAAAAAAGAAAAGTATTGGGACGGAAAACACACCAATAGTTTCCAGGACCTGGGGGCATCTTTAATGCCTAATAATCACAACAATGACTGGCACTTTTATCTTGAAATTAATCAAAAGCTACCTAATTGGACCTAAAGCCTACTCAGTGGGAGGGAACTCATGTATGGTACTCTAAACATAGCCAAATACAGATGGTTAGAGAGGTCACAGATCTTAGAGAACAACCCAAAACTGTCACATCCCTAGACAAGTGCATTTTCTTACTGTGTGCTAAATATGAATCATTATATCTTATAGACAAGTGTGCCAGTCACCTCTCATCAAAGAAGCTTCTCTTGCATTAGTTGGTGGCTAATTACAGAGTTCCACAACTGGGCATACACAGAGATTGTCTGTGAAATTCCCAATCCTAGTTGATGCAGTTACAATGGAACCTCTACACCTAATTCTCATGATACATAGTAGAACAAGGGGTAGAAAGAATACTGATGCATCTCTCAACACTCATCAACAAAGTTCCCTTACACAATAGAGGTCCATGAACACGAAACACAGATGGCCAAAGCATAGAGAGTAAGTGTCTGCACAGTGTGGGGTTTTGTACAGGTCTTCTATATTAAAATCACTCACTCGGGGGCTCAGGGACCATTTTGGAAGAGGAAGCAGAAAGATTGTAAGAGCCAGAAGAGGCGGTACACAATCATATCAAAATAGACTTCTAAAGGCTCCTGAGACCTTGCTCATATGAACCTACAACAATAGTGTCAACATATGCAAGAGCCATGCCAACCGCAGCAAACAAAAACCCAGAATATAACTTGGAAAATGGGGAGCAGGACCCGATCTTAGCCAAAGAACTATTGGCATCTGATTACTGTTGGGTGAGAAACAGCTGATCTTATAGTGAGGAACTCTAGATAGGTTGACTAGATCTCAGTGGATGAACTTGCACTGAGGGATGTTTGGGGACATTAACTTGACTCAATAGGCCTTAACATCAATGATAGAATTCATGAAATCCAGTGGAGGCAATATGGCAGGGTACCATTGGGGAAGGGGGTATAAAGATGATTAAGATGTTCTGCATGAAATCTACATGAATTCAATAAGAATATTTTTTAAGAAATAGACTGCTAAGGGGAAGGAGGGACTGCTTGGAATTGTAGCACTATAGCTTGATTATCATATTAGTTATTTTCCTCTTGTTATTTTCCTTCTTGCAATTCATAGAAGAGTTCATTTTAACTTAAGTTCTAGAGGGCTAGAATCCATAATGGTGGGGAAGACATGGCAGCGGATGGCAAGATCAGGGAGCTGAAGGATCGCATTTTTCCCTACACGGGAAACTGGAAATGGAGTTAGGCTATAAGCCTTCAAAGCCCAACCCAGTGACATACTTCCTCCATCAAGGCTGCACCTACTAAAGTTTCTAAAACCTCTCTCCCAACAGTATCACCAACTGGGAGCCAAGTCTTCAAATACAGGAGCCTATGGGGACACTCAAACCACCACAATTGTGGTGATGGAAATGAGCCTACCTAGGGTTCCCGAAACTCAGTGATCTGTACTTCAGGAAAATTTGCTGTGTAAATTTTATCTCAGTAAGCTTGACAATTGAGAGTTAGGTAGGTAGAGGTAGGGGCACATCCATAAATAAAACTTACCACAAAGTACTACTTAGAAAGGAAGCAGCTTTCACAGGCAAGGATTCAGAGCAGCCACAGTTACTCCTGACTCCTTTTAGCTGTCTCATGAAAGTCAATTTTTAGAAAAAAGGAACTTTAAAATTAGAAGGCATTTTAAAGCCAGGCGTGGTGGTGCACGCCTTTAATCCTAGCACTCGGGAGGCAGAGGCAGGCGGATCTTTGTGAGTTCAAGGCCAGCCTGGGGCTACAGGGAGACCCTGTCTCAAAAAGACCAAAAAAAAAAAAAAAAAAAAAAAGAAGAAGACATTTTAAATATTGGCCTGTTGATTTTCAAATCAATTTTGGGTTTCAGAATCTTTTCCCCAAATATAATAAGATTATTAAGTAGATCTTGTGTGCCAGACAACACTGTTAGCACTTCGAATTATTTCTATTAACCCCTAATATGTTCCTGTGAGTGAAGTTAACAAAAGTAATAAGCACCAATACTACAGTATTAGTAATAACAATAACAGTGCAGATGTGGGAACAGGCTTATGTAATGATGCACAGATGGTTTTCAAAACAGATATTCAAACTATTATTTGATGCTAAACTATAGTCTTAGTCATTCATAAGATTTCATATCATCCTTTCTGTGAAATCTGTTTACAATATTCATTTTAACTAAATAGATGGGTAGCTGCTGTTTGTGGGGGGGGGTGTTGTGTCTCCCCAGAAAAAGTCACAATTTGAAAAGACACAATTTGAAAGAGGATCTACATTCTGTAAACAAAAGTTCCCAGAAAAGCTTCATCCCGGAGGGATCCTCTGCAAAGGTTGATTAACTGACAAGAACTTCAGTGATTATGGAAACTTTGGAATGTTGTAGGTCCAAAGACTAAATTACAGCTTCTCCTGAGCCATCTCAAGCTCCCTAACTATCCACACCTTGCCCATCTCCATTTCTGACATACCATCCTGTGACTAACAGATAAAAAACCTTTTAGATCATATTAACTTAGCAGACCACAGGATTCACCGGTCAAAAAGCTGAGTGTCATCAGACAGCTTCTGACACCAATAGCTGAGAAATCTTTTGCTGTAACTACCTACTTAATGTCTCCACCAATGTATTGATTAATGGCTTTCTTTGTCCTGTTATTATAAAAACTTCACGAAACTGTTTCCACATTGGAACATATTTAGTGCAACCCGAGCCTGTGTTCCCAGACCATAGTTACCCATATTTAGCTCCAGAATCAATGATCCCTTGTCCCTTTGAGATGAGAGTCATGTTTTTGTGTCAACAGTTCTATTCATGCTTCCATTATAACAGCACATTTTAATCCTATTCATCTAATCTAATGATATGCTTACACAGGGAAATTTTTGAAAGCTGCAGTAGTCAACTGACTAGCTCCAGGGCTCACTGGTGGTGACAGAATGAGCAGGACCTCTGACTTTTGGTCAAGTGTGCTCTCCTTAGAACGAGGCTAAATGACAGTTCACAGCCCCATTGACAAGCATTTCATTACAAGTCTTTGATCTAGCCATCTAAGATAGTGTTTAATCAGAAACCTAATCTATTACGTAGGTTTTCATCTCTTTGTGCCCTATTTTACCATTTTTCATATGAAGAATATTAATCCAAAGAAGCATCCAGGCATGGTAGTACATACCCATAATCCTAGCACTTGGGAGGCTGAGCTAGGATGATTGACAGTTTGAGGCCAGCATGGAGTACATAGCTAGACCCTATCTCAGGAAAGCATGGAATAGTAGGTGTAATAACAATAAAAATAGGGATTTAAAAATAATTCCTTGGAACTAGGGAGATGGCACAGTAGTTAAGAGTGCTTGCTGCTCTTGCAAAGGACTGGAATTCAAGTCTCAGCACCCATGTCTAGTGATTAACAGCTGCCTATAATTCCAGCTTCAGGTGATCCAACGCCCTCTTCTTGCCTCCATGGGGACTCTAATTCATGTGTACCCCTACAGACACAGACACAGACACACACACACACACACACACACACACACACACACACACACACCACACCACACACTTATAATTAAAAATAAAACAAAGAGTATAAAATGTTTCCTGACTAGCTCTATGTAAAAAGTGGGCTTTGATTGGAGATCTCCTGAGAGCAGCTGAAGCACAGGAAGGTAGGTAGGAACTGGGTGTTTCAGCAAGGCTGATTGTTGATCCATTAATCCAGCTGTCTTTGGCTTAATTGGCTTTTGTGGCTGTGGGGGCGGAGTTGTACTCCCACCTGATATTAAAGGTAGGGTTGTGTGACTCTTGAGATCTGAGATCTCCTGAGACCAGCTGAAGCACAGGTAACAGTGCTCAGGCTAAAAAGCCCCCCCCCCGCAACTGGGATTACAAAGGCATCTGAAGGAGCCAAGCAAAGCAAGCCTTCAACACAGTGAAGAGAAATTTAGGACTCACATTGGAATACAGGCAAGGAGAAACCCATATGCCAGGAACACGAAGAAGAGACAACACAGGAAAGGGGCAGGATAATCCCACACCAAGCTCTACCAACCCTATGGAAGATTCCTACAGTGGGATCCCTCTGGGGATGCCCCAGGACACAGAAACACAATTGGGAACATATTTAAAGAACTACAAGATTATAAAGAGCAAATCAAAGAACTAAGTAAAGAGAATGAAGAACTCAAGAAGGACCTAGAGAGAGAGAATGACAAACTCCGGAAGAAAGTAGAAACACTGAAAAGATCCTTTGCTGAAAAAAATAAGGAAATCAAACAGTGAAGCAAAGAGCTACTGGAAGAGAGTGAGAAGCACCAAAAAGAAGTAGAAATATTAAAGAAATCAGAAGAGAAAATGAAAAAGGAAATCAAACACTCTTCCAATTAAGAGGAAAGGAATGGAAAAAGCCTCAGAAGCAGAATGGAGGAAGCAGAACAAAGAATATCAGACCTGGAAGATAACACAGAACTACTAAAAACCTCAAGTAAAGATTATGAAAAATTTAAAAATACACAAAAGTGGAACAACCAGGAACTGTGGGACACTATGAAAAGATCAAAACTCCGCATCATAGGAATAGAGGAAGGAGAAGAATCCCAAGAGAATGGTATTGATCAGATCTTCAACAGAATAATAGATGAAAACTTCCCCAAACTAAAAAAAGACAAACCAATAAAAATACAAGAAGCTCATAGAACTCCAAACAGACAAGATCAGAAAAGAAATTCCCCATGCCACATCATAGTTAAAATGCTAAACACCCAAAACAAAGACAAAATCCTTAAAGCCACAAGAGAAAAACAACAAGTGACCTATAAGGGGAAACCTATCAGAATAACAATGGACTTCTCAACACAAACTATGAAAGCAAGAAGAACCTGGAGCAAAGCATTCCCAGTGTTGAGGGACAATGGATGCCAGCCCAGGTTACTATACCCAGCAAAAATGTCAATCATAGTGGAAGGAGAGAGGAAAATCTTCCATGACATAAACAACTTGAAAGAATACATGTCCGGAAAACCAACCCTTCAGAGAATACTTGAAGCAATTCAAAGAACAGAAGAAAGGAGCAACCAACCCCAGGCAACTAGAAGGAGAAATCAATAAAAGCATAACTGCAGAAGTAGAAACCTAAATCAAAACCGCAGATGGATAATAAGGCAAAAGGAAGCAACACAAACCTATCAGTCATAACCTTAAATATTAATGGACTAAATTCCCCAATCAAAAGACATAGACTGGGAGACTGGATTAGGAAACAGAATCCATCGATATGCTGTCTGCAAGAAACACATCTTACCTTCAAGGACAGGCACCACCTTAAAGTGAAGGGATGGAAAAAAATATTCCAAGCAAATGGTACCAAAAAGAAAGCAGGTGTTGCTATTTTAATATCGGATAAAATAGACTTCAAAGTAAAAGAAATCAGAAGAGACAAAGAAGGCCATTACATTTTCATCAAAGGAACAATCCACCAAGAAGATTTCACAATTATGAATATATATGCCCCAAATTCTGGTGCACCAAACTTTATAAAGACAATTCTCCAGGACCACAAGTCACAGACTAACCCCAGCACACTCATAGTGGGAGATTTCAATACCCCACTGAGTCCTTTGGATAGGTCAACAGGACAAAAAATAAACAGAGAGACATCTGAACTGAACGATATGATACACCAAATGGACCTCATAGACCTCTACCGAACATTCCATCCTAATACCAGAGAATACACTTTCTACTCAGCACCCCACGGAACATTCTCCAAAATCGACCACATCCTGGGACACAGAAGAAACCTCTACAAATACAAAAAGATTGAAATAATTTCATGCATCCTGTCAGACCACAGTGCAATGAAGCTCAACATCAACACCAGGACAAGCCCTCCTGCCTACAAGAACACATGGAGACTAAACAACACACTCTTGAATAATGAATGGGTCAAGGAAGAGATAAAGAAAGAAATAAAAACATTCCTGGAACTGAATGACAATGACAATACAACACAACAAAACTTATGGGATACCTTAAAAGCAGTCCTAAGAGGGAAATTTATAGCCCTGGGTGCCTACATTAGAAAAACAGAAAGAGCACAAGTGAATGATCTAACACTACAGCTAAAAGCACTTGAGAGGCAACAACAGATGAACCCTAAACGCAACAGACAGGAAGAAATAACAAAAATCAGAGCAGAAATCAATGAAATAGAAACAAAGAAAACAATACAAAAAATCAATGAAGCCAAAAGTTGGTTCTTTGAAAGAATAAACAAGATAGACAGACCTCTAGCCCAGTTAACAAAAAGAAAGAAGGAACAACTCCAAATCAATACAATCTGTGATGAAAAGGGAAATATCACAACGGACAAGGAAAAGATCAAGAAAATTATATGGGAATATTACAAGAACCTATATTCTACCAAGTTTGAAAATCTAGAAGAAATGGATGAATATCTGAAATCTTGGGAATCACCAAAGCTTGGCCAAGAGGAGACCAGCAGCTTAAACAGACCCATAACATATGAAGAAATAGAGGATGTAGTAAGAAGCCTCCCAACTAAAAAAAGCCCAGGCCCAGACGGTTTCACAGCAGAATTCTATAAAACATTTCAAAAAGACCTACAACCATTATTTCTGAAACTGTTTAGAAGTATACAATCAGAGGGAATTCTCCCAAATTCCTTCTATGAAGCCAACATCACTCTATTACCAAAACCAGGCAAAGATCCAACTAAAAAGGAGAATTATAGACCCATCTCCCTCATGAACACAGATGCCAAAATTCTAAACAGAATACTGGCAAATCGCATACAGACCCACATCAAGAAGATCATCCATCATGACCAAGTTGGATTCATACCAGAGATGCAGGGATGGTTCAACATACGAAAATCAATAAACATCATCAAACACATAAACGGAATCAAAGACAAAAACCACACCATCATCTCAATTGATGCTGAAAAAGCCTTTGACAAAATCCAGCATCCCTTCATGCTTAAAGTCCTAGAAGGAATTGGATTGGAGGGATCATTCCTCAATGTAATCAAAGCCATATACAGGAAACCCACAGCCAATATCATCCTAAATGGGGAAATGACGGAAACATTCCCTTTAAAGGTAGGAACTCGGCAAGGCTGCCCCCTATCACCACTCCTCTTCAATATAGTGCTTGAAACACTTGCTAGAGCAATAAGGCAAGAAAAGGATATTAAAGGAGTACTAATTGGAAAAGAGGAAGTCAAACTATCCCTATTTGCTGATGATATGATTGTTTACTTAAGAGATGCAAAAAACTCCACCAGAAAACTCCTAGAAACGATTAACAGCTTCAGCAAAGTGGCAGGATACAAAATTAACCTTAGAAAATCAATGGCCTTTCTTTACACCAAGAACAAGCAACTGGAGAAAGAATTCAAAGAGACCTTCCCACTCACAATAGCCTCAAAAACAATAAGATACCTAGGAACAAACCTAACCAAAGACACCAAAGACCTCTACAACAAAAATTTTAAACCCTTAAAGAAAGAAATTGAAGAAGACCTCAGAAGATGGAAAAACCTCCCATGCTCATGGATTGGGAAAATTAACATTGTAAAAATGTCCATTTTACCAAAACTCTTGTATAGATTTAATGCAATCCCAATCAAAATCCCCAAGAGTTTCTTCACAGGCTTGGAAACAAAAGTTCTTAAATTCATTTGGAGAAACAAAAGACCCCGAATAGCCAAATCAATCCTGAGTGAAAAGAGCTACACAGGAGGGATCTCTATACCAGATTTTAAACTATACTACAGGGCTATAGTCATAAAAACAGCCTGGTACTGGCACAAAAACAGACCTGTTGACCAATGGAACAAAACCGAAGATCCAAATCTGAGCACATACAATTTCAGCCATCTCATATTTGACAAGGGGGCCAAGAAACCACAATGGAGAAAAGACAGCATCTTCAGCAAGTGGTGTTGGCAAAACTGGATCACCACTTGTAGAAGAATGAAATTAAACCCCTACCTCTCACCCTGTACAAAAGTCAACTCCAGATGGATTAAAGACCTCAACGTGAAACCCCAAACTCTGAAGGTGATAGAAGAAAAAGTTGGCAGCAGACTACAAGACATAGGCATAGGAAAAGACTTCCTAAATCAGACAGCAGCTGCGCAAGAATTAAGGTTGACAATTGACAAATGGGACCTCATTAAGCTTCTGTACATCAAAAGAAACAATCAAGGAAGTGAAGAGAAATCCCACAGAGTGGGAGGAAACCTTCACCACAGAAACATCTGACAAAGCACTGATTTCCATAATATATAAACTACTCAAAAAACAAAGAAGAAAGAAAACAAATGACCCACTCAACAGATGGAGCAAAGAACTGAACAGAGACTTCACAAGTGAGGAATTAGAGATGGCTGAGAAACACCTTAAGAAGTGTTCAACATCATAATCATTAAGGAAATGCAAATCAAAACCACTTTAAGATATCATCTTACTCCAATAAGACTGGCTAGGATCAAGAAAATAAATGATATCAAGTGCTGGAGAGGTTGTGGGGAAAGGGTAACATTCATCCACTGCTGGTGGGAATGTAAACTCATGCAGCCACTATGGAAAGCTGTGTGGAGAACCCTTGGAAGACTTGGAATGAACTTGCCACCCGACCCAGCCATACCACTCCTAGGTATGTACCCTCAAGACTCACCCCACTGCAGAGATACATGCAGGGCCATGTTTATTTCAGCTCTCTTCACAGTAGCAAGGAGCTGGAACCAACCCAAATGCCCCTCACAGTCCCAGAAAAACAAACGATGACTGATATCACTCATCTGTGGATGCTAGTGCCAATTACCTAGTTGTAATTATTCCCTGTGTATGGCCCCTTGAGCTTTTGTCCAAAGCAGTTGGGAGTGATGCATATTGGAAACAACAACAACAGCAACAACAACAACAGCAACAGAAAGGACTGCATCAAAGAACTGACTGAAGCAGTGAAATTCTGCTCAAAACAGCCAACTTCCACATGGAGAATATTGAGAAAGACTGAGAAAGAGATGAAAACCATGTTTGGCAGAATGCATGAGCTCTGATGGGGTGGGGGGACATGGATTTGATAAAAATATATATATATATAAATAAATAAATTATATAAAAAAAGAAAGCATCAAATCCCCTGGACCTGGAGAGACAGAAGATTGTTAGCCACTATGTGGTTGCTGTGAATCAAACCTGGGTCCTCTGTAAGAGCAATGAGTGTTCTTAACTCCTGAACCATCTCTCTAGGCCAATTAAATGAGTAAAACCTTTTAAGGGTGAGGTTGAGAAGTTTAGGGTTATTTTCCATGTGAAGACACAGATTTTGATGTTCCATTTGCCTACATGTCTGCTCGTGCCCTTACCCTGCTGCTTTTGTCATGATGGTTCTGTTGTATAACTTGAGGTCAGATAATGTAATTTCCTAAAGACTTCTTTTTTGTTTTGATAGCTTTGACTACCTGTGGTGTTTTGTGTTCCCATATAAATCATAGGCTTGCTTTTTCTAGATCTGTAAAGAATGTCATGAGAATTTTGATGAGTCTATAGTATATGAGTCTATAGATTACTTTTGGCAATATAATCATTTTCAAAATATTAAATTCTGTCAATAGAGGACTACGGGAAAAAAATGACATTATGAACTTTGCAGGTAAATGGATATACCTGGAAACCATTATGCTAAGTGAAGTAACAGTCCCAGAGGAACAAATGGTGAATGGTTTCCCTCATTTGTGGATGCTAACACCAAATCTCCAGTTGAAAGGCAAGCTGAACAGCATTATTGTTATATTTCTGTTAATCTGAAAGCAACTATGTTGTTATAATGTAAATGTCTCAATGGGCTCTAGAATCCACCCACCACTTACTTTCAGACTCTGTAATTACTGTATATGGATGGAAAGTATGTATTCAGATTTTAGAGTAACATAAAATTAAAGGAGGAAAATGTGAATTCCAAAACATAAAAAAAAGACTGAGAGAAAGATGCAGGACAGTTATGGCAGAATGCACGATCTGGGGTGAGGTGGGGTGGGGGAAGGGAAAGGGGAATAGGCCTACATTGACCTGAAAAATGATGTCTAAAATACACAAAACATCAATAAAAGCATTATATATAATTCATTATATATATATATATATATGTAAAGTGGGCTTTGACACCTATTGCTCATCTGACCCTTTCTCTTTTTTTGTTTTGTTTTTAGGATTAAGGGCACCTTTAATCCTAGCACTCCACTTGGGAAGCAGAGGCAGGTGGATCTCTGTGAGTTCAAGGCCAGCCTGGTCTACAGAGTGAGTTCCAGGCCAGCTGGGGCTACAAGGAGACCCTGTCTGTTTCAAAAACATCAAAAAATAAATAAAATAAATAAAATAAAATAAAATAAATAAATAAAATAAAATAAAAAGGCATGCCCCACCATGCTCACCACCACACCTGACCTGACCCTTTCTTTTTAAAAGTATCTGTTGGGGCTGGAGAGATGGCCTAGCGTTTAAGAGCACCGACGGCTCTTGCGGAGGACCCAGGTTCGATCCCCAGCACCCTCATGGCGACTGAGAACTGTCTTTAACTCCAGTTCCAGGGAAATATGACACCCTCCTCTGACCTCCACGGCAGTGCACAACACAGGTGTACAAACCTACATGCAGACAGTACATTCATACACATACAAAAATAAATAAAATAAAAAAATGAGGATCTGTTAGATGTTTTCCAAGCCATAGACCATAAATCAAGTCTTAGAAGACTTTGTGTGTCATAGGAAACATTTCCTTGCACTTCCCTCTCTCTTTTCTGATGCATATTCTCTCTTTCCTTGAGTCTTGATCAGAGCCATGTACCTCATTTCCTCTGACAACTGAATTGGGGACCCAGATAGGATCAAAGACCTCACTAATCTTCCTCCAAAGAAATCTCAGGGAAATACTATTGCAACTGAATAAAGGAAGGCAGACTCCCTAAGAGTTCAGGGTAGCCCAGTGCTCAAGAATGAGGTGTGGAGAATTCACTCTGCCGATCTTCAGAATAGACAACAGCAAATGATTTCCATATTATATCAAGGCATAGAACAGGAGCAGAGGTGGTGGCTTAAGAGGTTCTCAATAGAAGGTGGGGCAGCAGGGCCCCTGTTCGTTAACAATGGGTCTGATTCTGTTAGCCATGGTGTCTTCCTGTCCATGTTGACCTGCTGCTCATTAAGCACTGACAATATAGCACATATTAATGCCCTTCTTCATCAGTGAATTACTGACTCAGTGCTTTGCTTCCCTTAGCTTATGGTTTCCTATATGGTGGTGATCATTGTTATTCTGATTTTGTCTTTTATTTTAATTATGTGTCTGTGTCTTGTATGGCTACATGTGCATGAGTGCAGTGTTCCTAGAAGCCAGACATCAGATTCCCCCTAGAGCTAGAGTTACTGGTGGTTGTGAGTTGCTCAGTATGGGTGCTGGGAGCAGAACTCAGGTCCTCTGCAAGAGTATTATGTGCTCTTAGCTACCGAATCACTTCTCCAGTCTCAATTATCTTTTTAATGGTTCATTTTGCTTTGTTATTCTGATTTGACTGTGTTGAATATATTAAGCTGTATATGCTCAGACATCTCTTAAAATCTGCCAGAATCTGAACTTAAGCACAGAGCTGTTTGATTCTATATAACTAAGTTCTTTCTGGTGATCACAATTATCAGAGACACAGGTAATGGCTGGCTAAAATACCCCCACTACCACCCAAACCTGACATTTCTGCTGCTTAGAGACCTTCTCAAACATGCCTTTCTTAGGCAAAGCTATTAAGGATTTATTAATAACAACTACCCAAAAATAGTAGGGGCAGAAAGAGCTTAGAAACTAGCTGGTCCAGCTCTTTTATTTCGTTAATTCATCGCTTATTCAATGCATGCTTCCTGAGATCCTGCTACATGCTGTGCAATGCTGAGGATACTTACACCACAGTGCCTACAGGAGACTGCACTGGCCTGAAGTGAATAGTAAGGATATAGATCATTTGAGTCCTGGCTGTGTGAAGGCTGGATGGTAGGAAGCTTAATGGGGCCCAATGACTATTACTCCATGCAGATTTTCATAAGCATATGATGTTATTATTTACTCCTGAGAAAGATGTGGGAGGAAACGTAAATATCAGCTCAAAAGTATTATAATTTAGTCATAGGTAGACAGAGAAGGATTTGCTTTGAAAAGGCAGAAAATGTATGGATTGAATCTAACCTCTCCTTCCTAGTTTCATGGGGGAGACTTTGGACCTAAGCAGACAGAATGGAAGCCAAGGATGATATAAGAATCTGTTTTGGGGCTGGAGAGATGGCTCAGTGGTTAAGAGCACCGATTGCTCTTGCAGAGGACCGGGGTTTGATTCCCAGCACCCACATGGTGGCTAAGAACTGCCTTTAACTCCAGTTCTAGGGGAATCCAATGCCCTCTTCTGACTTCTGTGGCATTGCAGGCCATGGGCGCACCAACCTACATGCAGACAGTACACTCATACACATATAAAAAATAATAAAATAAAATAAAAAATTTTTTAAATGAATCTGTTCAGTGATGCTGGAGGACCACATGAGAGGGGAATACACAAGCAAGCACCCAGTGGTGTGTATGCTACTGTGGATTGTATGAGTGCCTCTAAACTAAAAATCATGTTTGTGAGGTTCCCAGACAGTATTTGGAGACTTGAAGTTATTCCTGAAGGTCATACACACTTAAGCTTTAAGCCTTGTTCATGGTTATTTTATATCAGATACCTCTACAGAAAGGGGATATTGTCTCTATGTAGCAGCCATCAGAGCAAATGTTAATTGTACTGGAAATCTTGATTTTCAGCTGGCAAGAGTCTTCAACCAGACTCTCAAGGAAGGGTCTTCAACCAGACTCTCAAGACTCTCATTCAAACCACCACAGATGATATGAGAAGTTATGGTTACCAAATTCAAAATTTGTGCATTTTCTATAATTATTTTAATACCTACAACTGAGACAGTTGAAAGCTCTGCAGAGTTTGCTGTGCTTACTTCAAAGAATTATTAAACACAAGAAAAAGTAAAAATCAAACTGAAGTGACTCTCTGGAGTCAAGGCATGCTGGTTCAATGTGTAAGAGCAGAGAAATCAAACAGTGACTGATGCTTTTCAGGTGGCCTGAGTTATAAGTTGCAAAGCAGCAAGGATAACTAAGAGTGATGCAAGAATAGAGAAATAAACATATACATGGCATAAGGAGGATAATAGGATTTATCAGCTAGACTGATTCGGAGGTGGCTTCGAAGTTGGTTGTGTTTAGGACACACCAAAGCAGA
This sequence comes from Rhizomys pruinosus, assembly GCA_009823505.1. Classification (NCBI taxonomy): domain Eukaryota; kingdom Metazoa; phylum Chordata; class Mammalia; order Rodentia; family Spalacidae; genus Rhizomys; species Rhizomys pruinosus. The sequence goes on along the minus strand of VZQC01000197.1, from coordinate 1,168,877 downwards.
TGATTAGATACAATATTCAGCTTAATGCAATCACTACGGAGCAAATCATTTTCTAAGGCTGTAATGCAGGGAATGTGGAGCGTTTTATGAAATATAAAATTAAATTTAGGTTTATGGTGGCTGTTGATCCAGTGTATCTAACTGACATTTTCATATCATTATTTTTTTAATTCCTTGCTTTGGGTGCTTTATTAAACAAGTGAAAAATAAACAGAGAAAAAGTTCAGAGCCAAGTCTCCAATAATTTGGGGGGGGATTTTTTCATAATTATTTCAATCTGTACCCATTTATTCCTTGTATTGGTATCATGGAGCAAGTACTGCAAATATACAACATTATAATACAGTGTCCATGACATACAGGGGAAAGACATCTTCTAATTTTGATCTTCCTTATACAAATGGATCGAGTTATGAATATTTAAGAAGAGCTTTCTATGACTTGTGGTTCTAGAATCAATAGAATTTGTCCAGAGTTAGGATGTGAGAGTGTCTGCTTCTTAAGGATGGTCTCTGTGAAAGGCACGCTGCCCTGGAACATAGGTAAGAAGGAAGACTTGTAACAGAGACCTGAGAACAGCTGTAGTCCCCAAAGTCTGATTAATGTGGACTATCAACTAGACACATCTAGAATCGCCTAGAAGACAAACCTCTGGGAGTGTCTATGAGGGAGTAGAATGGGTTAACTCTGCTGGGAAGACCTACCATAAATGTAGGGGGCACTCCATGGGGTAGGGTCCCAGGCTGAAGGAAAAGAATAAAATCAGGTGAGCACCAGCATCGATTGCTTTTTGATTCTTCAAGTTCCTGCTGCCGTGCCTTCCCTGACAAGATATATTGCAACCTCAAATGTGGACTAGAATGAACTCACCAAGACAAGTAACTAACATGTAGGGTAAGTATTTCCACTCTGAGTGGGGTGAGGCAGCACCCCCTTTTCGATCCCTCTACTAAGGAGACTCAACATAGAGGAACAAGCAGTTGGGTGAAACGAAACCAGTTCGAAGCTGAACCACTGAGAGGCAAAGCCCAGGGTTGTTGTTTTTTTTTAATTTTTGATAGAAAAAAAAATAATAATGGCAGCTGAAAGGGGCCTGGAACATCATCAGGTCATGAATCTAGAACTATATGAAGAGAGTTGGGACAAGAAAATAATATGTCTACTTGGAGACACACCTCTGGGTGACTTTCCTTCCCTTCTGTCAGGACCTCATTCACAGATCAGAACTGGCATAAATCTCCAAGATATCACATTTACACCACTACTGAATGAGGGTAGGCTGACCTGCACACATCTGACTGAGCTGTAAAGTTCCAGGGACCAAGTGAAAATGCAGAAATTGTCAGAGCATGAATAATGCTGCTCTTACTGACTTTCTAAGATTTCTTCTTCACCCCGGTCCTACCACGCTTCCTTCCCTTAGCCCCCCAACCCCACCCCCCCCACCCCCCAGGGCACCATGACTGCGGCATGGAAGCTTCATGCCTTGGCTTCCTGAACTAGAGGATCAAGAGATGCCTTCTGGTAAGTCAGGATCCTTACCATTTCAAGGCCCCCTTGTCCTTATCCTTCTACCTCCTATGGCCTGACAAGGAAGCAGTGGCCTCCATAGCTTCAGGGAGAAGGAACTTCTTTTCCCCTAGAAGGTTGGAATCAGAAGAACATAGGGAAAGAACAGTGGAGAATTGCACTTCATCTTGACTTCTGCTAATCACATTAAGTAGAAAAGGCATTTCCAGGTCTTTCCTCCATCCCCAACTCCAGAGATCTCAGCAAGCCCCAGTGACCCCAAACCCAAGTTGATATCCACAGTCGTTGTTTATTCCCCCTAGACCATATAATTCATAGTAACAGGTTGATTATTGGAGGTACTCAAGATAATATTCAGTGGCACAAGGAGACTCTCAAGACTATTTGAGGAACAGAGCTATTACATTGAACATGTAAATTAACAGCTCATTTAGGGTGTGGCTTAGTTACCAGCAATGAGCATATTTAAAGAAGACTAATTTAGGAGGTACAAATGTATAAGAATTAACAAAGCTATACAAATGCCTAGCGATTAAGACACCTTGTGCTAGAGGGTTTAGTGAGTAGAGATGAAACAGCTGTAGTCACTGGCCTGGATGGTTCTATCAGAAACCTTGTGCCCAGTTCGGACCTTAACTCCTTTTATTATCCTAGAAATTGTTATGATGCCAGTCAAATCAGACCATGTGCTGGTTGAAGGTAGTACAGAATCAGGATAAAGATAAATTCACAGTATGTCTGCTAACTCTAAACCCAGCTCTCAACCCTCCGTGGGATTGGAGTTAGTCAGGCTTTCATCTCACATGACATGAACAACTTCGAGGGAAGATGGTTTATTTTGTCTTACAGTTTCAGTCCACGGTCATTTGTATTTCCTTGCCTGTAGTGAGTCAGGACATTTGTGGCTTAGGAAGAGGCTATTCAACACAAGGTGAACAGAAAGAGAGCTAGACACAGGTGGGGCTGGGGAGGATACAGCCTCAGCAGCATGCCCCTACCCAGCTCCTCCAGCTAGGCCCAACCTCATGAATGTTCTCTTACTTCCCACAATGATGCTGCCATTCAGGGTCATAAACTTTAACACAGGAGCCTGTAGAGGACCTTTCCTATTTAAACTGTAAGAGCTAGCTTCCTCTTGGCCCTCAAAGTACAAAAAAATTAATGACATTCTCTCTGAACATCATGGTGATCTTAACACTTTTTCTACAGATGGCCTTGACAGTTACTTCTGGAGAACACTAGGGCTTCTGGGAGGAGCTTCATTTAATGGCTTAATACTGAGTTCCGTCACTCACCAGAAGATGGGTCAAGGTTACTAACTTTGGTTGAGTCATCTGGTACACAAATGTCTCTAGGACTAACTGTGATAAATTTTAATGTTTCAAGTAATTCTCTGAGGATCTGTGGCATACTAGGTGTGAATATTAAGGAAAAGGCATGGGCAGTGTTACTGAGAATGTATTTGCTTTCCTCCAGGTGCTGTGCTCCTCCAGGTGCTGTGCTCTGTTTCAACTGCTTGAGGTTTTATGACTGGTAAGGAAATAAAGAAGATCCTAATGTCAGGAAATACTTACAGAGTCTGTTTACTCGCTTCCTAAGGTTGCTGTAAAATATTACAATGAACAGTGACTGAAAATAAAGGAAGCCTATTCTTCCCCAGTTCTGGACACCACAAGTACCTATCAACAGGTCAGGAAGGCCATTTTCTCTCTGTAGGCTCTTGGGGGAGAATTCATTTCTTACTCTCTCAGCTTCTGAGGGGCTTTGAGCATTTCTTGGCTTGTGGCTACCTCATGCTAATTACTTCTTCAGTCTTCACATTGGCTTCTCCCCATCTCCCTTTTGTCTGTCTCTCACATGCAAATGTGTGACTCAATTTAAGGACCACCCAACTTTTGTAAGGAAGCTTCCCTGGTCAAGATCCTTTACACAACACATCTGCAGAGACTGTTTTTCCCAAATAAGGTAAAATTTAAGGAAACCAGGATGTATTTAGTTTGGGTTCTCTGGGGAAATGGTATTAGCAATGTGGAAGGGAAAAGGAAAGAGACAGGGGAAGGTAGGGGAGGGATTAGCAATCAAGTCAGAGAAACCGGCCAATCAAATGGATGCATAGACAGTCTAAACCCTAATAGGGGAGGTCATTGGGACAGAGATAATGGGAAGACCTGCAGTTCAAGTGCAACCCTCAGCAGATTAGGATGGTGTTCACCTTCAGTGGGGCACATAATTTCTTTACTCAAAAATCTTCCTATTTAAAAATGTTAATCTCATCTCAAACAACAGCTGTATGAAAGTATCTAGAATAATACTTGGTCAAATATCTGCACACAGCGGCATAGCCAAATGGACATACAAAATTAACCATGACACAGGGATTAAATAGGAATATATTTTGGGAGCCCTTATCACTCTACCACAGCAAGTAATCAATTCTAAGCACTATGTTAAGCTTTTACATTTGTTAACTCACTTAGCATTCACATTTTTGGGGATAGAACTGTTGCTGTCTTCTCTATTTTACAAACAGGGAAAGAAAAACAAAGGCAGGAAAGAGTATGATTAACCCTGTGATGGAGCTAGGACTTAGACCAGGCAATCTGGCTTAGTCCAAATAAATTGGGAATAAGATGTCTGTTTCTGGTAAAACTCCATCTTTGTTGTCTTCTATACCTTTATACTACATTCAGCATTTGACATTAATGCCCAGGTAGTGAGAATGGTCAAAGAAGGGAGAGTTCTATGATAATTTCTCCTTTCTCCTCTTCTTTCTCCTCTTCCTGCTTGGAATGATTGCTTTACACTTTGTAAACTGTAAACTGTAAACTGTAAACTGCTTTACACAGTTCTGGACATTGTACACACACTCAGATTGCACCCTTTGTCCTCATTTGTCATTTACTTGGAACCTGTCCCATGCCAAGTCTTGTTCTAAGAGCAGGTCTAAGTTTTCAGTGAGTACAGATTCCTCCGGAATCTGCATGCTCTAGTGTTATCTCCCCCTGAGTAGGTGCTAGGGATTGGCTCTGAGAGGAAGTGTGTCCCTCTAACTCACTTTCAGGGGTTATAAAGTGCAAGAGATAATTTAATCCATACTGATCTTGGGGAAAGATAGCAAGGGTGTTAAAGCAGATGGAATCATGCAGGTTTCTCCTTATCTCAAAAGCTGAATATGGCCGAGAAATGTAGCACTGCACCAAGAAGAGTCAAATGTGCAAAAAGCCCAGGGAGACCTTAAGCAGCTGTGTATTACTTTCCCTTTTAGGCTTGCAGCACAGCAAGGGGCATCTCCATCTTCTTAAACTGAAATAGTATAAAACCAAGGTTTTCCTGTCTGGCTTCCTGTTCTTAAGAAATTCAAATTATCTGTCTGTCTGTTGTCTGTCTGTCTGTCTGTCTATCATCTATCCATCTACTATCTATCCATCCATCCATCCATCCATCCTTCCATCTATCTATCATCTATCATCTATTTATCCATTATCTATCTATCCATCCTCTATCTATCTATCATCTATCTGTCCATCCATCCTTCCATCTATCATCTATCTATCCATCCATCCTTCTAGCTATCACTATTACCTATCTATCCATCCTCTATCTATCTATCTATTTATCCATCTATCCTTCCATCTATCTATCATCTATCTATCCATCCTTCCATCTATCATCTATCATCTATCTATCTATTTATATCTATCCATCTATCTATGTACATATTTGTATTTTCTTTTTTTTTTAATTTAATTTTTATTGATGGTTTGTGCATTTTGTACATCATTTTCCAATTCAGGTCAGGCATATTTCCCTTTCCCTTCCCCCCCACCCCCACCCCATCCCAGATCATGTATTCTGCCATAACTGTCCTGCATCTTTCAGGTTTTTTTTTTTTTCATTTTTTAGCTATAAGTGATAATCCATGAGTATAAGCATCCTTCGTGCAAAACCAATCTACAGACTGTTGTGCCCAAACCCCCACAGTCCCACCATTCAGTGGGGGGTGACAGGTTGTTTGTTCAATCAAGTTGATCAAATGAGTGTCCAGACTACATCGCTGTAGTTTCACCATTCACCCCAATCGCAGCCTTTACATTCTACCACGCCCCCTCTTCCGCAGATTGTTCCCTAGGCTTAGAAAAGGGGCACAGGTGGATGAGAAGTAAAAAGTTTAACAAGAATCCTTTTTATTTCCATAGGACTTGGGTTCTCTCAGTTCCTTCACACAGGTGATCTGGTTTGGTCTCCATCAACTCTGCTGGACAGACAGAGAAGAAATGTTGCACCCCCTATGGATGAAACAGGTCAGACTTGGAGGAATTCAATCCTCAAAGACACTTATGTAGTGAGTTGGAGCTTTCCTCTTTAGATTTTAGCTATCCGCATGTGAAATGATCAGAGAATGTAATCCTAGGAATCCACATTATCCTATTTTCTAATCAGTGCAAGCAGACATCTGTGTTCTAAAGGTCAAAATTCCTGTGGTCCTAAATGACTTTCAGGCTGGATAGGTCTTAATCATTACTTGAATTGAAGAGATAAGAGTTGATTCCAGACTTCTACTCTGGACAAAGGTTAAGCATTCACTTTCCCCAAGGCTGAAGTCCACCAGATACATCCCAGGCTTGGGAAACAGGTATGAACTGATAAAGAAAAATTCCCCTAAACCTGGTTCTGTTCCTGTCCCAAGACTGTGTCTAAAGATAACCTTTGGTGTGTGGGGGCAGGTAGGCTGACCTAACCATGAGCTGTAACTCTGCTATTATCCAATAAGGCCAGAAGTTACTCAAACCCCACCAAGATTCCCCTAGACCCTGGGTAGGAGCCTTTTCCCTCCCTGGGTTAGCAAATAGCAACCCCTCCCTAGGTCAGCAGGTAACAGGATAATTCCAGGAAGAACCACCCTAAAGGTCCTGGCTCCAAGCCACCTGCAGACCCAAGCATGCTGAGTATCCCCACCTGTCATGCAGGAGACAAGGGTTCGATTCCTACCCTGCTCTAAGTGTATAAAACCTGTATGCAGAGATTGCTCGGGGTTCACCTCTCCCCACTGTATAGGCGAACCCTGGTGCACCGGAGGAATAAACCTCTTGCTTTTGCAGTGAGTCCTTTCTCCACATCTCTCACTCGGGGGTCTCTCAAGGGTGAGGCTCGAATCGGGTCTTACAGAATGAACTGTAATTATGGAAAAAAACTTAAAAGTTATCTGCAAAAATGTAAGTACTAGGGGCTGTAGAGATGGCTCAGTAGATAAGAGCACTGGCTGCTCTTGCAGAGAACCCAAGTTCCTATCCCTGTGCCCACAAGTCAGCTAATGACCACCTGTAACTCCAGTTCCAGGGGATCCAACACCCCCTTCTGACTTCCCCAGGCCGTGCGCAACATGGATGCACCAGCATACATGCAGGCAGCACTCTCATACGCATGAAACAGAAATAATAAACTGCATCAGAAGGGAGGAAACTGCAATTCAGTCGTTTTGTTTTGTTGTTGTGCTTACTTTACATAGCAGCACCATGATAATAGATAGTAAGCTCTTTGGTTAAGATTGCTACAACCTGACCTGATTCAGTCCTTTTGTTTTGTTGCTGTGCCTACTTTACATAGCAGCACCATGATAATAGATAGTAACCTCTTCGGTTAAGATTGCTACAACCTGACCTGATTTCTTGGCCCACTTTTAAAACATAGATGAGCATGAATATAAAATATACTTATTTTACCTGAGAAAGTGTGAACACATAAGTGCATCTTAAAGTGCTATTTTATTATTCTTTTATTTATCATAAGAGTTATTTAAACAGATTTAGCAGTTTGGGGATCATTCCTGTTTTGGGGGCTCCAACACCCCCTCCTGGCCTCCATGGGCATTGCACCCAGGTGTACCTACATACATGCATGAAAGATACTCATACACATAAATTTAAAAAATTTTAAACCTGCCTTGGTATTGAACCATATAAATGTGTTCATCCTTACATTTACAGACTTTGACAAGTTACTTAATCAGTGAGATATCTTTTATTATCCAGATACATTAAATATATAAAAAATTAACTCAAGAATAATTATAAAGAACAGTGCTATATCACCTCTGGTAAATAATGGAGTTCTAGCTTGTTTAAAGTTAGAACTCAAAATATATTGTCTATCAGGACAATCTCATTTACCCGAAGAGGCTTACATAGCAAGATAAAGTTTATAAGAAGGCAAAGGAGGAAAACAAACGTGATTTATATTACTTTTTTCTGCTGTTTTACCAATCTAACAGCTTAAAATAACCTATTTATGGGGGCTGGAGAGATGGCTCAGTGGTTAAGAGCACTGCCTGCTCTTGCAGAGGACCCTGGTTCAATTCCCAGCACCCACATGGCAGCTAACAACTGTCCATAACCCAAGTTCCAGGAGATCTGATGCCCTCCTTGGGCATTGCAAGACACGGGTCCACTTACTTGCTGGCAATACACTCATACACATAAAATAAAAGTAAACTTAACAAAATAACCTATTTATTTTAATTTAGTACTGGGAGTCAGACATAAGATTCACTGGGTAACAGGTAGGTGATCTAAAGGATGAAGCCCTTCTAGAGGCTCTGGGGAGAATCTGTTTCCTTGCTTTTCCCAGATTCTAGAAAGACCTAATCTTCTATCTTCAAAACCAGCAAGGAATAGCAGGTCAGGACTTATAACCTGTATGAGTCTGATATTCCTCTTCTGTCATCAAATATCTCTCTGCCACTCTCTTATAAGAACTTTGTGATAATATTGTGCTCACACTCATAACCAGATTAACCTCAAATCTTAATTCAATCACCTTGTAAAATCTTTTTTCCCATGTAAGAGAGCATAGTCACAGATTCTTGGGAGTAAAATATAGGCAGCTTCGGGTGGTGTTCATTATTCAGACCTTCATGGTTTATCCAGAAATGCCATTATACATGTCCTAGTAACCACATACATTACACTTCATGGCCTACATTTATTTGGAGAATTCAACCCAGAGCCTTTCTCCAGATAATCTTGGTGTTATTGATGTTACTACAGTAAACATGGTTTCCATTTTCTTTGTAGCTAACTATCAGTCAGAAACTGCCAATTATTATAAGACTGGGAAAGCCTGGAAACTTTGGACCTCTTTCTGCACATCTATTGGCCAGAACTTGGTTACATGCCTACCCTCGCGCCAACTGGAAGAGGCTAAGAAAGATCTACTGATGCCTAAAAGAAAGAAAGAACTTTATGAACTCCTACCTGTATGGGTCCCAGTCTCTGACTATTGTAATAATTCAGTTAGAAAGGAAAGCAGAGGAATGTCTCAGAGGGTAAATTACATTGAGGAGGGCATAGAGCTACAATGAAGATGAAGACTGTATGGGAAAGAGCAAGGTCCTAGAGAAGACCTCAGTATGTTGCATTACTGGCTTAATCTGGCTTGATTTATAGACATTTGGATGCTGAGCAAGACTTAGTCCTTGAAGAACTTGAAGAACTCAGAATTACTGTATAGTTTCCCAGGCTAGAGTGTGGGACAAGGAATGGGACCCACATCAAATGCAAATAGAACTATTCTTCAATTCACTGTGAACAAGTAATGTCCAGAAGATATGTTATCCTTGCACTAGTGGAAGGAATATTAACATATTATGTACATGAGAGAAAGTGTTTTCCTTTCAGGTTTCTATAGCTAATTATAGTTGTCTTCTGGTATTAGTGGGGTATGGTAGTAGTAACCAAACTCTGCAGTTTCCAGAGGGGCTTAAGCCCCTTGCATTAAATTTTATGAAACCTATATACATCTTCCTGTAGATTTTAATTCATTTCTAAGTAACTGATAATACCTAATATAAGGTAAATGCTAAGTAAATAGTTGTGAGATTGTATTGAAAAGGGACCATTGATAGCAGCAAAGGTTTGTGCGTGTTCAGTAAAAACACTTTCAACTATTTTCCCACTAGAGTTGGTCTAATCCATGTCTTCACAATTCAAGGATTGAATTGAGAACTGATTATATTAGCTATTGGAAGCAGAAAGAAATTAGAAGGCTGAAAATTTGCCTCAAAGGACAGACTGAGTCCCCTGACCCCTTAGCAAGGCTTACAAAATCAAAGTGAATTTTCTACTGCATCTCTTTCTTCATCACAAAACCTCTCTGTACTTCTAGAGGACATCATTTTCTTTCCATTCTTTTCCAATTTGTTTTAGATGGAGAATCAGGCTGCCTTTTCTCTGGGCTTAGGGACTAGAAAACTAAGCTTGAATATGAAATTTCCTCTAAGTTTCTTGGAATATCTTGGTAAAATAAAACAAATTGGTAAGGAATGGAACAGACCAGCATTTCTCAAGACAATAAAAAATCCAGGTAAGGTTACAGATTTTAAGCCTTGTGTAAACTTAAGCAGCATATGAGAATTTATAGATCATCATGTTCTAGTAGTTTTAAAACAGTCATACAAATGTGTGTTAGCCCTCAAATCCATTGTTAGAAGAAATTACTGTACCTGATTGAAGTCATGGAGTCCATTTAATGAAGTTGGTGCACCTCAGAAGCATTTGCTTCTCCATTTTAAAGCTTGTTTACTTGATTTTCAAGGGACTTTGTGATTTTATGATTCAGAACCTATCTCAATCTTAGAATAATCAGGACTGAATGAAAGACTTGGTCATACAAACAAGACCAGTCTGTCCTTGGACCAGCAGTTTCTAGTTTAAATGACTAAAGGACACACATTTAAATGACAACAGTTTCATACTGCCAAACTAAGTTGACTAAATAAGATTATTGGTTGTGAAACTCTAAGTAAACTATACCCTGAAATTAATTTTTGTTTGGGGTGGAGCAAGTATGGTGGTAATATATCTATAATCCTAAAACTCAAGAGAGGGAGGCAGGAGGCAAATTTTCAAAGCCAGCCTGGGCTACATAATGAGTCTAAGACCAGCCTGGAATACATGGTAAGATTTTGCCTCAAAAAAGGGCAGGGAAAGGTGGCTTGTGAAGTAGATCAGTGGTTAAAGCACTTGCTGCTCTTGTAGAGGAGCAAAGTCCAGTTCTAGCACCCGTGTCGGGAGGCTCACAACCAGCTATAACTCCAGCTCCAGGGGATCTGGTCATCGTGGAAACTATGCTCATGTACATAGACCTACACACACACACACACACACACACACACACCCCTCACACACACATACACATACACATACACAAAATTAGAAATAAAAGTAAATTCCTAAAAAAAGAAAAAATGCCATTATACAAAATATAGAGAATTAAGAAGCATAAATTAATTATTAGATGTGAAGTTATACCATGTAGTCATTCATCAGTATCTACCAGGGTTCATTCTGGGACACAATCACTCACTATAGGCAAATCTACAGATGCTCATTTCAATAATTGGCACAGCATTTTTACATTGTTCATCTGTAGCCTCCCATTTACTCTTGTTGGTTAGAGAATAAAATCAACCTAGTAAAGGACAAAGAAAATTACTTTTATTAGGAGATAGTCAGGATTACAATCCAAGAGAATAACACTTAAAGCAGTTTAAGTAATGTGCTCTGTGATTGTCCAAAGTGTAGAGAACAAGAGGTTGTAGAGTGTTTATCCCTAAATAGGACACCCATAACAAACTTCTCCCAAGGATCATTGCAGAAGAGGGGGCAGAAAGACTGTAAGAACAACATGTGGTGGACGACCATTTAGAAACAGTTCTCCAGAGATCTGGTCAGGGAGTCATATGAACTCACAGCAAGAGTGACAACATGCACTAGTCCCAATGTAAGCCTAGTCCAGAAAAAAGTCCTGACATAGACATGAGGAAGCACTTAGGAGCCTTCGACCTCATCAAAGGAAACTGTGGAAACAGATGGCTGATGGGAGGGGGCAGAGACAGACTTTTTCAAGCATGGGACTCGCTGTAAGTTAGGTAGGCCCCAATGGATGGACCCACATGGAAGGTTAGTGGCCACAAATTAGACTCTATAGGCACTCTACATACACATATATAATACATTAAATTGGGTGGGGACAGTAAGGGAAGGGAAGGATAGAGGAAGGGATCTAAATACCATAAAATTATATTGTATGACAATCGCAAAAACTCAATTAAAATGTAATAATAATAATAGTAATAATAATATCTTTTGAAGTATTGTGAATTGAGTGAATTGATGGCCACATAGTGGCCCTTGCAAGAGGGGTATGATGACACACTTGTTAGTCAGGAATTATGACTGATCTACTGATGATAAGCAAATTTTTAAGAAAGAGGTTGGGTGCAGTCTGAGCCCAGGTAATTTGGGGCAAGAGATCTGTTACACAAAAGGTCAGCAGAGGTTAGCAGTGTTCTAGATACAACAGTATGGCCCAGTGTGGAGGTCATCTGACCTGCTAGGGTGGGCAACAAGTGTGCCTGCCATGTCAAATATTCAGCTGCAGGGTTGGAGAAGATAGCTAAATGGATAACCTGCTTGTATGAGAGACTGAATTGAGTCCCCAGAACCCATGTATAAGGTCAGTAGGCTGGCATGTGCCTGTAATCTTGGTGAAGGGGAGGTGGTGACAGGCAAATCTGTGGGGCTTCCTAGCCTTCCAGCCTAGACTTCTTGATGCACTCTCAATATGGTCTATTTTGACTTTCTTCCTTGACTTTTTAAATCATCTTTCTATTACTTCTAATACAGTTACACACAGGTGAGCAATACACTCATACACATGAAACTATAAAATATTAGAAAAAATAATACAACTATTTATACAGGTATTAGATAGACAGAACCTGAGGGAGGACATGAGAGGTTGACCTCTACACACACACACACACACACACACACACATCCACACACACATTTCAACTGCAGATGTGTCTGAGATCAGGTTTAACAGTGTGTCATGACTCTATTTTTAAGGGCCAAATCAATATGGTCTATTTTGAATTTCTTCCTTGACTTTTTAAATCATCTTTATATTACTTCTAATACCTATATAAATAGTTGTATTATTTTTTCTAATATTTTATAGTTTTATGTGTATGAGCGTATTGCTCACCTTGTATAACTGCACCCATGTACAATGCCTAAGGAGGTTGGAAGAGAGCATCAGATCCCCTAGAAATGGAATTATAGATGGTTGTTAGCCACCATGTGGGTGCTGGGAATCAAACCTGGGTCTTCTGCAAGAGCAGTCAGTGCATTAACCTCTGAGCCATCTTGCCAGCCCAGTAGTTGTATTATTTAATGAATAATGATATTAAAAAGATCTGTACATGTTCAGTATCGATGCACTACTTAAAAAAATGAAAGCATTTTTTATCGGTGATTGAAGATTCAATTACAGAGACAGTAGTATAACTTTCTACACAAAGACTATAAACATTTCACTTTGGATATGTTCATGCACCACAAAGTTGTCTTTCATATATAGTTCAGAAATAACATGGAGTTTGGAATCATATTTGGATTTAAATCCATCACTTAAGAGACATAAAAACTAGGCCAATTCATTTAACTTAAGTGAGACTTCTTCATCTTTTGTGGCAATAACAGGAAATCACAGAACCATTATAGGCCAATTCATTTAACTTAAGTGAGACTTCTTCATCTTTTGTGGCAATAACAGGAAATCACAGAACCATTAGGAATATTAAGCAAAGGTATGGCACAAATGCCACACATGTGTTGGAAACTTCAGAGCATGCTAGCTTTGCCCACTCTTTGTCTCAGTGCATGCATGGGGACACCACTGAGGGACTGCTGTGCCCTTGCTTTTGTGTGAACTTCCCAGAATTTGAACCAATGGTTAGATGGGATCCCCATGTGATCTGGTTCTTTTGCCCAATCAGAATGGCACATGCTTCTAAGAAAACCAAAGATTAGATCACCTAGAAAGTATGCTATCAGCTGTTCACTGCTATTTGTTGGACGAGTACTCCTTACTGAACGTCCCAAGCTGCTTGAGTCCAGGAATGGACTGAGAAATGTCAAGGGAAAAGATTAATTGTGAGTTTTCTGTACAATGACAATTCAGAATCAAATGCTACTTTGTAAAATAGAGAAAGAATTTGTGAGGTAATGCAGAGATTCTGCCTCAAAGTAGGATAGACCATGCTTTTGGAGATTGATGCTTAAATTTCCTTTTGTAAGGGGGTTGTGTATAGACTGTGTTCTGAACATGCTAATTACTTTTGTAGTTATTTTTGTTAGTTTATTTTTGTCATCCCACTATAGATGACAGCCTTCTGTGGAGGCACACTTTTGATCATAGTAACCAGATCATGAGGTAGACCAGCATGCACTAAAATTCATGAGGACAGTGACCATATGACCAAACTGCTTCACACATAGCATATTGACAAACTTTCAAACACTCTTTTTGTAAAATCTAACTATACCATATCTTCAAGAGAATAACCTATGTGTGACACTTAACTGCTTCTCTGGACACCAGAGAAATTCACAAGCAAGTTAGGAAATTGTCTTCTTGATGGGGGTGGAGTGAGGAGGTGAGGTACCATTGGTTGTTTAAAGATGATTTTCAAGATACAGGACATGCACGGCAGAGTGCAGGGACCTGGGTGGGGTGGGGGGCATGGAAAGGGAAGCGATTCTAAATTCAATTGAGAAATGATGTATGACCTATGGAAAAAGTTTAATAATAATAAAAAAATTATTTACATTAAAAAAGATGATTTTCAACGTACTTGATTTTAGAGAACATTGATTCACATAGTGAGAAAAATCACTCTCTTGTCTTTTCTTAACCCTATTTTGATTACCTGTGAAGAAACTTTTAATCAAATAATAGTGACATAGCATCTGTAAGAATTCTCACACTGACAGCAGAGAGCTGGGATGCAGGTACAGGCCGGCAGTCAGGTGGGCCAGCCGGGAGCAGAGACCCCTGGAAGGTGAGGGGTGCAGACTTTAGCCTGGGTTGCATAGATGCTGCTGCTGGGCGACACCAGAGAGCTGGGGCACAGATACAGGCTGCCAGGCAGGTGGGCCAGCCAGGAGCAGAGACCCCTGGGAGGTGAGGCACACAGACTTTAGCCTGGGTTGCATAGAGGCTGTTGTTGGGCCACACCAGAGGGCTGGGGCACAGGGTACTGGCTAAGCAAACAAGTCCCCCCCCAACTAGAACTCCAGAGGGGGGTTCCAATAAGTCCTACAACCAACCCAGAAGAACTGGCTGGCAGCAGAGGACTTACAGTGTTCAGAAAGTGTCATTTGGGCTGTTACCCACCCAGTTCTTGCAGAACAGAAAGGGAAGAGTGAACTATACCTTCCAATATATAACCAAAATTGAAAGCCCAAAACCTAAGCAAGTCAATACTACATAAATAATGAGACTACAACAAAGGCACCTGAAGGAACCAAGGAAAGAAATCCTCCAACATGGTGAAGAGGCACTAGAGATTCGCACCAGAATACAGGCCAAAAGTAAACGGGATGCCAAAAGCACAATGAAAAAACAATATGGGAAAAGCCCAGAATAACATGAAACTCTATGGAGCCTGTGAAGGACCCCTACAATGGGATCTCTATAGAGATAGCTCAGGATGCATATTGTAAATTAACAATCACAGATATATTCAAAGAAATCAAAAAACAAAGAAGAGAGAATGAAAAACTCAGAAAGGACCTAGAGGGAGATAATGAGAAACTCTGGAAGGAAGTGGAAACACTGAAAAGAACCCATACTGAAATGAAAATGGAAACCAACGAACAAAACAAGGAACTACAAGAAAAGATTGAGAAGCTCCAAAAGATCGTGGAAATAATAAAGAAAACACAAGATGAAATGAAAAAGGAAATCAAACACTCGTCCAATCAACAGGAAAGAATGGGAAAAAGCCTCAGAAGCAGAATGGAGGAAGCAGAAAAAGGAATATCAGACCTAGAAGATAACACAGAACAACTAAAAAGCTCAATAAAGATTATGAAAAGTTTAAAATTACATAAGAATGGAACAACCAGGAAATGTGGAACACGATGAAAAGATCAAACCTCCCCATCATAGGGATAGAGGAAGGAGAAGAATCCCAAGAGAATGGTATTGATCAGATTGTCAACAGAATAATAGATGAAAATTTCCCCAAACTAAAAAAAGACAAACCCATACATATAACATACACACATAGGACACCAAATACACTGGACCAGAGAAAAAACTCCCCTTGCCATATCATAGTTAAAACATTAGATGCCCAAAACAAAGACAAAATTCTGAAAGCCACAAAAGAAAAACAACAAATTACATATAAGGGGAAACCTACCAGAATTACAGCTGACTTTTCAGGACAAACTATGAAAGCAAGAAAAACGTGGACCAAAGCATTCCCAGTGTTAAATGACTATCAATGCCAACCCAGATTACTGTACCCAGCAACAATGATAATTCTAGTTGAAGGAAAGAGAAAAATCTTCCATGATGTAAACAAGATGAAAGAATACATGTACGGAAAACCAACCCTTCAGAGAATACTTGAAGGAAGCAATTCAAAGGACAGAGAAGGAGAGCAGCTACCCCCGGACACCTTGAAAGAGAAATTAATAAAAGCACAACTGCAGAAGTAGAAACCCAGACTAAAAAAGCAAATGGATAATAAGGTGAAAGGAAGCAACACACATCTCTCAATTATAACCTTAAATATTAATGGACAAATTCCCCAATCAAAAGGCATAGACTGGGAGGATGGATTAGGAAACAGAATCCATCTATATGCTGTCTACAAGAAACCCATCTCACCCTTAAGGATAGGCACCAACTTAAAGTGAAAGGATGGAAAAAATGTTCCAAGCAAACAGTACCAAAAAGAAAGCAGGAGTTGCTATTTTAATATCAGACAAAATAGACTTCAAAGGGAAAATTAACCATGAAGACTTCACAATCATAAATATATATGCACCAAACTCTGGTGCACTGATCTTTGTACAACTCTACAGACCCTTAAGGCACAGATTAATCCCAGCACACTCATAGTATGGGACTTCAATACCCGACTCAGTCCTTTGGACAGATCATCTGGAGAAAGAATAAACAGAGAGACATCTGAACTGAACAATACAATACAGCAAATGGACCTCACAGACATCTTCTGAATATTCCACCCAAACACCAGAGAATATACTTTCTACTAAGCACCCCACAGAACATTCTCCAAAATTGACCACATACTTGGACACAGAAAAAAACTTGACAAATACAAAAAATTGAAATAATTTCATGCATTCTATCAGACCATAGTGCAACAAAGCTCAATATCAACAGCAGGACAAGCCCTGCTACCTACAGGAACTCATGGAGACTAAACAACACACTCCTGAATAATGAATGGGTCAAGGAGGAAATAAAGGAAGAGATAAAGGCATTCCTGAAACTAAACGACAATGACAGTACAACACAACAAAACATAGGGGACACTTTAAAAGCAGTCCTAAGAGGAAGTTTAGAGCCCTGGGTGCCCACATTAAAAAAAATAAAAAGAACACAAATAAATGAGCTAACACTGCAGCTAAAAATACTTGAAAGACAACAGCAAATGAACCCTAAACACAACAGACAGGAAAAAATAACAAAAATCAGAGCAGAAATCAATGAAATAGAAACAAAGAAAACAATACAAAAAAATCAACGAATCCAAAAGTTGGTTCTTTGAGAGAATAAACAAGATAGACAGACCTCTAGCCCAGTTAACCAAAAGAAAGAAAGAGCAACTCCAAATCAATAGAATTTGTGATGAAAGGGGAAATATCACAACAGACAATGAAAAGATCCAGACAATCGTACTTCAAAACTTATACTCTACCAAATTTGAAAACCTAAGAAAAATGGATGAATATCTGCAATCCAGGGAATCACCAAAGCTAAACAAAGAAGAGTCTGACAGCTTAAACAGACCCATAATATATGAAGAAATTAAAAGTGTAATAAGAGACCTCCCAACTAAAAAAAGCCGAGGCCCAGATGGTTTCACAGCAGAATTCTATAAAATATTTATTTTTTTTATAGGTATTTATTTCTTTTTTTTTCTTTTTTTTTTTTTATTGTATTTATTTATTTATTTTTAACAAATCTAGACCCGTGTTCCCGCTCATTCCCCCACCCCGTCAGAGCTCGTGCATTCTGCCAAACATGCTTTCCATGTCTTAGTCTTTCTCAATATTTTCCATGGGGACGTTGACTGTTTTGAGCAGAAGTTCACTGTTTCAGTCAGTTCTTTGATGCAGTATTTTCTGTTGTTGTTGTTGTTTNAAAAAAAAAAAAAAAAAGAATACTGGCTGCTTTTGCAAGAGGACCTAGGTTCAGTTCCTAGCACCCACATGGCGGTTAAGAACCATCTGTAATTTCAGTTCCAGGGGATCTGATGCCCTCCGAATCTATTGCCCAATATGGGTGCTTTTTACATATATGCAGTACCATCATAAGGTAAAAATTATGTGTGTGTGTGTGTGTGTGTGTGTGTGTGTGTGTGTGTCTTTTCCAGACAGGGTCTCCCTGTAGTCCCAGCTGTCCTGGAACTCACTCTGTAGACCAGGCTGGCCTTGAACTCACAAAGATCCGCCTGCCTCTGCCTCCTGCATGCTAGGATTAAGCCGGCACCTTCTAGAGGTTTTGAAATGGGTCTCAAAACCTACTCTGCAGCTTAGGTTTCAGCCCCTAGGAGAAGCCCTGGGTTCTGCCTTCTGGCAGTTCAGGTGGCAAAGATCGCAGAGGCTGGAAGGATGGGCGTGCCCTTGGAGCAAGCTCCAGACTTTTGCTGCAAGCCTTCTATAGAGGTGTACATTTGCACCTTTGCACAGGCCAGCTTGGGTTGGGGAGGCAACTCCCTACCCAGGAATTAGTCTACCAACATTGGCTTGTATGGAAGTTTGTGAAAAGCCATCCACAGTTTAAATGTGTTTTTAAAAATTCCTCTGTAAAGATTGTTCTGTAAATAGTGTAAATAGTGCTTAATTCTGCTGAGGTCTTCTTTTTGTCTGCTAACTTCACCCAAGATCTCTTCTAGAGGCCAGTCTTCTATAATGCAAATTGAGCTTGTAAATTCCAGGCTTGTAGAGCCAGGTTTAGTGGCCCACACCTTTAATCCAAGCTGATGTCTGTGAGTTTGGCCGGCCTAGTCTACCAGGATGGCTCTGACTGTGGGAAGGCCCTGCCTTGTAAACACCAAAGGCAAAATATGAAGCTATTACACTTTTCAGTTTGTAGCTGTTTGTAGATACTTTGGTTAATCTAGTCCAATGTTTATTCTGTGCCCCTCTCCTGCTCTGGAAACACCAGATGGCTGGTCAGGGGGAGGGCTGGCTTTACAGTATTCTGTGTGTGACTGGGAAGCATAAAGCCTCTGGCACTCTTGCCCGAGAGCAATGGTTCATCTTTCATTGTGTTTTGAAGGTGCAGCTTTCATTCCAATTTGACTCAGGAGACAGATGGTGGACTTCTGTAAAGACTCAAACCCAACCTTAATTGTGGAAATGAGCTTTTCTCATTGAGCATAAGATAATAATGCAACTTTCTTCCATTGGTACCACAAACTTTTTTCCTTTGTACATATATTTGTGTATGCTTG
This sequence comes from Rhizomys pruinosus, assembly GCA_009823505.1. NCBI lineage: Eukaryota > Metazoa > Chordata > Mammalia > Rodentia > Spalacidae > Rhizomys > Rhizomys pruinosus. Next base: position 1,149,781 of record VZQC01000197.1, on the reverse strand, counting down.
TATGTATGTGTGTGTGTGCACATGTGTGTATGGATGTATGAGTATTTTGTTTAACCACTATAGCTTTCTAAACTCCTGTGTTTTAAAAAGTCAACTATAAATCACTTTACAGATTCAACGTATACAAAACTTGGTTCATACCTTTTGATGTTAACAATCTTTAATTGGATTTATGAAAATGTTAATATGCATTTGTACAATTCTAAAAAGCTCTGAGCTGGAACTGGCCCCTCCAACTCAGATGCAGCTCTATTAATATAGGTAAATTTCTATGGTCATTTGTGTAATTTACTTGTCTTAGTTAAAAAATTACTAATTGTACAAATGCTGTTACAGATAACTACTCTATGGGTGTATGGTACCACTACTGACTACATTCCTTCCACACCTGAGACAAAAACTAATAAATTGGTTTTAATAAGTAATCTTATTTTATTTTAGATATAATTTAAAGTATGGTTAAATGTGTATTGTAAAATATTTAACAACTAAGTAAAACATCTTTAAAACAGGGTTTTGTGCCAGGCCTGGAAAAACCACCTCCAAGGATTTAAAGGAAAATTATTGTTATCAACCCACTTTATAAGATTTATAGTAATCTGTTAAAAATAAGTATTATACATTTACATAGAGGTATTCCAGTAGAAATTTATACAGAAATACAAATAAATAAATATAAGTTAATGGACTTAATTTCTCTGAAGTCACAGTCTAGTGAAAGAATGTTATGGAACATTTAATTGATGTGTGTTTAACAGGTATCCAAATTTGTCAGAATTTTGTCTACATATTATATGGTGTTTTAGGACTTAGTAAAAGTAAAAATGTCTATATTAAACAACATTGGTTAAAAGGGTTTTAATAAAAATGGTAATACATTTAAGCTAATTGGAAATATAAATTGTTGATCACATTTGTTTTACTTATAATTTGTATAACAACTTTGAGGTTAATGCATACAAATGTTTTCTGTAATTTTTGTGTTGTACAGTATCATCTTGTAACATTTTCTTTAATGAAAATTTACACCTTGATTAAAGAAAATGTTACACCTTGATTCCTGCCTATAGGTATGTGTAATACAATTGCCTTTTTGAGATTCATAGGTCAAAAAATAGAAACCTAAAATAAAAGGGGGTATAGAGTTATATATTAAAGCTTTTGTCAAATTTTTCAATTTAAATCTTAAAACTAACTATGGGAAAAGATTTGCATGTTCCCACAGGTCAAAATGTCACCAACTTATTGACTGAGAAAGAAAAGATACAGCTTTGCATTGTGCAGGATGTATCAATAAATACCAGCAGAGAAGTTGGCTCATCTGAACATTAAGGAAGGAAAGCCTCAGACTGCTACAGGAATCGAACATCTCTGTGTATCCTATTAGTAACAACTGTTTATAATGTATCCTAATGAAACTTAATATGAGAGACTTTCTTTTTTTTTTTTTTTTTGAGAGACTTTCGTATCTCCTTTTCATAGAACAAAGAAAAACATAATGGTAATGAAGTCATTCACCAACTGTAAATTAGAGCCAACCGTTATCGTGGCAATTTCTTATAAAACAGGTGTAACTGCTTTCTTTAATTGACTGAAGACATAAGAACTGTGAAAAGGTAATTCTCCTATCAGAGGCCAAATATAAAGTCTTTATAAGCTGTAAATTAAGCAAAATATATTAATGAAGTAGAGCCTCTGGTATAGCAGTGATATTCTGCCAAGTAGATGTTGGCTAGGGGATCTAAGCCCCAAAAGTTAAGGTTTGCCTGTAAACTGGGATACCTGCAAGGAGAAGGCACGTAAGCCCTGTTCTGAAGACTGGGAAATGAGGTGAAATGGAAAGGAGGGACCACACTTGTCAATGTGACAGTAGCCTCTGAAATGCCAGAGAGTGTTGACCAAAGGGCCACTAAACAATGAAGCAAATATGAGTCAAGCAAGACTCCTCCATCAGAGCTACACATTATCTGCCTGGAAATACTGTGCAGCAGTGGCAGCCCCAAATTTAATTGGCTATTATCTCTCTCCTCGGAGGAATAATTTATGGCTGATGCCACAAGCTTACGTCCTCTAGTGGCTAGGAGATGTCATAAGCCACAATAAGAACTTGTCATCTTTTACAGAAAAGCTATAGTTCATGGATTAGCAATACATCCAAACATCTTGGGTCTATGCCCACTATGTAACTTACCATAATAATTAAAACTGTCTTAATGCCTGTATTGTCTCTTTTTTTGTTTTTTTTTTATTTTGTATGTGTATAATGTAGTGTTTGCAGGCAGGTCTGTGCACCCGTGTCGTGCAATGCCGCGGAGGTCAGAAGAGGGTCTCGGATTCCCCTGGAACTGGAGTTCTCCTGGAATTGGAGTTACAGACGGTTCTTAGCCGCCATGTGGGTGCTGGGGATCGAACCCGGGTCCTCTGCAAGAGCGTCGGTGCTCTTAACCGCTAGGCTATCTCTCCAGCCCAATGCCTGTATTTCTAATTGCTTGTGCTTCGTTAGTAGGATTAAAAGGTTATTCCTCCAAGTCTTAGGGGATTATATGTGGAGGCATCTCTTGAAAAGTCCTGCAGAGGTGGGTCACTATTCTTCTTGTTCAGGGAGGTCTTGGAGAGCCACTAATGAGACTTCAACCAGTGTCCAGTCTATAAAGAGGAAAGTCTGCTCATCCTTCAGAAAAGGAAGCCTGGTCTAGCAAGACCTGATTTTGTCCTCATGTGGATGGAACTGGTAGATGAGGAGCTGAAAGAAGCAAGGAGCTCCCACCCTCCTCCCCCCAAATAAAACCCTGAGAGACCCCTGAGGACCAGATCCTCAACTGACCTCAACAAAACAAAACATTGATTAATCTGGGCTATCTGTATGGCCTTAAGCATCCAGAAGGAAAGTACAACCCGAAATAATAAGACCAGAGAAACTGGATGCAGACACAAAACTTGAGCTCTTAGTAAAAAGACAAAAAGAAAAAAAAAGAGCACCACTGTTTGGCTTGTCTACAGTTCTTACAGGCAAGTGCATATGCTCTGTAGATGCCACTGTTTTTGGCACTCCTCAAAGACATGAGAAACAGCTTTTTTACTTTTTAGCCTTGCAATGTGGACTGAGGACTGCTGAGATACTCAGCTTGTGAACTAAGCAGCTAAAGAAAATTCAGCCTCCTCAGAATATGGACTGCCATTGTTGGATTACCTTGGCAGTATCATGGAGGCCAACGCAGGGGATCAAGACAGGATGTGTGCTTACTGGACTTCATTTGGGGGCACAATATTTAAAGCAGAAGCACATCAGTAGGGGTTTCCTTCTGTATAAGGGTTTTTTTTTTTTTGGTAGTGTAATGTCTTAATCATAGTCTACCATCAAATATTTTAGGAATATCTTTAATGTTTATATAGTATATTAGCAGCATGCAACAATTACATTATAGGTTCTCAAGCAGAGGCAGTCTATTGCAAGGACATTTTTTGCTGCCAGTTTTCATAGGCTGTTTTAAGATAGAAAGCTGAATAGCAACACTGAATAGTACAGAAATGCACTTTGCTCAGTAATACTTGGGTTGTGGCAATATTAGATTATCCATTTGGTTGTTACAGAAAATCCTTAACTGTAATTGATGGTTGTTGCCATATTAGTATATTGCCTGTATTTCTACCTCTACGAATGGGCTTTATGTGCTAGATTTCAATATTCTTGAGCCTGGGTGAGTGCACAAGCCTTTTTAAAAAGGAAACATGGTTTACTTGCACAAAACTGATCAGATTTGAGAGATCGTTAGACCTTGAAGTGGTTTTTGTGGGTGTGAAACAAGTGGTGAGAGTTTGAATTGTTCCCTTATTATAGTATTGAAATTAAGTCTACTTAATCTATCAAATCATGTTCATGCCCTGATTTTATATACTTGTATCTATCAATAAACATTGTGAAAAAAAAGGTTATTCCTGGATAAACTGCCAACCCATGAAAGGAAACAGCCTGAACTTGTCAGAGTCCAGAATGACATCTCCAGAGAAAGTAGACTGTTTTTCTTCTGGCCCACTTGTGCCCCTTTTCTAAAGCCTAGGGAATAATCTGCAGAAGAGGGGGCATGGTAGAATGTAAGGGCTGCTATTGGGGTGATTTGTGGAACTACATCAATATAGACTGGACTCTTATTTGATCAACATGCTTGTACATGCAAGCCCCTCCAGCTGGACAATGGAGTTATTTGGACTGTGTAAGTTTGGGCATAGCTGCTTGCAAATTGGTTTTACATGCAGGATGCTTGTATTCATTACTTATTACTTATTATTACCTAATGGTTTGTTTTTGAGCACAAATTTGTTTTAGTATAAAAGATTAAAAATCTTAGGTCTGCACTTTAAGTATCATCTCACACTTTAAGATATCATCTCACTCCAATAAGACTGGCCAGGATCAAGAAAACAAATGATACCAAGTGCTGAAGAGGTTGTGGGGAAAGGGGAACACTCATCAACTGCTGGTGGGAATGTAAACTCGTACAGCCACTATGGAAAGCAGTGTGGAGAACCCTTGGAAGACTTGGAATGAACTTGCCACCTGACCCAGCCATACCACTCCTAGGCATGTACCCTCAAGACTCACCCCACCACAGAGATACATGCACGGCCATGTTTATTTCAGCTCTCTTCACAATAGCAAGGAGCTGGAACCAACCCAAATGCCCCTTAACTGATGAGTGGATAGAGAAAATGTGGTACATCTACACAATGGAGTTCTATGCAGCAGTAAAGAAAGATGACATCATGAGCTTTGCAGGAAAATGGCTGGAGCTAGAAGACATCATGCTGAGTGAAGTAACACAGAAAAACAAATGATAAATACTATCCCTCATCTGTGGATGCTCGTGCCAATTACCTAGTTGTAAGTATTTCTCATGAATGGCCCCTTGAGCTTTTGTCCAAGCAGTTGGGAATGATGCATATTGGAAACAACAACAGCAACAACAACAGAAAGGGCTGAATCAAAGAACTGACTGAAACAGTGAACTTCTGCTCAAAACAGTCAACTTCCACGTGGAGAATATAGAGAAAGACTGAGAAAGAGATGAAAAGCATGTTTGGCAGAATACATGAGCTCTGGTGGGGTGGGGGCATAGGGTGGGAAACACGGGTCTAGATATGATAATCTTGTACAAAATATATATTAAAAAATAAATAAAGAATGTAAAAAAAAAAAACTTAGGTATGGCCTACCTCCACCCAGCACTCAAGATAGGTTTGAGAAATCATGTATTTAAGAACAGATTCTTTTATAGATGCCAACCTCTCCCATGGGCTTGTTTGCCTCTCAAAAAATTAAAAACAGGGAGATGTAGCATCCCTCAGGGCACCTCATAGCTGAGGGCCTGGCCCTGCCCCAAGGAGGAGCAAGAAGCCAGGCCTAGGTGCATGATGCTGGGTGGCGCAAGGTATGCAGTGGCATGTAATTGGGGGGCCTATGATTGGCTCTGGGAACTGACATCATTTATTTTATGAAAGCAGGCTGCAGCAAGGAATAAATTTGAATTTCATAGTAACATCATCATGGAATTCCTGGCCGTTATTTTTTTATTAATTATTGCGTGCATACAGGCTACTGCATTTTGTTCGGGTGGCCAGTGGGTTCAAAAGAGATTCCTTTGCATATCACCAAGCTGGGTAGCTGGTGTTGTGAGTAGGTATTGACTGAAGGGAGGCAATCAGATCAGCCATCAGCCTTAAATTCCTGTCCAGACTCTTGGCAGGTGAGAAGTCACAACCAAGAGTGGAACACGTGTCTCGTGGGTCCAGGCTAAGGGCCTGGGTTGAAAGTATCAACTAGGCCAGGCTATGGGAAGTAGCCGGCTGGTCTCTGTGCTGAGAGACCAGCTCCCCACAGTGTCCACAAAGCGGGTGCTGTGTCCCCATCCTCCTTAGCAGGGCCACATGGTCCTTGTTCGGCATAAAAACGAAAGCTTCCTGCCGGGCATGGTGGCGCACGCCTTTAATCCTAGCACTCAGGAGGCAGAGGCAGGCAGATCTTTGTGAGTTCAAGGCCAGCCTGGTCTACAGAGTGAGTTCTAGGACAGCTGGGACTACAAGGAGACCATGTCTCGAAAAGACCAAAAAAATAAGTCTTTTCCTAGACCTATATCTTGTAGGTTACTGCAAATGTTGTCTTCTAATATTTTCAGAGTTTCAGGTTTCACACTGAGGTCTTTGATCCATTTAGAGTTGGCTTTTTTTTTCAAAGCCAATTTTTATTGAACCTTTGTGCATTTCATACAAAATTTCCAATCAAATCTAGACTCATGCCCTCTTCCTTACCCCCACCCGCCTACCCTTCCAGAACCCTTGCATTCTGCCAAACATGTTTTTTATTTTTTTCTCAGTCTCTTTTAAAATTTTTGATGCAGAAGTTTACTGTTTCAGTCAGTTGTTTGACCCAGTCTTTTTGTTGTTGTTGTTGTTGCTGTTGTTTTTCTTGTTCCTTCCAATTTGCATCACTCCAAAATATGCATATATGCATACCACATATATCATAGGTTTTAGCATCATCAGCTTGTGATTTTTTTTTCCCTTGGGTTGAAAGATGTCATGTTTTAAGGCTCTTCCTTGGCAAGCCCAAACAACCATCAGTTCTGCCTTTGTGCTCCACACTGGGGTTTTCCCTTCCCATGGTCAACAAATGAAGTCCAGTAAGCACCGTGTCCTGTCCTACTGGTCTTCATGATACAGCCTAGGTAGTCCAACAATGGCAGTCTATACTCTGAAGAGGCTGAAACCCCAGTAGTAGTTCAGTCCACAAGTTGGGTGTCTCAGCTGTTCCCCTCTGGCATTGAAAGTTTGGAGGATTCTTGGAGAGACATGAGTCCATATTGGAAGGTTGAAAAGCTGTGTCTTATGTATTTGATGGATGGCAAAAGCATACCATAGGGTAGCTGCACTTGCCAGTAAGACAAGCAAATGCCAGTTCCCATCTGGCATTGAAAGTTTGGAGGATTCTTGGAGAGACATGAGTCTTCAGTCCATATTCGAAGGTTGAAAAGCTATTTCTTATGTATTTGATGGATGGCAAAAGCTACCATAGGGTAGCTGCACTTGTCAGTAAGACAAGCAAAACAACTTTCTTTCTTTTTCTTTTTCTTTTTCTTTTTTTTTACTTTTTGTCTTTTTATTAAGATCTCAAGTTTTATACCTGAAGTACAATATACTTTCCTTTTGGATGTTTAAGGCCACACAGTTAGCCCAGATTAACCAAGGTTTTTGTTTTCTCAACCTCAGCTGAGGATCTGATCCTCAGGAGTCACTCGGATTTTGGAGCTGGGCGGGAAGGAGCCCCTGGCTCCTTTTGGCTTTCCTTTTTTTTAATTAAACTTTTGTACATGTCATACAACATTTCTTAATCAAATTTAGGCCCATTCCCCCTCCCATAATCCCCACCCCACCAGAGTTCATGCATTCTGCCATATGTGTCTTACATCTTTTCTCAGTCTTTTTTCTTTTTTTTAATGTTTTTTTTTCTTTTTTTAAAATTTATTTTTTAAGGAATTCTACAATATAGAGCACAGTTGTTTTCAGATCACATTGATGTTGCTCAGTTTGCCATACAATAGGGAATTGGTGCTAGCATCCACAGATGAGGGATACCATTCATCATTTCTTTTTCTGGGACTGTATTACTTCACTCAGCATGATATCTTCTAGCTCCATTCATTTACCTGCAAAGTTCATGATGTCATCTTTCTTTACCACTGTGTAGACTGCCACTGTGAAGATGTATCACATTTTCTCTATCCACTCATCAGTTGAGGGGCACTTGGGTTGGTTCCAGCTCCTTGCTATTGTGAAGAGAGCTACAATAAACATGGATGTGCATGTATCTCTGCAGTAAGAGGAGTCTTGTAGGTGTACACCCAGGATGGCTGGGTCAGGTGGCAAGTTCATTCCAAGTCTTCCAACGGTTCTTCACTCTGCTTTCCATAGTAGCTGTACAAGTTTACATTCCTACCAGCAGTGGGATGCATGTTCCCCTTTCCCCACAACCTCTCCAGCTCTTGGTATTGTTTGTTTTCGTGATCCTTGCCAGTGTTATTGGAGTGAGATGATAACTTAAAGTGCTTTTAATTTGC